>CAHIKZ030000560.1:27500-85000 GCA_903632075.3 Acanthosepion pharaonis | reverse complement strand
AGATAGCTACATCTATGTGAGCAAATATTAGTCTATTCCAATCCGTATTTCCCTCAATCTCCTTATACCCATCTCATTCGTTTCCCATAAAAGCTGAACTACTATATGCCAGTAAACGTATGAAAAATCCTTTACAGATTCACGAGGAAACCGGGTTTACTAGACATTTGGTTTTACAAAAGATTGCTGACAATCGCATATGCGGTGCATGTAAGCAACATGAACAATGGAAAAAATTACAGTTAAAATCAAAAAGTGACAGTTGAACTTGTAGGGACGCTTCGTGAGGTAAGAATGCTTAGAGAATTCGACCGTCACGACATACTGAACTGAGGAATCGAATCAACGAGTAACCTACCTGAAGATTTTGTGTAAATAGATGTCAGAACAAAGTGAATAGGAAAATGCTTCTAAGATCTACAAGGGATACGAAGATGTGGAGAGCCATGATCACCCACGTCCTGAAGTGACACGGCATATGCAAGAATATATAACTTTCAGAGTAGGCATTTTTTCAGTAACCTTTATGAAAGTTAATGTTTTGAGTCATTTGTTTATATTCTTTAGTAAAAGTGTGTATATATGTTCATCTATCGAGTTACATGTTTCCTATCAAAAAGGGAGTACACAGAACAAAATTATTTGATAGAAAATCATTTTTTAAATTAATTTCAAATATTAATTACAATATTTGATTAAGGATGAGATTGATTTCTTTAGGAATTATAACGCTAATTAATTATTTGCGCCAAAGAAAGATTTTTTTTTTTGTAATGGAAGCATTGAGGAAAGAAATCTAATCGCAGTTACAAGATAATTATTTTTAACACGGAGAGCGAAGTGACATATTCCTTCAATTAAAAAAAACGAAACATACAGACATCTCCACCGAAAACAAGGCAAAACTAAGCAAAAGACAAGGCGGCATTATTTCATCACTGTCGATAAAATTCAAAACCTGTTTACGTGATCTTGTAGAGGAAGATATACGAGATCAGATGGAAAGGTATCGGGGCAAATAGTACAAAATGAAAACTACGACACATAGCAATCCAATATTTAATTTCCTTCGAAGTAGTCGCCTTCTGAAACACACACTTCATCCACCATCACTTCTATTAATGGTAGCATTCATGAAAGTCATTTTTAGGGGAATAGCGTGCAGCTGCCTTGCCACATTCTTCTGAATTTCCTCGACATTTTGTTTCTTTCAAGTGAGATTTGGAAAGAGAGGAAAAATCGCTGTTGGCCAAATCTGGAGAATATGGTGGTTGTCGTAGGTGGATAATGTTATGCTTGGCCAACAACTGCTGCACAATATGTGGTCACTGATGGAAACTCTGTGTTATTGTTAGACGACCACACTCTGCACACTTCCCTTCCAAGCACTTCTATAAACAACGGAAGTCATCAAGAAGGTTATAACTTACTTTGAATGCGCAACATTTCTCAAGGTTAATCTGTACCAAACGACTTCACTCTGCGTACTTTAGCTCCGTTACCATATGTTGCGGCCTGTTAGGAGCCAGAAAGAAAGACACGAAAAGAAGAAGGTATGTTGAACTAGTGTATTGAAATAACAGAACATATATACAAAATAAGAGTGTTATTAGTCAGCAGAGAGAAGTGTCCGTCCGAACTATCAGGTTACACAGCGTCCCGACTGCCTCTGCCTTAGGAAGTCTCGCAGGTTAGTATTTATGAAGGAGAAAGAGTTCACTCTAATATAGATAGGTCACCATAACACCATAGCAACAGTCTTGATACTTTTTGATCAGACCTCGTATTAGCCATTCTACCCCCTCCTTCCTACAGATGCAACGCCACAAGCCTATCCCTATTCTCTCGCTATTTTCATGGCAAATATCCTGATGTGATCCATCTTGTTCAATACCTTTCTTGCCCCATGAACAATTTTCACCATAAATCAGAATATCGTTCCTGATCTTTCCGAGTTTGTTCGATTCTAGAGGTGCTTTACAAATAACATGCATATATTATATAAAATTTTAATTCTTTTTTCTTATTAGTGCATACACGCTAACATGAATTATTTTTATAGACGTGTTTTAAAAGATGTGATAGAATTATGTTGATGGATTTTTTAAAAATCGAATACATGTACAGTAAGTTGTTTTCATTCATAACTAATTATTAAATGAATAAACTGAAGCATACTTCAATAAAAAAAACATTGAACAGAATAAATACCAGGTTTTTGTAATTCAGTAAACAAAAAGACCAATAAGATTTAAGAATAATCAAACAGATTTTATTCTGATGAATATGAAAGAAAATTGTGAAATATAAAAGATTACCATACCCCGAAACTCTGAATTCTTCTCCACCTTGATGTGAATTTGCTCCTGGTTAAGAAATATTGGTTTATTCCCAAGCTTTGAACGTTTGTTGGGTCTTAAAGTCACTCCAAAATTCTTCAATCCAAAGATGCTTGAAGAATGGTCGTTTCATTTTATTGTTCCAGGAAGTACTTGGTATTCTGACATGCTTTTTCTTTACAAGAGTCAGATTATTCCAAAATGGATCACCGCTAGCATATCTTCTTAATCCTCATTTTCGAGCGTTGACAAAAAATTAAAAATGCTATACGTGGCCTAGGAGAGGAAGACATATTCACCATTTGGCATGATCTTTCCCATAGAGGCTATCTTACAAGCTTATCACTACTCTATCCCTCTTTCAATAAAACTATTAGGCTGAGCTCCATTCTCTAGTTCCACCACTTCAGACCTTTACAACTGGGGCACGTCTTGTTATTTACACGGCATTGGGTCACCATCATTTCCTTCATAGTTCAAAAGTTAGGTTGTTCATTTCAAATCTGTAAGAAATGACTGCAAGAGCTTTCCCCTCCCCTTTTAAAGACAAAAATCCACAAAATAAATGATGGGATACTTTTCTTAGTCAATATAATAGGTTGATTTAAAATTTGACTTTAGTCTAGCTCTACCTTGTCTATACGGAAGACCACTGGTTTCACTTGTCTGACCTAGCTTTTCTGTGTAGACGCTAATTCGTAGCTCGTAAACCTCTTCGTTTTCTTACCTGTGAATTTGCCTTTCTTATATTGTTTGCTTGCTTTATTGATTCCATTTAAATTTTGCCGCTCTTTCTTTCTATTGCAAATATTATTAATTCTGTTCGCTGAAGAGTTGTGTTATTTATTTTGCATTTGAACACTGACTTCTGTTTAGCAAGTTATGAGGCCCAGGAATAGACTCTGTTTGAAATATACATGTTCTTTTCTGAACAATTATTCTGGTGTAATTTGTGGAAAATACAGCGGCAAGCGACGGCACATCTGTGAGAGACCGAATGCAAACGAGATATCTAGGTCAGGGCCAATCACACTGCATATCCGTCTCTGGATTTTGTTGGAGACCTTAAAACGAACAGACCATATGTGGCAGTAGTATTCCATGCAAGGGCGATTGGTTGATTTATAGATTTGAAGGATGGATTCAGGCGAGAAAATCTTTCTGGCGCGACACAGAGAACCAACTTTCCTTACGGCAGACAGCATCGACAGTGTGAGACCAATTATTTACTGAAACAAAAATGCGATACAGTTCTTGTCATACAGAAATATTTTTGACATTGCTCTGTAGGTTTATATAGTGATTTTCCAAGCATAGTTTAGATGTGACACACGGCCAAAATTAGGGGGCGCCCAGCGAGAATCGAACTCACTACTCAGTCGTTATTGTTTTAGCGAAACAAGCTTGCTAACCTCGGGGTGCCCCTGTGTAGGTTTATATAAATACCCAAGTAGAGATAATGGTACTATTTAAAAGGAAAAGCCTAAAATAATTTCCCAATATGAAATCAGCACTGAACTCATTTCGTAAAAATGTGGAACATGTTTAAGATAAGGAACATTTATTTATGTTTTCTGTTGAAATAGATAAGAAAATTTCTAATTCGTGAAATTTCCTCTCAGAGTGCTTTCTCTGAAGAACTACGACTTAGAGTATAATTGATTCCCGCGTGAAATATCTCCCCACCCTTTGACTGTTACGATGTAAGTCACTTCAGGTCAAATGGCAATCCATATATATCCTCCTTATCGTCCTATTTTTCATTTCTTACCAATTTGCCTTACATCTATATCATGCTTTATTTAACATAATCAGTTTAACAGTAACCCCCTACGCTTAGAAGCTCCTGATTCTTTTATTTTTTAAGCATTTCACCCCAAGCAAGGCGGGAGTGCCACTAGCACGCAAGGGGTTACAGAGAGTGTGAGAAAGTTTAAAGAGGCGTGATAAGATGAAGAGAAAGACGGGGAATAGATCAAAGCATCTGGAGACGTTGATCGACATTGTATTTGAATATTTGGAGATTATAGCTGTCGAGTAAGCAAGTAAGAGGAAGGGAGATCCACTGACGGGAAGTGCGAGACATATGAAGCTATTGAAGTAAAAGAGACGGCGACTTTTACCAGTTTCGACAGTGAAAGAGTGAGACTGAGATGTCAAACTAGTAGCACGTTTAAATTGACCCAGTTTGGGAACCAGCTCGTCGGAGCAGTTACCGTGAAAGTATTTGTAGAAAAGACAACGGCAAGCGACGGCACGTCTGTGAGAGAGCGAATGCAAACGAGATGCCAGATCAGGGCCAATCATACTGCATATCCGTCTCTGGATTTCGTCAAGGACCTTAAAACGAACGGCGGGGGAACCAAACCATATATGGCAGTAGTATTCCATGCAAGGGTCAATGGTTGATTTTTAGATTTGAAAAATGAACTCGGGCAAGAAAAACTTTCTGGGGCGACACAGAGAACCAACTTTCTGATGTGGACCCAAAGTTGGGACCACGGAAGGAAAACACGGCACACGGATTAGATGTAAGAAAGATATATTAAATAAAAAGGTTACAAAGATAGTGTAAGTGTAAGCGGAGCTTACTATGTGCTAGTGTCCAATATTGGTAGTCGTACGCGGCTGATACTACGGAATTAGAATACTCTCACTCCTCCTCCTCTTCTTCTTCTCTCTCTAGAGTGTTATGTCGCATACTTTATATAGTCCTGGAAAAGTCCATGTTGTAGGTATGTTACGGTCTCGCAATGCTTTCCTTACAGTAGATGAAGCTACAGCTCAGCGGACAGTGTGAGACCAGGCAGTCGCACAGAGTTGTTCTCGTCCTTGTTCTTTAATATAAAAAGTAATTCCACTGAATACTTTAAATAACGGATATGCTTTAAATGATGGCCACGATGTCATCTTAATGAAATTATAATCTAAATTGATATTTCCACATTACTACTTCCGATACATTAGTGGCAACGGAACTTCGTAATTAATAACAAGTTCACTGTATATCAGAATGAGGAGTTTTTAATTCACAAATATCAAAAATCAATACATTTATTTCCTTCTGTCTTTAAACGTTAATTTTTAGTGGATACTTGTATTTGAGTTTCTCGTCGGAGTAGTTTCCGTGAAAGTATTTGTAGAAGAGACAGAGGGAAGCGACTGCACGTCTGTGAGAGAGCGACTGTAGACGAGATGCCAGATCAGGGCCAATCATATTGCATATCCGTCTACCGTGTGTAACAGCAAAATTGTACAAATCGTCTAACAGCAATATTCTCCATCCGACAAAAGGTTTAATATCTAAAAAGAACCCCCCCCAAAAAAAAAATCACTAAACTAATTGAGGTTTTCAGATAAAACATTTAGCTATCTGGGCACCATTTGTCGTAGGAATCATTGACAAATCTTTTAAGTTAATAAGCTATTATATTTATCAGGCGCAAAATGATATAAGGCAAAATCGTTTTTTGTCAGCCCGAATGTCTTCCCAACTGAGCAATGGTAAAAGCAAAAAGACCATTCAAGGACCATCAAGAGAACGATGAATATGTTTAAAAAAAGAGGGAACAGTTAAAAATGAAAACTGGATCAGTAGGGCACTACAGAAAGAGGGATCATCATTTCAACTTAGAGCTAAAGATATCAACTAGAAAAGATCCAACTCAATCCAAAAGACGTTTAGTAGGTCAGAGAGGAGTTTCAGCTATGACAATCCAAAGAGCAGTGAAAAAATACTTGAAAATGAAATCTTGTGTCCTATTACTCCAATGCAGAAAGTTAGAAGGTTAGAGAAGGCAAGGATCATCTTGGATAAGTTGGAAAATGATCCTGGATATATATATATACAGTTATTCGCAAAAATAAGTGTATCCCTAAGATAATATATATATTTTTAAAATTCTTTTTTACCAGATAATCAACAAATCGTAAACTATATATTCATTAAGAAAAACTTTTAAAAATTTAAAGAAAATATTAAAGGAATTATAACAACTTTGAATTCTTTTAGCAAGCTGGAATAAAAATATTAATTAAAATTTAAGATGTTAAAAAGTAAGTGAACCCTTAAATTTAATATTTGGTAACTTTTTTTGAGGTCACGACGTTAACCACTTTTTCCAAGAAGTTTCTGGCAGAATTGAGCACCAATTTTTGATCATTCTTCTTAGCAAAACTCCTAAAATTCTTCAATATTTTCTGGATTTCTTGCATGTACTACATTCTTTTGTTTAAACGACAGGTTTTTAATTGGGTTTAGACCAAGAATTTAACTAGGCCATTCCAAGACTCGAAATTCCTTTTTTTTCTAACCGGTTCTTTTGTGAAATTGCTTTGATGCTTTCGTTCCTTATCCTGTTGGAAGATCCAGAAGCGATCTAAATCCAACCTTCGAACCGAGGCAAGACACTTTCGTTCAAAATTGTTTGTTATCTTTGAGAATCAATGCGTACTATTTTGCCTGTTCCAGCTGCAGCAAAGCAGCCTCAGCGAAATCTTAATACTGCCATCGTCATGTTTAATTGTTGGTACCATATTCTTTTTAAAAGTCGTATTAGATGCTCGCCAAACATACCACCTATCGTTCCTCCCCGCAAAAGTTCTAATTTAGTTTCATTGGACCATAAAAGCATTTTTTGCCTGAACGTTTCTAGCTTATTAAAATGAGCTTTAGCATAGTTGAGTCGAGGTTGTGTTTTTCGTAAGCGGTGGCTTTTATCTAAGAATTCTGCCATGAAGACCGACATCGTTCAGATTTTGTCGCACTGTAGACATATGCACCTTGATTCCGACATTGGCCAAGGAGCACTGGAGAACTGCAGATGTCACAGCAGGATTCGTCTATACTTGCCGAACTAGATGTCTACTTGCACTTACATTTATTTTTCGAGGACGGTTACTTCTTGATTCCGAATGCCGGCATTGCAAAAACCTTCCATTTAGAAATAATTTTTCGGAGGATGAACACGTGCATTCCAAATCGTTTTGATTGCTTTTTGTAGCCTTCTCCATCATTATAGGCTTCAACTTTGCAATTTTGTAAGCTTCGGGAAATTCTATTGATCTTCACATATATTTTTTTAAAATTTACTCTCTAGCTGCAACCTTTTTGCATACACAATGAGTTATACTGGTTGACACAACTTACAGAAAATGAACACGTGTCTTTTTGATTTTTACACGTAAACAAAAAATTATTTTCACTGACAACCGTTATAAAATTAAGACACAGAGTGTAAATGTAAGGATTCATTTACTTTTTGCTTATCATAATTTTAATTTATAATTAATAATATTAGTGATAAAAAAATTATTTATTGATAATTTTTTTAAAAGTCGTTGTAATTCGTTTAATAATTTTTTTCCCAATTAATATATAATTTTATTCAGCTTTGTTGATTATATGTTGATTTACTTTTGCTCTGCACTGTATACATATAGAGAGAGTGAGAGAGATGGAGATGCGCTGCACTATATACATAAAGAGAGAGAGAGTGTGTGTAAGTGCTGCACTGTATATATAAAGAGAGAGAGTGTGAGATGAGAAGCGCTGCACTGTGTATATATAGAGAGAGTGAGAGATGGAGAAGCACTATACTATATTCATATATATATATATATAGAGAGAGAGTTGGAGAAGCACTATACTATATTCCTATAGATATATATAGAGAGAGATGGAAAAGCGCTGCACTGTATACATACAGAGAGAGTGAGAGAGATTCAGATGAGCTGCAATGTATACCTAAGAGAGAGTGAAAGAGATGGCCTGTATACCTAAGAGAGAGTGAAAGCGCTGCACTGTATACATATAGTGAGAGTGAGAGAGATGAAGAAGCGCTGCACTGTATACATATATATATATATATATAGAGAGAGAGAGAGAGATAGAGAGAGAGAGAGAGAGTGAGAAGCACTGTACTGTATACATATAGAGAGAGTGTGAGATTGATGAGAAGCGGTGCACTGTACACATATAGATTGAGTGAGAGCGATGGAGAAGCTCTGCACTGTATAGATGTATTTAGAGAGTGAGATATGGAGAAGCGCTATATACATACAGAGAAAGTGAGAGAGATGACGAATATAATCGGAGATTAACGTATTATATTTATCAGGCGCAAAATGATATAAGGCAATTAGTGAATTACCTTCAAATTTCGGCTGAAACCGATTCTATGTTCGGTCATACTGACGAAACTTTTCACTGACCCGTTATTTGACGCAGAGTTTATGAGCCCTAATTCAAACCACTATTCCATAAATACCTTCACACCTATAGGCAGCTTTGACCTAGACACTTCCCCATTTAAAAAAAAAAATGAATGGGTGTAACATCGTTGAACACATCGTGTTATATATCGCGTTATATGTAAGACAATTTGATCGATGATGTCTTGACTTTCAACATTTTAATATAATGGTTTCCAATATGTAGATATTTTTGTATTCATAACGCTCTTCTAAATAAACGATATGACTAGAATTGGTTGTTTGCTCAACAAAATTGATAATATTGAGGTGGGGTGTAGGTAGTATTTGTCTACTTGTAAACATTTCTTCTTTCAAAACATCAAAACACCAAATATGCAATGTGTTCTCTTAAAGAATTTGCCCGAAAGACGAAACACCAATGTCAGCCATTTTGAATGAAGAGATTTTAAATCTGCATTAATAAAACAACTTGATGCACAAAATAAAAATTAAGTGCCGAAATCCGTGGAATCAAAATATATGCCAACATTGTAAAAATCGATGCTTATTCAAATTTAATTTTCTTTACCGCGAGAAATACTTAGCCAAAGAAATAAGCATAGCGAACCGAATGATGGCGTAACCATAAATTTAGCGGGCAACGATCGGAAAATGCCGAGGTCTTCTCTTTGTTGTTTCAAAAGTAATCGATGCTAAAATATACCGTGCTCTTTACTCCGTTATTGGTTATATCACTATATGTGTAATATGCAAGACTATTAGAAGAAATGGAAATTTTGATATATTTCTTTAATAATTCATAAATGCATGATACCCGGTTAATAGTTTTTCAATTTTTTTCTGTCTGCTAGGGCAGATTGCTAATCCCCGTTGCTCAAGCACTTCTGTGTTTCATTCTGAAGCACACAGCGAAGCTATATTGGAAGGAATGGAAATTTTTGTGTATTTGTTTAACACATAAATTATGGCTGGTTAATAGTTTCCAGGTTTTCCTGTATGATGGGGCAAATAGTTAATCTCTGGTGCAGAAGTCACAGAGCAAAGCTAGATTCGAAGCAATGGAAATGTAGATAATGCATACATAGTTAATGACTGGCGAATATTTTCCATTTTTGCCGTCTCCTAGGATTATTACCTAATCCTTGTTACATTCACATGATCAAGCATCTACCCATCACCTGAAGATTGTGTTGGGCATGAAACTTCGTGACGTGCTACCGGTGAGGGATATTATATATATATATATATATATATATATATATATATATATATAGTAATACTCGGTTGGGAAAAAAACCTCGGATACCACTTGTAGGTATGTCAAAACAAATCGGTACCCGAGAAAAAAAATTGTAAAACAAAAAGAAGGAACTAAAAACATCAGAACAGGGCGAAACAAATCGCCCAGGGTCAAGTCTTTTGTCCCCCACCCCAAAAGAAAAGCTTATGCGAGTAGTAAAGCTAAAACTTAGAGTGCTCAATAAGCTAAGTAGAGCTGGAATAACTAAAATAAATCCTAAAGAGCCGGGAAAACCCACATAGGTTTCGCCTAAACGGATTTTCAAGCTTACCCTGAAGATCCGTTTAGGTAAAACCTAGCTAGGTTTCCTGGCTCTTTAAGATTTATTTCAGTTATACATATATATATATATATATATATATATATATATATATATATATATATAGGTCTGTGTGTCTGTGTGTGTATAACTTCGTTAAAAATTAATTTTAAAAAATCAATAGATATCGCTAATAATCTTAATTCTGTACAAATATCGACTCACAGAAACAGCAGCTTGTTTTTATTCAAAAGTAGGCTCACGTGACTCCCAAAATCAAAGTGCCATATTGGCGTCTATGAATGATGTTCAAGCTTTCAAAAAAAACTGTTCAAACTTTCAAAACAACAATTTGAAAAACACCCCAGAAAATGATTACCAATATTTACCATCCTCAAATTAGAAATTAAATATTGGAAAATATACTTATTACCCAATAAACCTCTAAGAATAGTAAATCTAACTTTTAACTTCCTGTGATCTAGTATTTACTTGTAAAAATCATAGCGTAAATAAATTTGATCAGTTATGAGTATAAACCATTGACTGGGTTCGTAAACAATGCTGATTATTTTCGCTGGACTTTGATTGCGAGTAACTTGTTAGCAACGTGAAAGAAAATAAATTACTTTTATACTCAATAATAAAACTATTTAAATTTGAAGAGCTGCTTGAAGATTAATTCTTTTCTTCGATTTTTGCACACTTTTTCGTCTACATAGGTACCTATATATCGATACCCACCGCTGCCTGTACGTCTCTATTCCATGCTTCTTACCACTTACCACATTTAGAAAAATAACTCCGATGTACATTCGTCATAATTCGTATTTACTCTACAGACTTGCCATCCAATTAGAGGAAGATTCCGGAGAGGATCAATTCCAGAGAGTAATAAGGTATGTTTTTAGCATTAGTATTACTAATTAACTCATATCTGGGGAAGGAGAAGCTGTAGATTTATATCTTCTACTAAAGTTATCTGTGCGTAAGTGAATATAACGAACCCAACTGGAATTGGAACTCTGCTGCTCGATTAACGATTCCGAGCCATTTTCAATTGCCCACCCCCTTTTCCAAGCTTACGACATCTAATATTCCCAAGGAGGTCACCCATGTAGGTACTGACCAGACTCAACGTTGCTTAACTTGGTGTGGCCGTAAGCTATCAAATGGTTCAAGTAGGAAACAATGTGCAGTTGGCAGTGGTGGCGGTGAGTGTGGTGTTGAATAAAGCCTGATAAAATCTGCTGTGGTTGCTATAGCGATACAGACGAAGTGAGTCCCATAAATCTTTCCCCTCGTCCGGCTAAATGCCCACAGACGTCCGCTAGCTATTCGATATTGACCAGGGCTTGAAGAATCAGAATCAATAATAAGATAAAGATAGCTAGTGGGTGTCGAGGGAGACAAAGGTTGGTGCAGAGAAGTGTGTGGCTTTGATTGAAGGAAGGAATCAGAAGGGTTGACTAATAAATCTATGAGAAGCAAGAAAATATGAGACAAAATAAGAGAAAGAGAAGATGAGGATGAGGACGACAAAGAGGATCTAAAACAAAAGTAAGGGAAAGAGTGAGTTAAGAAAAGAAGAGGAAGAAGAGTAGTCATAATAACAAAGGAAAGGGAGGCAGTGAAAGAAAATTACGAGGAAAACGGTAGAGAAGTAGAAACACAAGGAATTAGAAGAACGAAGAGAGAAAAAAGAGTAGGGAGGAGAACGTGAACTTGGAGAAGATATGGCTGAAATTAAAAGAAAAGAAAGAAAACGTAGGAAGAAAAAAAGGAAGAGGATGAAGAAGAAATAGACAAAGAGATAATTTGTGGAAAGTAGAAAAAAGTAAAAAATAAATGGAGAAAGAATAGCAAGAAGAGAAAGAAGGAAAAATATAAAGTAAAAAAAATAAAAATAAGAAAGAAAGAAAGAAAGAAAGAAAGGAAGAAAGAAAGGAAACAGTAAATTTGCAAGGTGAAGGAGAATGAAAAAAGGTGCAAGAATAAAAAAAAAATAAGAGGAGGCAAGTGAAAAAGAAGTACAAAAAAGAAGAGCGAAAAACAAAAGGAAGATAGATATGTAAGTGGTAAGGAGAAGAGAGAAGAAAATAGTTTTAAAAAAATGGTAGATTTTAAAATAAATGCAGAAAAAATTGCAATAAAAGAAAGAAGAAGAAAAAAATAATAAAGGGAACGAAAGATTTAAAAATGAGAAAGAAAGAAAGAAAGAAAGAAAGAAAGAAAGAAAGAAAGAAAGAAAGGTGAAGACGTAAAGTGAAGATTATGTAGACAGGAGAAGAAAATAAAAAGTCAGATTAAAATATAGAAAGAGAAAAGAAATAAAAAATGAAGAAGAAAGAAAGAAAGAAAGAAAGAAAGAAAGAAAGAAAGAAAGAAAGAAAGGTGAAGACGTAAAGTGAAGATTATGTAGACAGGAGAAGAAAATAAAAAGTCAGATTAAAATATAGAAAGAGAAAAGAAATAAAAAATGAAGAAGGAAGGGGGAAGGAAAAGAAAGAAAGAAAGAAAGAAAGAAAGGTGAAGAAGACGCAAGGATAAGGTTATTAAGGCAGAAGAAAAAGAAAATAAAAAGAAGCAGATTAATGAAATAGAAGGAGGAAGGAAAGGATAAAAGAATAAAGAAGATGTAAGAAAGATTTAAAAAAATAGGAAATAAGATTAAAAAAAAAAAGAATGAATGTAGATAAAAACAAGAAGAAAGTGAATTAGCCAGGGAACAAACTCAAAGCAGATGAGTTAGTTTACAAAATAAAAAAAGAGGGGGAGGGTAATATAAAAAGGCAAAGATTTAAGAATAAAATCATTAAGAAAAAAGATAAGAAAGAGGGTCAGAATTATTGAAGACAGCCAAAGATGCAAAAAAGAAGAAATAATTGAGAAAGAAACAGAAAAAGTATGAGCAATAAAGAGAGACAGAAAAATGATCGTATAGAACAGTAAGTAAACAATCAAATCGAAAAAGGAAGAAAAAATGAAAAAAAATTAGCTGGAAATCGAAAGAGAGTAGATGAGAGAAAATGAAAAAAAAATAATAGAAAATAAGAATCAGCAATATTATTGACCCTGACCAGGCATCTCGGCTTCAGTAACTTTCCCACCGCCATAACGTAGTTTCCCTGTGCATTTTCTGTAAATATTTTCTTGTAATTGTTCTGATGAGCTTTCCTTGTTTTATTTCCCTCCCACCACAGACAATGAATTGTAAATATTGGGACTAGTTTGTATTTTCATAGAGACAATGAGGTATTATGGTGATTGTAGTAAGAAAGATACGTATGAATGTGTTGTTTTGGTGTAAGGAATATTGTTCATATGATTGGGTCAGTGTTTGCGGCTAGCTAAGTTATAATTAAGACAGAAGAAGACCATCCTTCCCCCACCTTTCGGCCATGTGCCACATTTCTGTGTATTTTACAGAATAAATATCGCTTTTCTCTTTCATACTTAAACTTTTTGCATTTTGCGCAGATTGGCGGAAAAGTCTCGTCCTTTTACAGTTTAAATGACTTGATGCAATCGTACGTTCGATGCTAACAGTTTTTCTCTCGCAATTCTCGCTTGTGAAACTCTCTTATAGTTCCAGTCAAATTTGATCTTCAAAAATGTAAATGTAGTCTCCAGCATTCATCTTCTGTCTCGTTAATTCCTGTTCTTTTATTGTTGTCTCTTAATGATGTTTTTTTTTCTAATATTATATCACCCAGAGTAAGTTATTTCGTCTCAGTGCTTTTTGTGACGGTTACACACCTGGCCCAGGGTCGGATCCTTTGGTTACGGCGCCAACGGTGACGTCGCTCCTCCTGGTCGCTCCTCCAGGGTCCAAGCGTGCCGCTCCAACCCCTTTGGTCAGATGATCACCAGCCTCGCCTTTCCCGACTCGCTTCCAATACCTGGTCACTAAAGCAACTATACCGATCTCCGGTCTGTCTACCCACGCTGTGTTTAGATCTTAGACAGACGGGACCAGCAGGGATTTGGGCCGATACAAGTCGAGTCCGACGGGGGTGGCAAAACACAAATAAAACAAAAACTCACGACACTAAACAAAATTGCTGATAAAAAGGGTAACAACCTTTTATATCTTAATGTCCGTTACATAAAAAACAAAATTGTTCTCAATTCCCGACCCGCTCTGTGGACTATGGCACCAAGCTTCTATCACACAATAGAAAAATGTCGAATTACCTACTTTCTAGAATCATGTATGTATGTCGGAGTGTGGTTCAGTTCGACACTGGGGCTAATTTCTATCGATCATTCGCAGTTGATTCTTCTCTCCGACTTGAGTTGTATTTCTTCTTCTTCGTCTACTTGGGCTGGTAGTTTTCCTGTTTCAACTTGGTGGAAGATTTCTTGTTTCAACTTAGCCGCAACTCTCTGTCGTCTGAGGTGGTCTCTTCTCACTGCCGTCCGGAGCTGAACTTTAACTTCTCATCGACTTTCGGCTTGTCTGCAGCTCCAATTCTTCTCAGGCTTTCGGCAATCTTCTTCTTCATCTACTTGGGCTGGAAGTTCTTCTTGTCTGGGGGTTCTTTTCTCGCTGCCGTCCGGGGATGAACTGATTTTTGTCGATTGGGGCCCTGCTTTTATTGACGCCGCAACAAACTGGGGTGGGTCTGTCGGCGTCAGGGTTTTCTCGATAATTCCAAAACTGCATTAATTCTGTCTTCTCCATTATCGCTATTGTTTTCGCCCCTACTTCCTCGCAGTACCTTTGGTGGGGCGGCGCACATCCATCTCTCTTAGTCTCTCGTATGTCAGGTGACCGCTTTTCAACCAATCGTTCCTGATCGAGCATTTCTTTCCTTTTCTTCTGCAGGTCACGTGATCGTATTCGACCAATTGTTATTGATCAAACATTTCTTTCCCTTTTCTTCCGCAGGTCACGTGATCGTATTCGACCAATTGTTATTGATCGAACATCCTCTCCCCTCTGTTTGCGGGCGTGGTTACATCGTTCTTGTTTAAAAAAACAAAATCCAATTTTGCCCCTTTTGCACGTACGCAAAATGACAATCTTTGGCTTTCTCTCACCTGGACTTTGTCAAACAGCCCGCTGCTAATTAGTCTTGACTTTAGAAAGGATCTTTTCCGCCTTCTTGGCGCCCTCTGTGAGCCAAAAGCAATTGTCCCTCTTTTTACCTCTTTTGTTTTACCTGATAGTCGAAAATCTTAATTATCTACATTGAAATGTCTCTACTTTATTAACGTGGGTGTCCAATTCTTAACAGGTCTGTATATCGTTCCACCGGTCACTCCCTCAACCCAAAGACACTTTTTTTTTTTCTCTGATTAAAAATTGTTTCATTGTTCCCAAAATTTCTCTTTATCCAAATTGATAAGGTGTCTTTCCATGCAAAAGTAGGCTAGGTGCTCTGACCGACATTCTTACCAAAAGACTTTCGAAAATCGGCCAAGACGCTGACCTAAATCTCTTTCTGACTCCTATCTCCACCCTCAATTGGGTCATGCGTCATACATTTCTCTTTCTTTCTTTTTCTTCCCTTCCTTCCTTTTTCCTTTTCTTTCCTTCTTCTTTCCTTAGGATCGTCTAGTACACTCTTAGTGAATTATTTTCAACTCAGTTATTTTCCGTTTAAAAAAAAATTAACAACCTGTTTAGTAACCGAGTAAGAAAAAATTAAATCATATTTCTATGAATATTTCTAATAATGCAAGGTGCCACAATCCTCCCCTTAACCGATTTGTCATTTACCCGTAAATGACACCTAAACCCAATTACATCATTTAACATGCACCATGCATTCGTCTCATGCACTTCTATTCTACTTTCTAACATGCAAGGGTAATGTTCTTTCCATTTTCTTTTTGTTCTACATGCAATGAAATGTTCTTTTCATTTTCTTTTGTTCTACATGCAATGAAATGTTCTTTTCATTTTCTTTTGTTCTACAGGCAATGTAATGTTCCTTTCATTTTCTTCTGTTCTACGTGCAATGAAATGTTCTTTTCATTTTCTTCTGTTCTACATGCAATGAAATGTTCTTTTCATTTTCTTTTGTTCTACATGCAATGTAATGTTCTTTTCATTTTCTTCTGTTCTACATGCAATGAAATGTTCTTTTCATTTTCTTCTGTTCTACATGCAATGAAATGTTCTTTTCATTTTCTTCTGTTCTACATGCAATGAAATGTTCTTTTTCATTTTCTTCTGTTCTACATGCAATGAAATGTGTGCGTGTGTCTGTAGGTGCAGATGTGTTCATTAGGGTTTGTTCTTCTTGGTCAATGTTTTCCTCTCTGCTGTGGGAGGTTTTTCCGCCGCACGTGGTGGTCTCACGCCAGCCTCCTCCATTGGTCTTCCAGCAATTTCTTCGCCAGTCCTGTCTGAGTGAGGAACACCGCTCGGCATCTCCCTCTCGAGTTGTTGCATGCTCACTAGACTGTCGTTCGCTAATCTTCTCTTACTCTTAATCTTCCATATTATTACACCCCCGAGGGCTATAACTAGGAATGTACCCATTACTATTGACCAACTTATCGCGATCTGCTCATCGTCTTCCCAAGCTACACCTTCGTCTCCCAACGCACTTAACTTATCCCTTAAGTGATCCATATCGATCTTTTCTATTGGCTTCATTAATACTGGCATCTTATTTAAGGTAACATTAGAGAATCTCTTTACTATCGGCTCCCATAATTCTGTACAATTGACTAAGCCTCTACCAATCATCTCTATGAGTGAATCTTTTTTCTTCATACCTTTCTTCCATCTGGTAATAGGGGGCAATGAGATGGACACCCCAACCGCCGAACATCCCATGGGTAGCGACACCAGGGATAACGGTGGCCTTATTCTTAATGTCCTTGTGGACTCTCCCCACATACCCTAGACAGGCTGATATGTTTCTGGGTGGCTACTGCCCACACCCCGTCTGAAACACTGATAGCTTGTGGTAATGCCGAGTTTGTTAATACCTCCACTTGGCAGATTCTTTTGATTCCTTCTCCCCTCCCTTCAAACAATTCTAGTATGCACAGTTTGCGGTTACCAGTTTTATAGATAGGGCTCAACGAGGTACAAGTCCCCAGGGTATCATCTCTACACCTTCTAGCTTCTTCAGCTGATAGCAACATGAATTTCGTTCTCCCCGAATTTAATGCTATGTAGTCTGCTTCCACCTTGTACCTTGCTATCATTCCTGAAAGGTAACAAATTCTTCACAATCACTTAGTCTCGCTCGACTCATCACTCAATCATTTCATAACTTTCCTCTTAGTTCGGCTCTTCCCTCCTCTAACTAACCTCTAGCAGACAGAATGGTCCGGTCAGGTGTGCGTGGCGCCCATTCTAAAGGTCGTACTTCATGACACCACTGGTGGCCAATCAATAATGCCAATGATCTTCTTCCGTCCCTTGTGAGGTGCAGCCCGCGACTCCATCCCTCCACTCACATCTACCATAGTCAGCCAATAGGATTTTGGATGAGCCAGTGTCGTTATCTGTTGACACTAAATGCTTCTATTCTGCACAGCCCTTTTGTTCTACTGAGATTTGGGGTTCTTCTCCCTCCCTGATCTCATCTTCTGAGGTGATTCCTGTTCAACCTCTAACCTTCTTTCTGTGTTTAATTCTCGTCCAGGAGGTTTTTTGTCCTCTTCTCCATCCCCTGATTCTTCTTTCTGTTTAGAGTCTTCGCCTTGAATGTCTTCAATACCTCTCGACTCTATGTCTAAACTTCTCCTGTTCTTTATCCTTTCCTTAAGCTGGGAAAGGGGTATTTGATCCTCCTCCTCCCACTCGCTGGGCCCTTCGTCCTGTTCAGGGTGCCTCTTTTAGAGCCTTCGACTGCTTGATTGGACCTCTTCGTCTTTTTTTCTTCCTTTTCTTCGGACATGGGGGTGTGATGGCGATCTCACGGGGTCTTCTCTGCACTGATTCAGTCGACGACTGAACATCGCTAATCCCCGCTGAGGGTTCCAACTCTGTCACTCGGACTGCTTCGTTTATCTGGTCAAGTCGACCTATCTCCTCATCTTCTTCGGAGTCTTCCTCCGTCTCCATTCCTTCCGGTTCAACCAGAGTTACCTTCCTTTTCCTTGTCTTCTTAGGCCTCGGCTCGCTCATTTCCAGGTTAGCTATTTCAGCCTTCTTCAGATCATTGGCATGAACCCTCCTCGCTCGTCCTGCCACTTGATCCCATATTACATATGATACTGGGCCCGTCTGCTCCACTATCCGGTAGTACGGTTCCCATCTCTGGTCCAGCTTTCCTTCTCTCTGGTGGATTTTATAGTAGACAGGGTCTCCAACCTTCAATTCTACCACCTTTCTTTCAGCATTCACCCTCTCATTTCTTTTCTTCTGGGCCCTCTTTATTCTTCTTCTGGCCTGTACGAATATCTTATGTTGCTGTTCCAGCAATAGTTGATGATGATCTTCTCCCATATACCTTCTTCGGGGCTTCAGTAGGTTATCTACAGGCAGGACCACGTCTCTGCCAAACAACAAAAATAAGGAGAAAATCTGGAGGTTTCGTTTATCGTAAACCTCACGGCCCGCCAGAGCCTGCGTCAAATACAAGTCCCAATTTCCAATGTTTTCTCTGACCAACTTGGCTAATACATCTCCCAAGGTTCTATGAAACCTTTCCACTTTAGCATTTCCCTGGGGGTGATATGGGGATGTTTTTATGTGCTCTACATTCAAACCTGTCAAAACCTCTCTCATGATGCTGTTCACATTCTCCGTGCCATTATCTGTTACCAATTGCACAGGGCACCATACCTAGGGAAGATTTCGCTTATTATCAACCCGGCCACAGTTCTGGCCTTCTTGTCTGGTACTGCAAATGCCTCAGGCCAATTTGTTAGCCAATCGACAAAACTCACTATATAGTTGTTTCCTTGTGCAGTTTCCCCATATGGTCCTGATACATCCATACTCACTTTCTCGAAGAAGAAGTTTGGTACGTCTGTTTCCTCCAAGGGTGCCATTTCCTGCCTTCTGCTCTGCGACTGGCACACTACACAACTCCGAACATAGTTAGTGACTTCTCCGTACAGTTTGGGCCAATAGTACTTTCTTCCTATGAGATCACATGTCCTATCAATTCCCATGTGACCCAACCTTTCGTGGCACTGTTCCAATATCTCTGGTCTTAAACTTTTGGGCACATACAACTTGGGTTTGACTTCTTCATCCCTTCCTGAGAGATAATACAGCCTTTCCTCTATTATGGCATACTTGGTGGTCTCTCCTGACTTCACCTTCTCTCTCAGAGCAGCTATTTCACTGTCTGCTTGCTCCTTCTCAATTCCTTCTGTCCAGTAAGGATCGGTTATTATCTGGGCGTCCCTTCTTCGTCCGATTCTAATATAGGGCGATCTTTTTAGCTTATTAGAGTTAATTACTCCTATTCTATAGGCTTTATCATCTACTCCTGTTCTACCCTTACAGATCTTTCTTCCAGTTGTTTCGGGTATTCTTGAGAGTAAATCTGCGCACGTGTTTTCCTTTCCCTGCCAAATACTCTATCTTACAGTGGTAGCCACTTAACTTAAGTGCCCACTGTTGAATTTTTCTTATTATTTGTCCACTCTGCCTGCAATAGGTACTGCAGAGGCTTGTGGTCTGTCTTTATAGTGAAGACCGCACCATTTAAATAGTAGTCCAGTTTTTGGAGAGCATACATGATAGCATATGCTTCCCTCTCTATTACTGGCCACCTCTGTTGTGTCTCTGAGAGCTTATGGGAGAGGAAGTATATCGGTACTTCCTCTGGTATGCCTGGCACTGGTCCTTCCTTATCAGGACACGGCTGGGTAAGTACTGCTCCTACACACTGCTCACTGGCATCCGTGTATAATATCATGGGCCTGCTGAGGTCTGGATACGTCAGCAGTGGAACGGTTGTCAACTGTTCCTTTAGCGAATCAAATGCTCGTTGACAGTCCTCTGTCCACTTGAACCTAGCGTATTTCTTCGTCAGGGCCACTAGCGGTATGGCAATTTTGAAAATGCCGACGAAGCGCCGGTAGTAGCCTATAGCTCCTATAAAACCTCTTACCTGCCTCACTGTCTTAGGCTCTGGCATTTCCCTTTATGACCTTTACCTTATCCATGTCGGGTTTAATACCGTCTCCGTTTATGACGAAGCCCTAAATACCTAGTTTCTTCCTCAGAAACTGACACTTTGACAATTTCAATTTTAATCCGTGTTTCCTCAACCTTCCCAACACCTGTCTTAAATGAAAAAAGTGTTGTTCCACTGTCTCCGAAAATATCAAGATATCGTCCAAATACGCCATGGCAAAGCTCTCGTATCCTCCTAACACTATTGACATTAGCTGTTGGAAGACTCCCGGGGCATTAGCTAAACCGAATGGCATCACTCTGAACTGAAACAGTCCCAGGTGACACGCGAATGCGGCCTTCCCTTGTCAGCCTCATCCAGGGCTACCTGCCAATACCCGGACCTCAAGTCCAACGTAGAGAAGTACTTTGCCTTCCCTAATAATGCCAAAATGTCGTCTATCAATGGCAATGGCACCGCCAACGGCTTCGATATAGAATTCAGCTTTCTAAAATCTACACAGAAACGGTGGCCGCCATCTTTCTTACCTACTATTACTATTGGGAAGCTCCAAGGAGAGATCGATCTTTCGATCATCCCAGCTTCCAACATTTCCTCTACTGCCTCTTCTACAAGGGGTCTTTTATGTATAGGTGTTCGGTAGGGTTTTAATTTCACAGGGGGGTGGTCTCCGGTGTCGATTTTCATTTCGACTGTGTGGGTCTGACCCAGCTCCTTGTCTGACTGGGCCACCACATCTCGATTGTTCCTTAACAGACCCCCCACTCTGGTTCTAAATTCATCCGGTGCTAATATATCCTCATCTAAGATTCCTTTTGTTTGCTCTACTAGCTTCCTTCGTTCCTCCTCGAATCTCACCCGATTCAGAGTTCGTAGGGGAAGCGCTCTCCCTATCTTCTCCCTCCTAACCTTGATAGTCTTTTTAGGCTTGGTTCACCATCATAATGGGCACCAACTCGGCTGCCTCCACTACCGTTTCGCATAGGGTTACCTCGTTATCTACTAGGCCCTTTCCTTCTACAGGGACCAACTGCAGAGGTCCTCTCCGTACCTTTTTTTCTGACATTAGCCTACCCTTTCCCGACACTGCGGTCCTAGGAGGTAACTTTACATCTTCCTCCACCACTATGGTTATCTCTTCCTCTGGTGGGCATCCCAATGGCGTTCTCTCGCCGTTCACCACCAACACAGTAGGATTAAACTCTATCTGGGCCCTTTGGCTCCGGAGCCAATCTTCTCCCAAGATTGCCTCCGCACACAGGTCGGGGGGTTACGTAAAAATTTTGGGTGCTTTTCACTTTCCCAATCCTTACCGGGAGCCTCACCATCCCTTTTATCTCCAGGGGGCTCCATCTGCTTGCGTGACCTCTATGTCCGCTTCCCGTAACCTTCTCTTCCGTTTCACCCGCCTGTATGTTTCCTCTCTCATCAATGACACAGATGCTCCTGTGTCCACCAAAGCCCTCATCTCTCTACCACCTACCTCTGCTCTACAGGATAGTTCTCTCTCTTGCGTTAGCGAAGAGAACACCCGAGCTTTCTTCTTCCTGGGTCCTCACCCTTGGGTTAACCCAGCCATAGGCGCCGGCAGTAATAATTCATCTTCGTTTTTTTTATGAGGTGGAGTTCTGCGACCCTGCACCTGGGCGACCCCGGCCGGACCTCTCCCGGTCTCCCATGGCCGTTTCTAAGAATACAGTTTCTTTTCAGGTGTCCTGGCCTCCTGCAAAACCAGCACCTTCTTGCTGGACAGCTTGCCGCAAAGTGGCCCGCCCGACCACATGTCCAACATTTTGCTCTTTCCCTTTTTAACTGGGTTGGCCTTGTGTCTATCCTCGGGGGAACCCGTCCTCTATTCAAGCTGTTCACCCGTTCACTGGCCCAAGCTTTTATTTCTCTTCTTTTTAACTGGGTCACCCTCCCTCTTAATTCTGGGGTGGCCCGCTGGCTTTTCTTGGGCTCGGCCTTCTTTGTTAATATTGGTGGGGCACCCTTCCTCAGCCCGCACCACTTGGCCAGGTGTCCTTTCTTACCACACCTGATGCATCTGTCACGATCGAAGTCTGGGGGCAACCCCCACTTCGTCGGACATTCCGCCGCCCTGTGGTCCTCGTACCCACAGGTCCAGCAGACCAGCCCGTATCGACCCGGCGTGGGCTTATAAAAGCCATGCCTGGTCGACCATGCCCTTCTATTGGGGTCCTCTTCCCATAATTCTGCCCGATCCACCTCTTCCTTAACCTTCTGATTCCACGCGGGGGGTCTTCCGCCTCCCCCCTCCTTCCAGCCTCCTGACTTGGCATCTGCTTCTTCCCACACCTCTTCACTTTTATCCCACACCCCTGGCTCTCCCTGGCCAGCTCTATCGCTGCCGACAGTCCGAGCGGTCCTTCTTTCAATACGTCGTGACGAACACGCTCGTCGCTCAGCGCCTCTACATACAGGTCCGCCAGTTGAGCCTGCATAACCGCGTTATCCCTGACCACTTCGGGGAATGCCAATGACGATAGCTTCCCCTGCTCGGGCCCCCAATTCTCCCGGGGTTTCATCCCGTAGCTGTGTCAGTTTTAAAAGGGCCCTCATGGCCTCTATGGCCGTACCTTCGTCGGCGAACTCTTTGGTCAGCAGTTTTTTATTTCTTCCCAAGCCAAGCGGGGATGATTTTCCAAGAGTCCCCTACGAACTCAGACGCTTTTTCCTTTGTGGCATCGTATGCCAGGTACAGGGTTTCTTGGTCCGAGAGCTCGTAGATGGTTCGGCTCTTCTCGAGGATTGCCAGCCAGTTCTTAAACTCCTTCCCGCTGCCATCAAATACTGGGACCCTCGGTCCACCCAACAGCTTCCTTAGATCCACTGACAACCCCTGCCCTACTTCTTCTTCACCCCCCACTGCTCTATCCGACTCATAATCTGACATGTCTACAGAGAAAGACAGTCTATACAGCAACAATCGAGGTTGGGAAACAAAACAAGGTGTCCTACCTTACAGACGATTCTGTTCTTTCTTTTCCTTTGGTCCCGGTCGTTCTGAGTTCTGTCTGAATCCTCAGCAACGGTGGTCGATCGTGGTCTTCTCAGGGTTGAAATCCTCGGTCACCACGGCACCATATGTGACGTGGTTGTCTCAGGGTTGATCCTGGTCACGGCACCACTTGTGACGGTTACACACCTGGCCCAGGGTCGGATCCTTTGGTTACGGCGTTAACGGTGACGTCGCTCCTCCTGGTCGCTCCTCCTGGGTCCAAGCGTGCCGCTCCAACCCCTTTGGTCAGATGATCACCAGCCTCGCCTTTCCCGACTCGCTTCCAATACCTGGTCACTAAAGCAACTATACCGATCTCCGGTCTGTCTACCCACGCTGTGTTTAGATCTTAGACAGACGGGACCAGCAGGGATTTGGGCCGATACAAGTCGAGTCCGACGGGGTGGCAAAACACAAATAAAACAAAACTCACGACACTAAACAAAATTGCTGATAAAAAGGGTAACAACCTTTTATATCTTAATGTCCGTTACATAAAAAACAAAATTGTTCTCAATTCCCGACCCGCTCTGTGGACTATGGCACCAAGCTTCTATCACACAATAGAAAAATGTCGAATTACCTACTTTCTAGAATCATGTATGTATGTCGGAGTGTGGTTCAGTTCGACACTGGGGCTAATTTCTATCGATCATTCGCAGTTGATTCTTCTCTCCGACTTGAGTTGTATTTCTTCTTCTTCGTCTACTTGGGCTGGTAGTTTTCCTGTTTCAACTTGGTGGAAGATTTCTTGTTTCAACTTAGCCGCAACTCTCTGTCGTCTGAGGTGGTCTCTTCTCACTGCCGTCCGGAGCTGAACTTTAACTTCTCATCGACTTTCAGCTTGTCTGCAGCTCCAATTCTTCTCAGGCTTTCGGCAATCTTCTTCTTCATCTACTTGGGCTGGAAGTTCTTCTTGTCTGAGGGTTCTTTTCTCGCTGCCGTCCGGGGATGAACTGATTTTTGTCGATTGGGGCCCTGCTTTTATTGACGCCGCAACAAACTGGGGTGGGTCTGTCGGCGTCAGGGTTTTCTCGATAATTCCAAAACTGCATTAATTCTGTCTTCTCCATTATCGCTATTGTTTTCGCCCCTACTTCCTCGCAGTACCTTTGGTGGGGCGGCGCACATCCATCTCTCTTAGTCTCTCGTATGTCAGGTGACCGCTTTTCAACCAATCGTTCCTGATCGAGCATTTCTTTCCCTTTTCTTCCGCAGGTCACGTGATCGTATTCGACCAATTGTTATTGATCAAACATTTCTTTCCTTTTTCTTCCGCAGGTCACGTGATCGTATTCGACCAATTGTTATTGATCGAACATCCTCTCCCCTCTGTTTGCGGGCGTGGTTACATCGTTCTTGTTTAAAAAAAAAAAATCCAATTTTGCCCCTTTTTGCACGTACGCAAAATGACAATCTTTGGCTTTCTCTCACCTGGACTTTGTCAAACAGCCCGCTGCTAATTAGTCTTGACTTTAGAAAGGATCTTTTCCGCCTTCTTGGCGCCCTCTGTGAGCCAAAAGCAATTGTCCCTCTTTTTTACCTCTTTGTTTTACCTGATAGTCGAAAATCTTAATTATCTACATTGAAATGTCTCTACTTTATTAACGTGGGTGTCCAATTCTTAACAGGTCTGTATATCGTTCCACCGGTCACCCCCTCAACCCAAAGACACTTTTTCTCTGATTAAAAATTGTTTCATTGTTCCCAAAATTTCTCTTTATCCAAATTGATAAGGTGTCTTTCCATGCAAAAGTAGGCTAGGTGCTCTGACCGACATTCTTACCAAAATGACTTTCGAAAATCGGCCAAGACGCTGACCTAAATCTCTTTCTGACTCCTATCTCCACCCTCAATTGGGTCATGCGTCATACATTTCTCTTTCTTTCTTTTTCTTCCCTTCCTTCCTTTTTCCTTTCTTTCCTTCTTCTTTCCTTAGGATCGTCTAGTACACTCTTAGTGAATTATTTTCAACTCAGTTATTTTCCGTTTAAAAAAAAAAAAATTAACAACCTGTTTAGTAACCGAGTAAGAAAAAATTAAATCATATTTCTATGAATATTTCTAATAATGCAAGGTGCCACATTTTATTGGCTTGCATAAGTTTAAATTATTCTTAAAAATTGATGATAGGGATATCGTGATAAAAAGAAAAGATAGAAAAGCTTTAAGTGAGAGAAAAAGAAAAGCTGAGTAAAACTTTTTAATAAATATTCAGTTGAGAACATTTAAACTTTTCCTCGTTTTGGATTTCCTCAGCAAAATTTGCCTCAATTTAAACATGGCGACTTCAACGTTCATATTGCAAAATATACCTGAAAAGATAAAAAGCAAAGTGAAATATCATAGAACATTCACTCTTCCATTTTAGTTTTCCTTGTTTTTAGACATTTTCTGCTTCGTCATGCTAAAATATTTGGTTAATTTACAAATTAAAACCTGCGCTCAGTTTTCAATAACATTTTTCTGAACATAAATGTACGTTTTATTCAAAAAATGACTTGATATACTTGATAAAATCTACCGTTGTGGAGTTATCGACAGTAAAAGTTCGGATTCATTCGCGTCGCGACGTTCTTTGCATACATTTGCTGCGAAACAGCTATCAGTGGAAGATTCACATATCTTGATTATTGCGCACGCATTATAGTACTCTTGCGCAGTAACTGAGACAAGGTGAGACGAGTAAGATCAGTAAAAACAAGACTGTTAACACCGTTAGCTTTCCGCAGCAAATTATTAAAGAGATGCGATGAGAAGTAACAGAGAAGGTAGAAGAAAGAAAAGAGTGATCAGAGGAGAAGAGAGAATAAACAAATGAGTTGAGAATGGAAGAGTAAAACGTATGAATGAATAGTAAGAAAGAGAAAATGACGAAAAAGTATAGGGAAAAAAAGAAAGAAAAAATGGCAGCTCCAAGGGATCCATAGGAAATGTAGGAAAGAAAGAAATGAAGTCTGGTGAAGAAAAGTAACCAAAGAAGAGATGATGGAAGAAGTGTAAAATTCTAGATTACGGAAACATTGTTCAAAGAAATAGAAAAGAAAAAGAAAAGAAATGACGCAACAATGAAGGCTGGGGAAGAGGAAAAATAACTGAAGGGGAAGAAGGTAAAGAACAAGGGGAGGATGAAAGAAAAAAAGTGAAAAAGAAGGACGAAGAAGAAATAGTTAGTTTTTTTACAGTTTATCAAAACTTTCGCAGGTTATTTAAAAACCAGTAATTAGTTTTAGATACACTACAGTTTAAACGTTTGAGGCCACTTCCAGTAATTTTTAAATTGTCACAAAACGTTTTGTACTTTACATAAAAAAAAATATTATACATTGTTAAAAAAAAGTGAGACACGATTTTTCATTAGAAGCTTTATTATAACAAAAAAGAAAAAAAATATTAATTTTTTCTGTCGTCAAAATATCCTCATTTAATCTTGATTAGCACAAAGTTTTCTCATTCGTGACAAAAGAGTCTCAAAGTATAAGTTTGATAATTGATTCCATTCGTTTTTCGATGACTCTAAGAGCTCTTTTCCATTTTTTTTCTCTCTTCTGTCAAGTTCATTCCATGCTAATTCTAGGAGTGGCTACAACCTTTTGAACTGTCGTGTAGATAGATTATTTGGAGATAATGATTTACGATACATTTCCTACTAATTAACCCACAGGTGTTGGAATAGAAGTGGATTCCTAACAATCTCAAGGGCATTTGCATATCGGGGAATATAACGAACAGGACGGGAGCTAGAACTCCGATTAAAAATTCTGAGCCGTTATCTATTGCACCCATCTGCATATCGAAGCTTAGAGCACCTGGTATTCTCAAGCGGTCATCCATCTATGTACTGGGCAGAATGGACGTTGCTTAACTTGTGAGATAGGGCGAGTACCGGTGTTTCAACGTGATATGTTCATAAGCCTAGAAGAAAAAGACGAAAATAACAAAAAACAAACGATAATCTACAACAATAAAAGTAACAACAACAAACAAAATAACAAGCAAAAAGAGAAAGCGGAAAAATTAGAGACAAAATGATGTAAAGGAAAAGAATAGCGAACAAAAAAGAATGAAGGGAAGAAAACGAAGAAAAGAAAAAGGCCGGAGAATAAGCAAGAAGAAAGAAAGACAGAAAGAAGGAATAAATGAATGGAAGAATGAAAGAAAGGAATAAACAAAACAGGGAAAAGTAAAATTAATTAGGTAAGCAGCAAGAAGAAGAAGAAGGAGAAGGAGGAGGAGGAGGAGAAGAAGGATGAGAAGAAGAAGAAGAAGAAGAAAGAGGAGGAGGAGAAGAAGAAGATAAAGAAGGAGGAGGAGAGGAGGAAGAGAAGGAGGAGGAGAATAAGGAGGAGAAGAAGAAGAAGGAGGGGAAGAAGAAGAAGAAGGAGGAGGAAGAGGAGAAGAAGAAGAAGAAGAAGAAGAAGGAGGAGAAGAAGAAGAAGAAGAAGAAGAAGAAGAGGAGGGAGGAGGAGAAGGAGGAGGAGAAGAAGAAGAAGAAGGAGGAGATGAGGAGGAGGGGAAGAAGGAGGAGAGAAGAAGAAGAAGAAGAAGAAGGAGGAAGAAGAAGAAGAAGAAGGAAGAAGAAGAAGAAGAAGAAGGAGGAGAAGAGGAGAAGAAGAAGAAGAAGAAGAAGAAGGAGGAGAAGAAGAAGAAGAAGAAGAAGGAGGAGGAGGAGAATAAGAAGAAGAAGAAGAAGGAGGAGAGGAGAAGGAGAAGGAGGAGGAGAATAAGGAGGAGAATAAGGAGGAGGAGAAGAAGAAGAAGGAGGAAGAAGAAGAAGAAGAAGAAGAAGAAGGAGGAGGAGGAGGAGAAGAAGAAGAAGAAGAAGGAGGAGAAGAAGAAGAAGAAGAAGGAGGAGGAGGAGGAAGAAGAAGAAGAAGAAGAAGAAGGAGAAGAAGAAGGAGGAAGAGGAGAAGGAGGAGGAGGAGAAGAAGAAGGAAGAAAAGAAGAAGAAAGAAAAGGAGGAGGACAAGGAGCAGAAGAAGAAGAAGAAGAAGAAGAAGAAGAAGAAACGGAAAGAAAGAATGTTGCAGTAATGGAAAGTAAGAAGCCAAGAAGGAAAAACATAATGGAACGATGGAAAATAAGGAAGAAAGGAAAATAAGGAATAAAAGTAAGAAGTAAAGAAAAAAGTGTAGAAGAAGAAAATCGACAGAAGAAAATAAATGAAGGAGAGAAAAGAAGAAATAAAGAGAATTGAAATGCAAAAAAAAAGAGAAAAAGTTCATAAATGTAATGAATGAAATCAATTTAGATTAGCAACTTTCTAACTAACTAGCAGTTAAATAGATCAAGCAAAACGATATCATTTAAAAAGAACCTTGGTACAGCAGGAGGCAAAACAAATCCTAACATTGAAGACTAGAGAAATAATAGTGAATAGGATGTAAACTATAATTAGCTTACAACTTCCTATTCACTATCCGTTTCTCTAGTAGTTTCGTCTTCAAGGTTGATTAGTTTAGCCTCCAGCTGTATCAACTGCTATTTATCAGGTGGACATTTGCATCTAAAGACAACAGTCCCGACAAGAAGAAAAACTCATGATTGAGACTTGCTGAAATCTGTTCCAGTAAGACTGCTGAACTCTCTGTCTTCGGGCAGAGAGGAACCCGGACGAGGCTCTGCCGAAGGGGAGGTTGACCAACCCGATTCTGTTTTTACAGTTTCTACGGGCATTTTTTGGCCGAGCATACGGGCTCGGAAAACCCACGTAAAACTCGGCATTGTGTCATATCTTTCCCTCATGGGGAGCAAGTAAATATTGACTTAGTCATGATTGAGAAGGACCAGAAATTTCATAGAAATGATGCAAACTACACTGATACTTAAAAGAACATTTAAGAACAAGACGCAATATTCAAGTTAATAAAACAAATTGAAACAGGCAGCTCTGTATAAAATTAAAATACAGATTATATTCAGTTCCAGCTGAACGCAAAATCTACATGAACGACAGGATGTCACGCTGAGTCATTATTTATCAATTTCTCATGTCATTGATAATTACTTATTGGGACCGATCTTTTCTACAAATAACATACGATATATTATATTCGATTAAATGGTACAATCAGCAAGCCGCCATTCTTGACCTAATATATTCTTGGTAAAATTAGCAGAGTAAATACTCATTGCATTATTGAATCTAGTTAATAGTTATCACACAAAGCTAGGGAAACAAGTCTAACAGAGTAAATACTCATATCAGTATTGAATTTAGATAATAGTTATCACACAAAGGTAGGGAAGAAATCTAGCAGAGTAAGTACTCATTGCAGTATTGAATTTAGATAATAGTTATCACACAAAGCTAGGGAAACAAGACTAGCAGAGTAAATACTCATTGCAGTATTGAATTTAGATAATAGTTATCACACCAGGCTAGGGAAACGAGTCTAGCAGAGTAAATACTCATTGCAGTATTGAATTTAGATAATAGTTATCACACCAGGCTAGGGAAACAAGTCTAGCAGAGTAAATACTCATTGCAAAATTGAATTTAGATAATAGTTATCACACAAAGCTAGGGAAACAAGTCTAGCAAACTAAATACTCATTGCAGTATTGAATTTAGATAATAGTTATCACATAAGGCTAGTCTACACTACTGCTTTCAACATAGCCGGGGGACGAAGAGATAGATACAGGCCTCCACCACAGGGCGGCTTACAGCCACATCAGGTTGAGACAACGGTACCCGTACGATTCACCGAAGTTAAGCAACGTCGATCCTGGTCCGTCTCTAGGTGGGTGAAAGCTTGGGAATACCAGGTGCTGCAAACTTGGATGTGCGAGTGGTGTAATGGATAACGGCTTGCAATTGTTAATCAGAGAGCCGAATTGTGGACGACTAGTCAAGAAATGGCACGCAAAGAAGCAGTGTTCGATATGAATTTCCCCCCACCCTATTCAATTTCTGGATGGTGGAATCACTTTCCTTAGAAATCCAAAGAAATCTTTTTCAGCTTCTTCATTATCGAACTATAAATCTATATGTCAGTCTATCTAGCTTAGGGCCACATCACGTCAAAACACTTGTTCCCGTAGGAATATATTAATCTATTCCAGCTTTTTCATTATCGAACTATCAATCTATCTATCAATCTATCTGGCATACGGCCGCATCTCGTCGAAATATCGGTTCCCGTTCGGATGTATTAATCTATTTCAGCCTCTTTATTATCTAACTATCATTCTATGTATCAATCTATCTATCTGGCTTATGACCCCATCACGTCGAAACACCGCTGCTCGTACGCATGTATTAATCTATTTCAGCTTCTACATTATCGAACTATCAATCTGTCTATCATTCTATCTATCTAGCTTAGGGCCACATCACATCAAAACACTTCTTCCCGTACGGATGTATTAATGTATTCCAGCTTCTTCATTATCGATCCATCAGTCTATCTATCTGGCTTACGGCCACATCACGTCGAAATATTGGTCCCCGTATGGATGTATTTATCTATTTCAGCTCCTCCATCATCAAACTATAAATCTATATATCAGTTATCTATCTAGCTTAGGGCCACATCACATCAAAACACTTCTTCCCGTATTAATGTATTTCAGATTCTTCATTATCGAACTATCAATCTATCTATCTGGCTTACGGCCACATCATGTCGAAACATTGTTTCCCGTATGGATGTATTAATCTATTTCAGCTTTTATCAATCTATCTATCAATCTATCTATCTGGCTTACGGCCACATCATGTCGAAACATTGTTTCCCGTATGGATGTATTAATCTATTTCAGCTTTTTCATTATCGAACTATCAATCTATCTATCAAACTATCTATCTGGCTTACGGCCACATCATGTCGAAACATTGTTTCCCGTATGGATGTATTAATCTATTTCAGCTTTTTCATTATCGAACTATCAATCTATCTATCAATTTATCTATCTGGCTTACAGTCACATCACGTCGAGACACCGATTCCCGTGCGGATGTGTTAATCTATTTTAGCTTCTTCATAATCTCTCTCTTTGACTTACAGCCATATCACGTGGACATACCGATTCTCGTACGATCACCAAAGTTAACCAACGTCAATCTTGACAGATACCTAATGCCCAGGAATTGTTAATCAGCGAGCCGAGTTAAAATTACTGTCGGCTTCGTTATACTGACTTAGACTAAAATAATCTATAATATATAATGTAATATGAATCCAACTCCTTTTCCCCAACTATGGGTTAATTAGTAAGACTTGTATCGCGAAACGATTATTATCCCCCCGAAATCTCAAAAATATGAAAATATATCTGGCTTTATATAATACGCGAAAAGTTGATAAACCGTAAAAAACGAATCTCTCAATCAATCTCCAAAAGGCTCTAATAAGAAAGTGAACGTAACTAAATCTCTAAACATTTAATGTGGCTCCACATCCAAATTTTTAACGACCGGGTAATGGCTATTGGCACACACGTCTACATTCTCGTTCATGTCAGTGTGCACTGGAAACAGGAGAGGACCAGCTGCTCACAACTCAATGAATATTATTTTCTACTTACCATCAGCATGGCTGATGCTAAACTCCAGGAGAGCAACACACTACGCCTTCTTGGCCTCATGTTTTCTACTGGCCTGAAGTGAAGCGACTATATCGAATCAATTGCTTCGTCTACAGCAAGAAAAGTTGGTTCACTCTATTGTGTCAGAGAGTTTGTTTTTTCTCGTCAGAATCCACTTTGTACATTTATAAATCTACCATTTGTCCGTGCATTGAATATTGTTGCCATTATCTCGACATTTTGAAGTATCTATCTATCTATCTATCTATCTATCTATCTATCTATCTAGAGAGAGAGAGAGAGAGAGAGATGATAATTTTAAATAAAATGCTACGAGCACTGTTAAGTAAGTTGGTTCACTGTATCGTTCCAAGAAATTCTTCTCATCAGAATTCACTACCATCTACCATTCGTCTGTCTATTAAATACTGTTGCCATATCTTGCAATTCTTGACAAAATTCAAAGAACGGTCTGTAATATAATCGTCCTCACCAAGCACCTCGACTTTACTTTACTTTCTCACCGAAGTGACGTGGCTTCCATCTGTCTTTTCCACAAATGTTTTCATGCCAACTACTCTGATGAGCTTTTTTTTTTATCTTGTACCCGGACTACACGAATTTGAGAGTGCTACTCGAGGTCCGGTGGAGTAATGGATAGCGGCTCGGATTGAGGAATCGGAGAGCCGAGTTCGAATTCCAGTCGAATCCATTACATTCACTTAACTGCTAATATTCTTGGGAAAGGTATGAATCTATCACTTCTCCTCCAGATAAAGGGGAAAATAGCTGGACAGACTTAGTTCTGTTGTCTTAGTGGCAACTGGACTAAGGAAAACTCTGAATTCAAACCAGCCTGGAGAGGGTTGGGATCCGTCAGGCTGTCTTAACCAGTACACACGACTTATACTCTAACAGTTTCGTTGCTCGCACTTCCTATCTGTGGAACACCCTTCCGATTTCTTGCTTCCCTGGCAACAACAGTCTCCAGAAATTTAAATGTAACGTCAATCGCCATATTCTGTCTACTTGAATCCTGTTTCTTTTTTGTCCTTTCCTCCATCCTCGCCATTCTCAGTCTTCTTTCACTTTCACTCCCTGTAACCCCCCTTCAGTTCTAGTGACATTACCACCTTGCATTGCGTAAAATGATTAATAAAAAAGATGAAGAACAAACATCACATTGTGAACAATGAATGCGAACAGAGTTTTTGTTGTATTGCTCGTATAAACTCGAAGTTCTGATTAATAATATTCCAAAGAAAACACTGGGAACAAAAGATTAGTGAAGAAACTGTTGAACGGATAAATAATATACGAGGGTCATTCAATAAATAAGGTGAATTTTTCGGTATAAGGACTTCTAATACAGATAGAAGCTTACTTTTTTTCCTTTTTGTTTTACTTCTTTTTCACATGGATTTAATTTCTTTTGCAGATTAAAAAAAAAATTTGAGAGTTTTTGCGATTAACAAATATGGCCGACCAAGAAGCATGCTCCAGGATTGAACAGCGGTCAGTTATCAAGTTTTTGGTTGCTGAAGGGTGCAAACCAGTTGAAATCCATAGGAGAATGTCAACTGTGTATGGCGCCACATGTTTCAGCCAAAAAATGTCTACAAGTGGGCTAACTTGTTTAAAGAAGGACGGAGCAGTGTTGAGGATGAAGACAGGCCTGGGAGGCCTACAGAAGTGAGGTCTCCTGAGGTGATCAAATCAGTCAATGACCTCATTCAGTCTGACAGAAGAACTACTGTGAACTGCTGAGGCAGGTCAAGAAAGACATAAAGAACAAACGCAGGGGTCATCAGTCAGAAGGAGTCATCTTGCATAATGACAACGCAAGGCCTCACACAGCAGCCCAAAACGGTGCAGACCATTAACGAGCTGGGCTGGGAACTGCTCCCTCATCCCCCTTACAGCCCAGACCTTACCCCTTCAGACTTTCATCTGTTTGGTCCCTTGAAAGCGTTCACGAGAGGCACGAAGTTTAAAAGTGACGATGAAGTCAAAAGTGTTGTGAGTGACTGGCTGAGACATTATTCCAAAGATTTTTACGCTAAGGGAATACGGAAGCTTTTGCACAGATGGGAAAAGTGTGTGACAGTGCTGGGAGACTACGTTGAAAAATAAAAAAAAAAGTAAGCTTCTATGTGTATTAGAAGTCCTTATACCGAAAAATTCACCTTATTCATTGAATGACCCTCGTAACAATAGCAAATAATGTAATTAGTGCAGCAATGCGTGCGACCCACTTTGCGACCCACTTTCTGACTACTTTCCTTTGATATTCATCTCATAATGAATGGACGAGTTCAACTGTTTAGTATAGGTCGTTCGTATTTCTACAGAACGGTTTCCAATATTATATGTAGATGTTTGTTTTCAGGTCTTTGCGTGCTCAGTCTAGGTAGGTACTTAGATGACACAGATACCATCTTCGAATTCTATCAATTCCCTGACCATGTACAAATCCCGATATGTGGCGGAATGAACGAATGGCATCGTAACTACACGGAAAACAGTATGTCGTCCACTAACGACGAACGATAACTGACTAACAAGCCAGTGTTTTGAGGTCTTATGGCAATGCTCGCTAAAGCAGGTGTAATACAGTAAGTGACGTTATGATGGAAAAAAATTGTATTATTCTTGCCCGGCAACAACGAAACCCCGTGGAATACATAGAACAGTTGCCACAGCTACAGTGCATCTCTACCTGTTACGCCGTTCTGGGAATGACGATAAAGTACACTCTGCAGCATAGAACCACATCTTAATAGCTATTGTTCCTAGGTACACCCTGGCCGAGAGTGGTAGCACTTGTTAGGGCCCCAACTGTGGGTAAATAATTGACACCCAGATAACGTCTAAACACTATGAAATTATAAAAGTACATTTTGATAATAAATATATTTTCATATTAAAAAATAAATAGCAACTTGTTTTTGAAAAAAAGAAAAAAAAAAGAAAATATTTCCAGCAATGTATTCTTGTTAAAAGAATAATACAAGCAATACAATTTTTAAACAAATTTTCCAGCAATACATTTTTGTAAAAGAAATAAGTAATGCTCGCAAGAAAATTAAATTCCGGTATTAAACAAGCGATAAGCTATTGATATGCCGCTAAAAGAATCAAACTCTGAAACTTTTTACCTGTTACGTAACAGATGATCTGGTTGCGTCGTTTTTCCAATTTCCGTTTGAGGGAAGATTAAGTTCGTCAGTTGACTCCTGTTTGTAGCTTTTGTCTCTTCACTTTTACTGGGAAAATAAGGGTTAGTTTGGTACTTCTATAGTTCATAGTTCCTAGCCATTAGTTTGATTTCGTTTCAAAAAGCGGCGATAAATAACTCGGCAAATATTCAAACAGACCGATTCGTCATTGACAGTTAATTATGGGTTTTTAGTTTGCTGTATTTAGCATTACACATTTGCTTCTAACGATATAATTTATGCCGTCTTATTTTCCTTTTTTTTTTCACTGATAAAAAAAAATATTTACTTGTACTAGTGCTAGTTCATTTTCATCTTCCCTCTGTTGCTTCTGTAGTTGTCGTTGTTGCTGTTGCTATCCCTGTTGTTGTTGTTTTGCTTTTCTTTAGCAGCGACTTATCATGGACGTCATTAAAAACACCTTTGTCTTATAGTTTTTCGCTTCGTCCGTCCATTTTCCGCGTCGAAATGCGACTTGTAACGTATCTAAATAACCCTGTGATTGATTTTCTTCTTTCTTGATGTTCTATGCATATTCATTGGCAGTGTAACCTGATATAGCTGACCCACATGCTCTTCTATGTCACTGGCTTTCTTTGCATAATGTCTGTCAGTATGATCCCCTCTTGTTCGGACAATATGCTTCCTGTCCTGTCATCCTTTACATTGGTCACTAAAACAAATAATATATATATATATATATATATATATATATATATATATATATATATATATATATATATATTATTATTTTGCCAGCAATTGATCGTGTAAACAAATTTTATAAAATAGAATAGACATTTTATGTATATTAGATTCATTGCTCATGTTTACTTATATGCGAATTGTGTTGCTCAAATGTTACCGCTGCAGATGTAAAATAGCTAAAATTCGTATTAGGCCCAAGCTTTCTTTTCTATCTATCTATCTATCTATCTATCTATCTATATATATATATATATATATATATATATATATATACGAAAAGGAGAGAAAAACCGAAAGATTAAAAGAGAAAAGAATCGGGTGGAAAGAAAAATAAAAAATAAGTAAAAATAAAATAAAAGCTAAAAAAAACAAATATGAAAGAAATGGCGGAATCATTTTGAACTACAAAAGAGGAAGTTCCTATGTTTGTTACGAAATCTTAAACCACGAGGTTTATTTTTTTTATATCATTATTTTAAAAGAAATTAGAACACCATATATATATATATATATATATATATATATATATATATTCCCTATTTCTGTATTCGACTCATGGCAGTTAGAGTTGATTCATGACATTCCCTAATATCTGCAACCCGATACTGAGATAGCACACATATATTGCATTAAAAAGAGTCTGTTAAATTCTGTATTACGCAGGGATATGACTTGAATCTCTAATTTCACCACTTCTTAAAACAGAGCTTCAAATATCTAAGCATTCGTATGTATCATCCAATCAAACTGTTTTTAACAAATTCAAATGGAGCCCCTATCTGCTCAACTGGTCTCGAGTCTTGCGGACGTGGGCGGGAGCCTACTATATAGCAAAACCAGTTTTATGAGCAATGTGAACACAGACAACTTCCTAATTTTCAATGCCTAGTTGAACTTTACATCACATAAAAAAAAACTACATACAATCTGATAAAGCGAGAAGAGGAAAAGACCTGTTGAAGCGTTTACATCACAGGCTGACAAAGTTACAATTCCCTACTATTCGGTCAGCACATTTATTTGACTCCAGCGACTGTAAGCTGTAATGTAAAGGAGTTAATATATTCATCACGAAATTTTAAAACCACTAGATTTGTTTAAAAAGCATAGGGACGTTCCGTATATTTGTCTAATAAGATTTCTCGAATATTCCGGCCAGAAGAAGGAAATAAATATACTGTTTAATAAATAAACGACATTTTCAGTATTAAGTCTCTTGGAACAAAAAAAAAAATAAATACAGGGCATCTATTCAAACATATCTATCTATCTAGCTAGCTAGCTCTCCTCTCTCTCTCTCTCTCTATATATATATATATATATATATATATATATATATATATATAACGCATAAAAGGTTAATGGTCAGAGTTGAAATAAACCAGGAAACAAGTGGTTTTAAAAACTGCTCAATACTCGTGTGAAAAAAATAAAAGTGAACATAGAATATAAAGTTTTTAGATTTAAAAAACGGTCAGTTGAATCCGCTTAACTTACTTTCAACATGTCGGTATCTTCAGGTGATTTTTATCAAATAATTATAAATTTATCTGTGAGAATCATTTGAACCGGAAAATCCGAAGTCTTGAGTTCTTGCTTACATATTAGGAAATTCCTCTTAAACATATGTATATATAACGCTGGATAAAAAAAATGTAACTTTCAATTGCTAGCCCCCACCGAAATATTTATAATATCCATGCTTTTTTCTTCTTCTTCTTCTTCTTCTTCTTCTTATTATTATTATTATTATTATTATTATATATATATATATATATATATATATATATATATATATATATATATATATATATACTGTTATTTTTTTCGGCTAACGTACATGTTCTTGGTTCTTTCTTTTTTATACCTTTTTCCCCTTTGATATTTGTTTGATTACTTGCAAATCAAGACACCGAAGGTTTTCCAAACGAGTATAGTTTTTTATACTTATAAGATTTCTTATATATATATATATATATATATATATATATATATATATATATATATATATATATATATATATATATATATATATATCCATTGTCCTGCTATAGGTGTCAACTTCCACCCGGACAATGCAGTGTGCCATAAATTAAAAATAGTGGCAATTTGCTTCATAAGACACCACAATTTGTTTTATTTTTTTTGGGGTCAAGTGACCTACGCGGTATCTGGATTTGTAACTGACGCTTTTCGACGGTTACTAATGATTCCCTCCCTCTCCCCACAAAATTGCGGATTTGGTAAAAGCAAATAATTATTCGCCCTACTCTGACAAAATGACACCTGAGCGGGTCATCCAATGAAGATGGAAATCACTATCAACGTCTTGTAAAAGAAACCCGTAAACAATTCAAACATTTATTACTAATTAGAAGAGAAATAGCTTACCTAGCACAACCATACATTTAGTCACCTTCAATTTACACGTCTTGGGCCCCTACAACTATAAATATTTGTATGAAAAGTCTCCTTCACAGAATCGGCATCTGCTCCCCATTATCGCGTTCATCTTCTTCTCCTTCATGATCTGAAATATCGCTTCCTTTAACGTCGATTTATGTTCTGGAAAATCCATAAGTTTAGGAAGCGAAATCTGAACAGTAAACCGTAATCTGACAGAACCGGTGGGATTTGAATTTTCGATAAACACCCTGCATTAAGCGGTAGATTTTGTTATCATGATGGACGCTGTCGTTACACTATACACAAACTTAGTGAATGATGCCTCATTGTCGACTAAATATACCCACGGAGTATGTCACTTCACTCATTAGCAGTAAGGTCTCCTCTGATTGGTTGCCGAGATGTATTTCCGGAAACCTGAACACATCCCAGAAACACCTCACGTAAACACACATTTGTCGTTTAATTAAAAAATGATGATGTGTGTAATTCCTATTTGAGCGCATGTTCCGCTAAAGATACCGGAAAAATGGTTAGCTCCCTATATTTCTCCAGAAAGTAACGAACTCCTGCGATATTTTGTCAGCATATTCGAACAAAAATGGCGTATTGCTGCCATATCATCATATTCGAACAAAACCGTTTAGGCGTTAGTGTAAAAGATTTATTTTCTACTATACGGCTTCATTTTCATCTGGATTTACAGGCCTATCGTTTGTCTGTCGGTATTTCCATTAACAAATGTTCAGAACAGCTACGTTACTTAGTTTTCCTCATTCAGAGTTTCGCAACCATGACTCGACATGCTACCCACACGAATTGAATCACTCCTCCGTATTCCATTTGAAAGGAGGAAGTTCCTCAAACAGTCTATTACCGAGAACTGTTACTTTGCACAACTTTCCTAGCCTTCTTCAAGTCGATCCCATCTGTCCTATCTTCAAACGTAAACACACACCACATGGTTAGGTGGCGTAAAATCATAGGTTACCTCGGCGTGGTGTAGTGGTTAGCAAGCTTTTGTCGCTAGAACAGTTACGGCTGAATAGGTGGTTGATCCTTTTTGTTGAGAAAATTACATACTTCGATCTTGATCCCATTGATCAAAATATACGCTTAGAAAATCGCTATAATACACACCACATTCAGTCATCGTCTAACATGGGTGTCTCTTGGGCCTTGAAGTGGGTGCACTTTTGTATAAAAAAATGTGCTCTTCTTACCAGGAAGTGTATATTTATCTGAACAAGATTCTAATGGCAGACCTGAAAGACTTAAAAGACAAACTAAATTCGAGAAACAAGCCAAAAAAACAACAACAAAAAAAACGTAGAAGAAGAAACAAATATTCGGACGAGTCAAATTGACTCACACGTCAGTATTGAGTGCAGCGTCTGCACGCAACCTTAGACTCACGACCCACATGACCTGCGGACAAATAAAACTAAATTAAACACACTCAACCCAGTCCAAACCAGCCGCACAAATCAATATGTTTATTAAAACAGTTAATGGTGAAGAAAGTGGGGATGAGAAGGCAGTGAATATATCAAGTAAAACAATAATAATAATAATAATAATAATAATAATAATAATAAGAAGAAGAAGAAGAAGAAGAAGAGGAAGACTGTAAAAGAAAAGATGGAAGCATAAAAAGAAGATAATGTTGGGGGAAAAGGATTTTCGGGAAAAAAAAACAGAAAAGAAATGAAGACTAAAAAAAGAGAAGAAGACCTGTAGACGTAGGAGAGGAAAAATAAAATGTGTTGCCGTACACAAGAGAAAAAGATTCAGAAGGAAAAAGTAAGTCTGGGACAAGTAGAAATTTAAAAGGAAGGGGCGAGAAGAGGAAAGATTTGGAGGTAGTGGAGGATAATGAAAAGTAAGAATTGGAAGAGGAGAGAGAAGAAGAAAGAGGAAAGAGGTACGGACAGAATGAACAACAAAATGAACATTAGAAGAAGAGGCGGGCAAATGACGAATAAAGAGGAAGTAGATATGAGAGAAGAGAAGCAGGGCAATGACCTTAGGGGATATGCGATGAATAAAGAGGGAAACAAGACTGGAAGATCTGGGGAGAGTGGAAAATGAGATTGGGAAACATGAGAGATGCGAAAACAAATGGAACACATGGGAAAAGGAAGACGAGAAATGTGTATTGGGAGATTAAGAAAGAGAAGGAAGGGAAAAGAAGATTGGAAAATATGGAAGAAGAAGAAGAAGAAGAAGAAGAAGAAGAAGGAAAATGATTGGAAGAAAGAAGGAAAGAAGAAAAAAGAAGAAGAAGAAGAAGAAGAAGAAGAAGAAGAAGAAGAAGAAGAAATGATTGGAAAATTTCTCCTCTTCCTCCTTTTAAATTTTCCAATCATTCCTCCCCTCTTTCTTCCATTCGTTTTCCTTTTCTCAAAGAAGGAGAAGAAGGAAAAGAGGAAGAAGAAGAAGAAGAAGAAGAAATGATTGGAAAATTTCTCCTCTTCCTCCTTTTAAATTTTCCAATCATTCATCAAGGAAAAAGGAATGGAAAAAAGGAAGAAGAAGAAAAAGAAGAAGAAGAAGAAGAAAAATTTTCCAATCATTTCTCAAGGAAAACGAATGGAAAAAAATGGAAGAAGTGGAGAAAAGTGTATTGGAAGATAAGGGAAACGCAGGAAGGGAAAAGAAGATTGAAAAATATGGGAGGAGGAGGAGGAAGAGGGGGAGAGGGGAACAAGGAGTAGGAGAAAAATGATTGAAATATATATGAAGAGAAAGAAGAAAAAAGAAGATTGGAAGAAGTGACAGATGAGGAAACAAATGGCAGACGTGTAGAAAGAAAGAGGAGAAAAGTGTATTGGAAGATAAGGGAAGCGGGGAGGGGAAATAGACTGGGAGATATGGGAGGAGGATAATGATGATGATGATGAGGAGGAGGAGGAGGAAGAGGAGGAGAATATGTTTGAAAGGTATAGGAGGGGAAAGAAGATAAAAAGTGTATTGCAAGATAAGAGAAAATGAAGAGGGAATAAGACATGAAGATATGGAAGGATGAGAAGAAGAAGAAGAAGAAGAAGAAGAAGAAGAAGAAGAAGAAGAAGAAGAAGAAGAAGAAGAAAATGACTGGAAATTATAAGAGGAAGAAGAGGAGAAAAAAGTAGATTAAGAGGGGAAAGATGAGGAAAAGAATGGAAGAAATAAGGGAGAAAATGAAAAGACTGGAATAAGATGATGATGATGATGATGATGATGATGATGAAGGATGATATAAGAGGAGGAAAAGAAGATAGAAGAAGGAAACGAAGAGGGGGAAAGAAAGAAGAAGAAGAAGAAGAAGAAGAAGAAGAAGAAGAAGAAGAAAATGACTGGAAATCATAAGAAGAAGAAGAGGAGAAAAAGTAGATTAGGAGACGTGTGAGATGAGGAAACGAATGGAAGAAATGGGGGAGGAAGAGGAGAAAGGGAAAAAACTGAAGAGGGGAAAAGACGTGAAGATATGGGATGTTGATGATGATGATGCTGAGGATGAGGAGAAGGAGGAGGAGGAGGAAAAGAAGAAGGGGAAGTAAAGGAGAAAAGTGTCTTTAACCATAAGGGAGGAGGAGAAAAGAAACTAATATTGAAAGATAAGGGAGGCAATCAAAAAAAGTATGAGTTGAAGAATAGAGGGAAAAACATTTGAAAGTTATGGGATGAGGCTGAGGAGAAAATTTGGAAGACGTTGGGTTAGGCCATAATGGTGGAAAATGTTGGCGTAAGAGAAGCAGCAAAGAAAGATTATGAGAAGTTATGGTTGGAGAATAGAGAGAGAAATAAGAACTGAAAATGCAGAAGAAATAGGAGCAGAAACGAAGACTGGAAGAGGAAAGTAAAGATGGATGAAGACGACTGAAAAATATGAAATGGTGGAATACGAAAAGGAAGGAGAAAGAAAATAAAGATTATTAATTGTGAGAAGAAGAATAAAAGAAGTGAGTCGGGCGTATGAGAAGCACAAATACGAAAAGATCAAAGATCTTTCGATGATGTCGAATGGGAAAAAATTAATAATAAAAAATAATAATTTACCTAGCCTCCCAACAATCACAAGTTTAACACCAGGTCACAGTTATCAAGGAAACGCTCTACCACGTGCGCAATCGTATAGTAACAGAAATTGTCCACTTCCTCGACATTTCCGTTTGTGGGATGCTTGAGGCATTACGGATTGACACTGGTCCCCAGTTTAAGTTTAGTGAGAAAGCTACAGCCCGAAGCGCAACCTTCTGGAACGGGACGTTGATTAATATCCGCCTAGGGGACCAGAACGTCGAGAAAAGGTTAAATATATATTATGTTTAGCATAGCAAATTTTCAACAAGGTTGCAACTAGCGGGCAGTCACTGAGCATCGAACTCTCTACTCAGTGGTAATTTTCAGCCAGACTAACCATTAAACCATACCGAGACGATCTAAGGAACCAGAATGCTTACGAATCGAAAAATATCGCTGAAAATGCAATGGTTGATGTTGAAAAGAAAATGAGTTATTATAAAAGAACGGATTGTACTATTAGGACATGAAAAATATTTACTGTACTGTGAGCTATACTATATATAAGTGAGAATCGTTTTCACTACAGAACCCATCAGAGGTTCTAAAATGATTTCGGTGATATTCCCTTAATATTAGTGAAATGACATCGGACATATACATGGGTAAATTGTCGCCCTTTTATGTTTTTAATTTCGCGCATGCGCGTTGTTTGTTTTTGATTTTGTCGACTGCAGAGTATGATAAGGTCAGTTGGGCACCGTCTATGAGAAAAAACAGTACCATAACGCAATATATTCCGTCAGAAATTTGGAAACGGCATGCTTTGCTATCGCGCCTGAAGATTCAATACGAAAATTTTCAGAGAGTGTCAATCTGAGGACAGTGCAGAAAATTCGAAAAGAGTTGGATAATATATCCAGTCAACATCATAGTGTCTAGAGTGACCACTAGTGATGGCGATGTTACACCTCCATTCATTTTCCCATAGGGCCTCAGACTCAACACGGAGGCCTACATCAAGTGACCGGAGGAGGTAGTGCTCCCCTGGGTCAAGAGGGTCACTGTTGGAATATCCTATGTCTGGCAACAGGACTCTGCACCATGCCACACAAGCAGGGGAACCCAATCATGGCTGTGAGACAATTTCTGCACCGACATCACTCCTTACATCTGGCCACCTAATTCCTTAGACTGCACCCACCTTGTTTATTGTGTGGGGGGCGCAGTTGAGCGAGAGACCCAGAAAACTCCTTGTAAGACCAAAGACGAATTGAAAGCAAGGATTATGGCAGCATTCCCCAACTTAAACAAGGAGACCGTCCAGAAGAGTTGCAGGAGATTCTGAAGTCGTGTGGATGCTGTGGTTGAAGCCAATGGCGGTGTTATTGAACAAATTTACTCTATAGTATTTCAAGATATGTTTTGCGTAATTTTGGTAAATATGTCTGTTAAAATCAAATGTCAGTGTTATTTTCATTTTTGCGTTATTTAGACGAGAATTTATCCATCGCACCCCCTATATATCTGGCAATGAATGCGAAAAAGAAAAACACTTCTTAGCGACACGTTTCATTCCAGTGTAATAAATCTTATATATAAAAAGGGTGATGGCAGTTGAACAGAAATGCTACACATATTGAAAATATTAAAGACAGTGAGACGCTAAGTATTATGACATCGTGCTGGAAAAGAGGAAACCAGAGGAGAGTGAAACAAGTGAGTATTACGAGAAAAGAAAGTATTGGAAAAGACCTTACGATTACCTTACGTAGCAAGTTCAACAATAAAATAAGGAAACCTATCTGCCAATCTAGTACTGCCATTATTTCCATGAAGTCGAAAGAAAGGGGGAAAGATCATCAGTATATATACCTTTAAATATATTTATAGAGAAGGCTCAGGGAAGCTGCGCTAGGGAGGTGGAAAAGGGACCGAAGCCGAAATGCCAGGTCAGGACCGGTAACGTTGCATATTCAGTTTTTGTCAAGAATTTATATCAGAAGCAGCAGATTTAATAAATTCCCGTTTCAGATTTCATATCATTATTTTGCTTTGTGTTGATTACATCTGGAGATTCTATTTTAAGTAGTTGTTATGAAACATATATTAAGTTTACATATTTTTTAAAATCGCCCCGCTCTCTCTCTGTTCTGTCATCCATTTACACAATCTCGTTAGATATCTTACTCGCTGCTTCCATCTGTTCCTCTTGCCTTTGATATATTAATTTTCCCAGCATAGCTTAGATGTGGCACAAGGCCGAAAGTAGGGGGGCACCCATTGAGAATCGAACTGACTACTCAGCCGTAATTGTTCTAGCGAGACAAGCTTACTAACCATTACACCACCTTGAGGTGCCCCTCTTGCCCTTTGATATACGCTGTGAGTGGAAACCTTTTCGAGCCTTCTCGGTTCATTATTTCAACAAGTTACTTCCCCTTTCTGTCTCGTTTTGATTCGAACGTTAGGTGGTCTGTAATTGTTTCGAGTTTAATGAAATTTTCCTCGTCGCTTACGCAATCCTTCTACGTTATTATCAGCATCCTTCTGTATAAACCATATTTCTAATATGCTCAAGTCTCCTCTTCATTTCTGAAAAAAAAAAGTGTCCTGCATTCACGGCTATATAGAAGGATCGCTAGGGCGCCTCGAGGTGGTGTAATGGCTAGCAAGCTTGTCTCACTATAGCGATTGAGTAGCGAGTTCGATCCTCACTAGGTAGCCCCTACTTTCGGCCCTGTGGCACAGCTAAGTTTGGAAAATCACTATATAGAAGGATTACTTTTCTCTAAATGTAAAAAAAAAAACCTTTTCTGTTTCTTAGCCATTTGTTTAAATTTTGGAATGCATCTTTCGTTATTAAAATCCGCCTTTGGATTTCATTGTCATTTTGGTCTTTTGTTAAAGAAAAAAACTTTCCAGATATTGAAAGTGTAATCTATTGATTTTGAAATCTCTACCGCATCTTGAGCATTTTTTCTCTTGCTGATAAAGATACATTCTCTTTTCTTCCGACATATTCTTCCTTCTTCCCGATTTTCTTACCTAACTTGTCGAGGAGATCTTGTAATTTCTTCGCTGTCTTCCATAAACACCGTGTTGCGACCTCCGATAATAAATCCTGATAGAATCAGCCTCACTATAGAGCTTGAACAAATCCGACGAATAAATTTGCTTGTCTTACGAACCGTTCTGTTATTGTGTATTTACATAATTTGATCACAAAATGAATTCCGGTTTATTCTCATAAAAATTTACCTCCTCCTCCTCCTCAACATCCCCCTCCTCATCATCATTACTCCTCCTCTTTTTTTCCTCCTCCTCCTTACTCCTCCTCTTTTTCTTCCTCCTCCTCCTCGTCTTCTTCTTTTTCTTCTTCCTCCTCCTCCTCCTCCTCCTCCTCTTCTTCTTCATCCTCCTCCTCCTCCTCTTCTTCATCATCCTCCTCCTCCTCTTCTTCTTCTTCCTCCTCCTCCTCTTCTTCTTCTTCCTCCTCCTCCTCCTCCTCTTCTTCTTCCTCCTCCTCTTCTTCTTCCTCCTCTTCTTCTTCTTCCTCATCTTCTTCCTCATCCTGCTGCTCTTCTTCTTCTTCTTCTTCTTCTTCTTCTTCTTCCTCCTCCTTTTCATCCTCCTCTACTTCATCCTCCTCTTCTTCCTCCCCCTCCTCCACTTCTTCCTCCTCCTCCTTTTCTTCTTCTTCCTTTTCCTCCTTTTCTTCTTCTTCTTCCTCCTCCTCCTCTCTTTCTTCCTCCTCCTCCTCCTCTTCTTCCTCCTCTTCTTCTTCTTCCTCCTGCTCTTCTTCTTCTTCCTCCTCCTCCTCCTCATCTTCTTCTTCCTCCTCCTTCTTCTTCTTCTTCCTCCTACTCCTCTTCTTCAGCACCTAGGCGTTCATGACTCTCCCCAAATTCCTAACATTTGTAACCTTTGGTAAAATGTGTCTTTTTTTCTCTCTCTGCTAAACCTTCTTCTGCCAACCATTTACACAAGCTCGTTAATTAAGTTAAACTCTGTTTTCCTGCGTACCTCTTGCCTTCACTGTGTCCTCTGAAGGTCAAATTCTCCATGATCTCTTTCCTCATGACGTGTCGTAGAGATTTCAACGTTCTGATGTCTCATATGTGTGGAATGTCCCTTTTGTTTCCATTTTCTCTGAAACTCTCTTACCTCAAAGCGCTTTTATATCTGCGGTATGATTTTCCAGCATTCATTACCTTATAAGAGGACTGATATAACATAACAGTTCAGTAGTCTTTTCTTTGTTTGTAACGAAATGTTCTTGTTTCTTTAATATTTTGCTTAGCTTTTGGAAGGCATCTTTCGCTATCCCAATGCGCCTTAGGATTTCAGTGTCGCACTTTCCATCCTCTGTTAAAACACTTCCCAGATATTTTACTGTTTCTTAATACTTTGCTTATCTTTTGGAAGGCATCTTTTGCTATCCCAATGCGCCTTTGGCTTTCAGTGTCACATTCTGCGTGTTCTGTTAAAACATTTTTTTTTTCACTTTTTTAATTTTGGTATCTCCATTGATCTGTTTCTGCCGATTATTTGAAATAGGTCATTTTACCATGCAAAACAAAAGCTTATTATTCTATTACCTGCACCTTGATATCATGAACTCACGGACTTGTCTATATCTTCAACTATCCAAACGTTCGAAGCCATATTAAACAATATACGGACAAATATGTTGTAATTGACATCTTTGATAATGGCTTAAGTAAGCCGAAAGCTTAGATTATATAAAAAAAAATATGGATCAATATTGTGAATTTCTTTCTTCGTTCAACGATAATGTTATTAAACTTATCAGATGTTACGAAAAAAAATTACACTTGTCTATATCATTTAATGAAACGTGTATAAATGAAAATATGCTGCCTAAATACACACAATATTTATATATCAGGTGAGGTAAGTGTAGGTTAACAAGCAAATAGTGATATAGGTTATGTCCATGGCCGAAGGTAAGTTCGATACGAACTCAGAAGAAGACCAAACCTGCCAAATGTACATAAGAAGCAAAAATTACTCCCGAAAAGGCAGGAAAAAAATGCGTGTCTATACCTTTCAGGAACATTCTTGTTTCTTTCTTTTTTGTTGTTGTTGTTGTTACTCTCGCTTTTATTTATTTTTCTTTCCTTTCTCTGATTTCGATCAACGAGAGTCTTTGGCAAAGACAAACCATGAAAAACATTACCTTCTCTTTTTGTTTTTTGTTTTTTTTCGTTTTTTTTTTCCAACCTGATTTGATTTAGAGTTTTCTTACCGTTCTTCCTTCTGCCATTCTGCTTGTTTTATTGAAGACTCCGGGTCGCAAAAGTTTCCAGTTTTTCTTTGTTATATATTTTTTTTCTTTCCAAACTATCAAGTTTGTTTCGTCTTCGATCGACTCTGGGGTAAACGAAAGCTTTTCCGCTCTGACTAGATGTATGCATGTATATCACCCCTAACAAAAAATGCTATTGCTCAATCCACGACGTAGTGTTTAAACAATAATATACGAACAAATATTTCAAAGAGTTCATCCTTAACACCTGTGCAGTTTATTCGTTTGTTTTTGTTTATTTCTTAATGCACCTGTATTCCAATAGCGTCTCTTGATCACACGCACGCAATCACACACTGAAGTACGTACACAAACTCTCTTTCTCTCTCTCACACACACATACACACAAACAGGGAGGCGTATCGAACACTTATTTCACACACAAAATCTGATATTTTTCAGATTTAATTGTAAATCAGTTTAGCCAAGAATGTTTATTATATATTGTGACGTAGCGACGATTTCATTAACCGTAGAGGCGTAAGGCTAAAAAGTACTCCAAATTAAAATCTCAACTTCTAGTCGAAAATTAGTTAGATATAAAAGAAAAATAAATAAATAAGTAAAATAGAAATTTAATCCAATGCTTTTGACTTGCGAGCGAATATGTTCCACGATCAGCCATACCCTCCTCTTCTCTTCACAAATTCTTTCCCTCTTTCTCTACTCTTCCACCCACAAGCCAAGGGCCTGTGAACTTTGAAGTGACCCAATGCGAGAATGACCTGGTTCCAAAATTTCGCAGCTATCAGGCGTTTGACCATAAGTGAATTCCAGGCACCATCAGGTCGTCCTGCTGCGATTCACGTGATCAGAACATACTAAGCGTGGATTGAACTTTAGACCACCACAAAACACTGCGTGATTTGCGCCCCATCCTCCTGCGTACCCGGTCAAGGACAAAGGGAACCCACGTGACTGTCTTTGGGGACAGCAAAAATCTAAAAAAAGGATTTTCAGTTTTTCCTCTGACCAGCGACAGTTGAACGTCACTGGGCAACTCGTCCAACTGAGATGAAGAAGACAGCAAAGTCTGTCGACTAGGGATGGAAGGACTGCTATGAAACTGAATCAACCCAACGAAATGCCTGTACGAGATGCTGTGGACCATCGAACACTTGTGAAAGAAAAGGAATCCAGGAAAACTGCCGGCCGGCCAAAATATTGTTTTAGTATCAGAACTCTCGCTTCGGCGAATCAGAACTTTAAAGTGAAAATATCAACTCGACTGAAAGTTGATTCTCTTGGTTTGATCTGTTTTTTATATATATATATATATATATATATATATATATATATATATATATATATATATGTGTGTATTCGCTCGCGCCTTCTGTTCTTTAATGATCTCCTTCCCTTTGTTAAATGAATGTTATTTTTTTTCTCTTTTATTCATTATATATATTTATAAATAAATGTTTTATTTTGAAATCCATCGTCTTGTGTCTGTTCTTTGTTGATTCCCTTGTGTCGCTTCCATTTCTGAGTGAAGACCGAGAAAAGATCCTACGTTTTCTTTTTTTAAACCCGTGGTTCATCTGTATGCTACAAGTTCGTAATATATATATATATATATATATATATATATATATATATATATATATATATATATATAGTTTATGAAAAACTAGGCAATCCGTATGGGTAAACCTAAGGAGGATAAAATCCAAAGAGCTCAATGTAAATCCAGAGCAAATAATTTAAATAAAAACAAACCACTTTAAGGTTCCATGTAATAAATTATTTCACCACAGCCCTTTTAAAGGACTGCGGATCATCAGATTTTACTTCCAAACAAAAAATGAAAAGAAAATTTACACATTTTTGAGGGGCCGTATTAAACATATGTATATATATATACAGTTTAAAGAAAAACAGACCACTTTAATGTACCATTATAATAATTTATTTCACCAGAGCCCTTTTAAAGGACGCCGGATCATCAGATAGCACTTCCAAAAGAAGAAACGAAAAATGAAATTAAAATTGATGGGTAGTGTAAGTTTTTTGTAATTTAACAGAGAGTGTAAAAGGCGTAGTTAACAACTATATATATATATATATATATATATATATATATATATATATATATATATATATATATATATATATATATATATGGATAAAAGACAAGAGGAAAAACTATTCATAGCCGACGCGTTTCATTCTCTGAGGGACTTTATCAAAGCGAATGTGACATTTTCATTGATAGTCTATCAGAAGACGAGATGTGTCGGTTTACAACAGATTTATTCTCTTGACTTTTTGTCCATTTTGTTACTTGACAGATACACTATGTCAAAATAATTTACACACACACACACACACACAGACACGTGTGTTTGGTTAAAAATATAAATGTTCGTGCATATACTTGCACATATGTATAAATATATTTCTTCTTCCGGTTTTAAAAATACAGAGCGAATATACATTATATACAACGTCGGCAGCAAGGCTCCAGATTTCATGCATTTTTGCAATACATACATACATACATATATATATATATATATATATATATATATATATATATATATATATATATATTAAAAGCACATTTTCACACTTCATAGACTGTGGCAGTGTTCAAAAAAAGCCTCATGAGATATTTCCAAAGCGCTGATTAAAAGCTTAAACGAAGTTACATAGATACGCATTTAATTTAATTTGGTACGTACTCTTTACTGTTGATATCTATCTATCTATCTATCTATCTATCTATCTATCTATCTATCTATCTGATTCTCTGACTAATCTATCTATCTCTCCTTCTCTCTCTCTCTCTCTCTCTCTATATATATATATATATATATATATATATATATATATATGTATGTATATATAGAGAGTGAGTGAGTGAGAGAGCAAGGGAAAGAGAAAACTAGAAATGTGTATCCCTATATAAATAGCTTTTTTTTACGAGAAACTGACATTAAGATGAGGCATATGCTGGTAAATATTTTTTAGTAGAAGTATGAACATTTCTAAAATAGCCAAAAAGACCTTAACTTTAACCCAATTGGGAGTCACGAGAGGGAATCAGCAAAAAATTGAAAATAAACATAATTGCCAGAAAAAAAAAAAAAAAAAAAAACAAATAAAACTCGCATCACTTTTATATGACAGACTGTTTATCCTAAATGTGTTGTTTCTGAATTAAACCAGAAAGGTTTCATAGGTTATCCTGTAAATTAGTCTCCAGTGGGGTCCCTCGCTGCCATGATTAAGGGTCCTTTTACAGCAGCATCTTCTCTGGGCCCCGTCCTGAGTAAGACGATAGACTACATCCCCGTCCTGGGAAGGACGATAAACTACGTCCAACAGGCCTCTGATCAGGGGGTTTTGAGGAGGGTGGATTCACCTCTTAATTGCCGGTGTTCCTAGGTCCACCCTGTGCCGGGGTGGTAGCACCTGTTAGGGTCCCAGCTGTGGGCAAATAGTTAATCCCAAAACTGGAGTCAGAACACTATGAAACTGTAAAAATATGTTTTAATACCAGAAATACTTTGTAAAAAAATTATTACCAGCAATAAGGTTTTGAATGAAAAAATTTTTGCCAAAGATATATTTTTGAAAAATGCTATACATTTTTGGAAAAAAAAAGTTACCGGCGATAAATTTTGAAGAAAAAATATTACCAGAAATAGATTTTTGAAAAAAATATATATTATCAGCAATAAAATTTTTTTCGGAATTAAATAACCCATTGAGGTTGATATGCCATAAACCCAACCAAAGTGAAACCGAATCTCTGGGCAATTCAGTCCGGGTCATTTTTACATGCTTTTCCTGTGGGTGTGTCTGTCTCCTTGCCTACTAATCTTCCACCAACCAATATACACATGAAATCGATTAAAATGGATATGAACAAAACTAGCAAATCCAATCTAGAAAAGTAGAGCCCAACTATACACCAATTTGAGTGGTCTATGTTCCAACTTTCAGGAAGAATAACTGCATCTTATTTAGTTCACACGCAACCTCCTGTTTCTGTTTGAAATAGGTATTCAATGCCTCAAATCCCATTGCAACGGCTCACAATCCCTGGATACTTAACCCTTATAGCCAAACAGGGCCACCTAAATCGCCAGGGTAACGACCTCAGAGCTTAACTCAATGACGGGTTTCCATGTAACAGGGACGGTAATAAAACATGCCCCTATACGTTCTTCCGCTTGACACTTAACCATAGTATGGCATTCGTCTTGGCTCTTTATCACCCTCAGGACAATGGGGCAGTAATTTTCAGTCGAATATATGAGAGGATTGATTGATAATATCCTTAGTGAATCTCCGTCGACTAAGGTTCATATATGCGGTGACTTCAGTATTCACCACATAGTGTTTAATCCATCATCATCTATGAATTAACCCAAATCATCGAAGAACCCACCGCATTCCGGACACGACAAGACATCAGGCAAACCCCCTGGAGCTCTTTCTACACCCTGCCTTGATAAATGCTTTACAAAAGTTTTACTCCCGGCCCTGGGCACGTCAAAACTTTTCCTAAACAGTGTCCGGATTGATGACAAACCAAATGCATCCCTTGACTGACCATTCCGGAGAACGATTCTTCGTTACGCTATGGCAGACTGGGACAGTTTATGATCCTATATTAAGGAAGAGGAAGCACGGTGGAGTAATCGATAGCGGCTCGGATTGAGGGGTCTGAGAGCCGAGTTCGAATTCCAGTCGAATCCCTTACATTCACTTATGTGCTAATACCCTTGGGAAAGGTAGGAATCCTCTTCTCCTCCCTCCAGCTATGGGTAAATAACAGGAGAGACCGGGTTCTATTGCGTTGGATTGCAACTGGTCTACAGCCGAAGGAAATAGCAACCTACTTCGCGAAAAAATCTGCCTCGTCAGTCATGTATCGAAAGATACGTGATCGCCTAAGCGTCTATCACGCAAAGAATATAACTGACTGACATATGACGAAAGAGCCTAACAAGCACGCTGCCCTCGCCTAGCAATGGATCGTCTCAGGAATGAAAATTTCCCGGAAAAAACAAACAGACACCCCTGCTTCACCCCCGAATGCGCTGCAGCTATAACTCCGAACCAGTACTTCAATATCTATCACAAGGAGCGGTGTAGTTTGACTTTTACTGTATTCAGAACACCCCACTCCCCGTAATCCCTACAAGAAAATTCTGGAAAACGCAAAAGCTTTCCAGGTTAAGATTGAAAAGAAACAAATTATATCCCGTGAATTCAAGAAGATCGTCAACCAAACTATGAACAGAGGAAAAGCGGCTGTACCCACAATTATAAATGGCCCCGACGTCATATCTTCCTCGATAGACAAGGGGAAGTTACTCGTCTTTTCCCCAAATTCAGCGTTAGATGAAAAAAAAAAGCCATTCCTTCCGCAGCTTCCCACTTATCACTGAGCACAATATCAGTAACATTTTCATTACAACATGTGGAGTATCAAGATTTATCAAAGGCCTTGACCTAAGAAAGTCACTGGTCAAGATAAAATTCCAGTAGATGTCCTTATGAATATAAACGCGGAATTATTCCTGATCCTAACGTAGTTATTCATCGATGTTTGAAGGAGAAATCATTTCGAAACACGTGGAAGATATCAAGCGTATGCTAAGGCTTCAAGAACGAGGGCGAGAGATCTCTCCTTCCCAGTATAGATCCATCAGTCTTCACGGTATCATCAATAAGCATTTTGAGGTTATAACCAACAAAAAAGTCGTTGATCACCTAGATAAAAATAACAGTTTGAGCGACGAGTAATATGGGTTTCGATAATCCTGATCCTCTGCTGATGTCCTAATTATCATTACTCACGACAAACGCATCTCGAGGAGCATAGCATTAGATATTTCGAAGTCCACTGACAAGTTTTGCAACTCAAGCTCTCCAGTTATAAATTACCGGATGGGTTTCTCAATTATAAAGGGATTCATACCGGGTAGGACACTGAACTTAGTTATTAACGGACAGTCCTCTAAAAGTTCTTTCGTTTAAAACCATTGTAGTCATTAGTTTGAGAAACAGAAAATGCATAAAACACGTTATATATATCTGGTCCTGCACGAAACCTTCACCACTATAATCAAATCTCATGTGCCGATGTCGGGCTGTCGGTTTCCTGGGAACTGATCTGCTTGACCCTCATACGTCGAACTCGACGAGAGAGTCGACTATATATATATATATATATATATATATATATATATATATATATATATATATATATATATCAGATATATAGATCAGGGTTATCGAAACCCATATTACTCGTCGCCACCCGTTTAGCCATATATATATATATATATATATATATATATATATATATATATATATATATGGCTAAACGGGTGGCTTTAACCATTATCGATTTGCATCCAATTTTACAATAATATACTTGAAATGATAACAATAGATTAAATACCTGAGCCGCCTTTGGTCGCATCCAATTTAGAAGAAAAGTTTCAAGAAAAGTTCAAGTGACTTATCTGGTTAACCGACACGAGAGAACAAATGTATAAATTATATGCAAAACGTTTTAAAATACAACAATAAATTAAAAACAGCCAGCGTATCAGCAGAGAAAAAAAATAAAATCACGCTATTACATTAAGGCCGTCCAGCCATTCCTTCTTTTCCTTAGCCGTAATTTATAATCTCTGTAATATTTCCAAATGGAAATCGGAGAGCTTCCTCTGGATTAAGTTAATGAAATCCCTGGTAAACGGTTTAGCACAGACGGGATTATTTATTAAGTGTTGACCAATCGCTTAACCTGAAATATTAGCCAGTGTAATATATAATAATTTTTACGCTTGTCTTCGATTGACTCCGAAGTGCGAGGATCGGTTGCCGATTAGCTTCTGTTTTTTTTTTTGTGTTTTTTTTTTTTGTGTGTGTGCGTTTTGTTGTCATTCTTTCAATTCACCTCCTAACGTTGATTTTACGTTATTTTTAAAGATATAATTTAATTAAGTAAATGCTCTGTTTTTCATTAAACCGTATTAATTACATTTAATGGCCTAAATGATCAAGAAATCTCAGAGAAAAAATGCGCCATCCGACAGGAATCGAACCTGTAACCCTTATGAACCGACATATAGCCTGTTGGGCTATTACTATTTAGTCTCAGTGAAGCGACACTTTAGCAATCCGAATTACTTTTAATAAAACATAACTTCGACGATTTTTCTCGAAAGCTAATTTCTGACCACGAAACATTCAGCCCGGTAAATATAATCAATATTGTTTAATTAAAAACATACCATTTACTTAAATAAATTATATTTTATAAAAATAGTGCATACACAGAAAATTATATATATATATATATATATATATATATATATATATATATATAATTTTTTCTGTTCATGCACTATTCTGTTTATGCACTATTTTTACAAAATATAATTCATATATATATATATATATATATATATATATATATATATATATATATATCTTACTTATTATAAAACGCAGGTTGTGTGTGTGTGTGTGTGTGTGTGTGTGTGTCTGTAACGTTTATATATTGGATCGAATTTCCTACATTTTTTACCCGATTTCAACAAAACTTCACAGGACTACATAAAATTACCTTGTGGTGGTTCTAACGGAGCCGAAAATGGGAAAAATACAGTTGTTTTTTTAATAAAAATCAATTTGAAAACACGATTAGGACACATCGTGAGAATGAAAGGGGTAGAATTCACCCACGAAAATGTAAACAAAAGAGCATAGCATGATGAAAAAGACGCCGAACAAAACAAAATTTTATCATCTAATGTTCATATTATTATTAAAGAGGAAAGATCAAAGTATTTTGGGGGTATTTTTTTACATTTTTAATCGTTCCTAGCACGTCTGAAATTTTCGTTAAAAATTTTTTTTTTTCAAAAAGAAAGGGCAGATAATCATTTTCAATCATTTTTTTTCGATTTGATAAAAAGATTAAAATCTTACTTTGATATTCTTTTTTAAAAGTCAATTATCATTTTTTCAAAACTGATTTTAATAAAAACAGATATTATACTGTTTAGTTAAAATATTTTGAACCAAGCTTAACTTAGCTTCTGCGCCGAAAAAAATGTAATTTGAAAATAAAACAAAGCAGGTCATAACCTTTCGCGTCGCTTGACGATTGACGAAAGGGCACATTCATGACGTTTAGATAACTTACGGGAGGAGAATTCTTTCTACGGATGGAAGGAAGTGAAATTATTTAAGTGAACAAATTATTTACCTTGTTACTTTTAAGGAAAACTTTCAGCGCTCTAATTTTTTATTTTTTATTTTATTTTTTTTTTGTACTTAGCTTTCATTTTTACGTTTACGATGCTTTATGGAAAATATAAAGAAATTAAAAAATAAGACTGTTAATAGTGAGATTAAATTTCATAAGAGAAAGGTATCTAATTAATTTAGGTACCTTTCTTATGAAATTTTATCAGAAGTGTACATAAAATACTATAATTTTATGTACATTTATTACATTTTACTGTGTTATTTGTATTTCCATTCATTTTATTATTAATTTTGATATTTATTTATGGAAAAATGTCATAACTGAGATTAATATAAAAATAAGATCATATAAATTAAAGTTTAGCAGTAGTTAAATTTCATAAAATGATACTGTTACTTGTAGGTACCCTTCTCAGTTGAAATTGAAAACTCAAATTAACTTCTCCATACGCGTTTCGCAAAAGTAAAGGGCTTAACAGCGGAGAACAATGCTGAACTCAAATAATGCAACTAAATTGTATTCTGGTTGGTCTTCCGTACTTGATAATTACTGTCCGACTATAAGCACAAAAATTACATTTCTTAATTACCATGGCTAATCTGATTGGTCCAAATTATACAATTTTCAAAGCGCTAGACAATGACAATCTCACACGGACATTTTGAAAGGTTGATGTTGCTTTTTAACTAATGTTAAAATATTTTTAAAATTCAATTTAAACATTTTTTTAAAATCTTTTAAAAATTAAAGAAATAAGAAATAATTGTATTAAAAATTCAATTTTCATTGAAAAAAAGTTTTGCTTTCAGAAAATATTGTCCATATTCATAAAAACAAATTAAAACAAATAAAAGCATTTGAAACTAAATAATATATTTGTTTTATTGAGTTTTGTATGTTACAATACACAGCTGATTTTCAGGTACGTTGGCCAAAAAAAAAAAAAAAAAAAAAAAAAAAACATGATTTGCATTCTTCAAAAGCCTTGTGCTTTTAACTATTGTAATCACTAAAACCGATGGTCTCGAATTTCTAGAGTTTTTCATAAAATTAGTTATGGGGGTGTTAATAAATATAAAAAAATATTTCTGCCATGACTTTAATAAAAAAAAATATTTATAATAATTTCGATCATCTGTGAATAGTTTCTGAAAGTTTCATTAACATCTGACAATTATTTTTATTTTTGCAAGATTTTCCAAATTAATGTGTAAATACAAAAGAATGCGCTAATAATTATCTATGTTATTTACTACCGCTTGTTGCAAGGTTTTTAAATCAAAATTTAGAATATTCTAAAAAAGATGGAAACATTTTTAAAAAATAATTAAAAAAAAATTTAGTCTATCCTCTTCATAAAAAAAATAAGCATTTTGACGATAAAATTTTGTTTTCATAAACTTTAAGGTCTTTTTTTCATCAGACTATGCTCTATGTTTTAGCGATTCCGTGGAGTGACTTAGGTTAAAAAACCCAGGTTGTTTATGTGTGTGTGTGTGTGTGTGTCCTTTATATATGGGATCGGATTTCTTACATTTTTCAGCCGATAAAACAAACATCCACTTTTTGGGGGCAGGTCGTATTTCTTATTGTCTTGCACACTTTTTTCTTTATTTACATTCAGAATGCTTTAAAAATTCCATTTACAAGACAATTGTTTATAATAAAATTCTATTCACCAATCGATAGACTCATAACGATTATAAACAATGTTTTTGTTTGAGTTTGGGTTTGAACAATTCGTAAAAAAAACAAAAAACAAAAAAAAAAAACTAATTAAGACATGTGTGTCCGTCAACCTTAAACAATAATCTTTGTCAATTTTATTTTTCAGTCTTTATGATG
>CAHIKZ030000560.1:7500-20000 GCA_903632075.3 Acanthosepion pharaonis | reverse complement strand
TCTTGTCTCGCTAGAAAAATTGCAACTGAGTAGTGAGTTTGATCCTCACTCGGTTCCCCATACTAACGGCCCTGTGCCACATCTGAGCTACGCTTGGAAAATCACTATGTGTGTGTCTGTGTGTGACTGTGTATCTCTGTGTGAGTGTCTATGTATAATTTATTAGTTAAATATTAAAATTCAGATATAATGCTCACAATGTTTTTTTTTTCAACTTTTTCATAGCCTCCAAGTTTCAAAAGACTGAAGTAACAGTTTTTGAATAGGTATGTTTTTCACATTATAGCTAATGACTGTTCTGCCCTAACTGCTGCATATTATTGACTCCATTATGATCCGCCAGTGCCGTCACTATCTTCCAAACTTCAACTTGATGGATGATTTGAACCCAATAGCAACGCTCGTGAAACCGTTTAAAATAACGAATTTATACTCAGCATGCATCATCACATCACCTTCAGAAACCGACGATATAATTTCCAAGGTTGATCAGTAGCATGCCGTACCAAAAAAAAAAAATAAATAAAAATAAATAAATAAAAAGAAAGAAAGAATGAAGATTACTCAGTGATTGCTGAGAGATGTGAGACAAGAGATGTCAATCCCTGATCGATGCCAATGATAGAAAAAAGCTGTTTGTAACGTTTTTATACTTTAAAATTATACCGTAAGCCATTGAAGGAGCGATAGATTAATCAATAAACTTGTCATCTAAAACCACGCCATTTTTTTTTTTGTTTAAAATAGACATCAGTTCGACACCTACTGGTATTTAGAAACACGCTAAAAGTTAACAACACATTTATGATCATAAATAATAACGCGCTCAAATATGACAAATTAAAAAAAAAGAAGTAAAACAAAATTTACAACTATAATTGTGATGTTTACTTAACTATAAATGTCTCGTCTGCTTCCTCATTAAGAAATTTAACACAAATTAGATATATCTAACAGTAATATTGTCACGAAGTTATTGAAGTAAATTATGACACGTTTCAATCTGAGAAGTAACTTCTTCAGAGAAATAAAAGTTTTATTAGTGAAATCAGTCTTATATATAAAATGCAAACGGAGGGTGATAATAAAACAAAATACATTATGGGTTACATTGAAATGTTAAAGTAGAGAGACGTTCAGTTTAAATATAAATTTTCAAGTCCTATGTGTCGATATATTTAACTTACATATTCAACTTATTATCTCTCAAAGTTAGGATGCTTGTCTCCATGGGTAGTTGCATAATTAAAAGAAAACAAAAACTTGTAATTCCAGCGAATGATTTATTTTTTATGGAAATATTTCGGCTAGCAGTAGCCAGTCTTTGTCACTCTTTATTTTGAGTAAAACAGTACAAAGATTATCGCTTAGGTCATTGTTTTGTTTTAATTACTCCACGTTTTATCAGTGCTTGTTTTTGTCTTGTGGAAAGCATATACGAAGTGCTTTCCATAAGTGTTGAGATTTTTTCAGCGGGGACATTTATTAATTTCACAGAAGTACAAAACACTAACTGCCTTCAAAGTACTATCCTCTGTCTTCAATGCACTCCTTGTATCGCTCCAGCCACTTTGTGTAGACCAAATGGAAGTCATCCATAATGGAGGTGTCCAGGACTCTTGCCACATCTTCCTTCATCTTCAATAAGAAAAAAAAAAATAAATTAAATTAAAAATGGGGATTGAATGAAAATAAATAGATAGAAAGAAAGAATTTATAAAAAAGTAAAAATGAGGAAAGAATATAAACTAATTAAAGAAGCAGTAAAAGTAAATAAAACATTAAGACGGAAAGAAAATGAAGAAAAACAAAAGGAAGCAGAAAGACTAAATGAGAAAGTGGAAGAAAGAAAGAAGAAATAAAAATTAAAAGGTAGACAGAACGAATAGAAAGAAAGAAAGAAAGAAAGAAAGAAAGAAAGAACAATGAAGATGAAGGCAAAAAGACATGAGAAACAGTAGCGGTAAAAAAGATAACTGAATGCGAATAACAGGAAGAGGACAACGAAAGAAAGAAAGAAAGAAAAAAAAATAAAGAAGAAAGAAAGAAAGAAAGAAAGAAAAAACAATGAAGATGAAGTAAAAATAAAACTGAGAAAATCTAGCGGTAAAAAAGATAACTGAATGCGAATAACAGGAAGAGGACAACGAAAGAAAGAAAGAAAGAAAGAAAGAAAGAAAGAAAGAAAGAAAGAAAGAAAGAACAATGAAGATGAAGTAAAAAAAAATGAGAAAATCTAGCGGTAAAAAAGATAACTGAATGCGAATAACAGGAAGAGGACAACGAAAGAAAGAAAGAAAAAAAAAAAAAAAGAAAGAAAGAAAAAAAGAACAATGAAGATGAAGTAAAAAACTGAGAAAATCTAGCGGTAAAAAAAGATAACTGAATGCGAATAACAGGAAGAGGACAACGAAAGAAAGAAAGAAAGAAAGAAAGAAAGAAAGAAAGAAAGAAAGAAAGAAAGAACAATGAAGATGAAGTAAAAAAAAAATGAGAAAATCTAGCGGTAAAAAAGATAACTGAATGCGAATAACAGGAAGAGGACAACGAAAGAAAGAAAGAAAGAAAAAAAGAAAGAAAGAAAGAAAGAAAGAAAGAAAGAAAGAAAGAACAATGAAGATGAAGTAAAAAAAAACTGAGAAAATCTAGTGGTAAAAAAGATAACTAAATGCGAATAACAGGAAGAGGACAACGAAAGAAAGAAAGAAAGAAAGAAAGAAAGAAAGAAAGAAAGAAAGAAAGAAAGAAAGAACAATGAAGATGAAGTAAAAAAAAAAACTGAGAAAATCTAGCGGTAAAAAAGATAACTGAATGCGAATAACAGGAAGAGGACAACGAAAGAAAGAAAGAAAGAAAGAAAGAAAGAAAGAAAGAAAGAAAGAAAGAAAGAACAATGAAGATGAAGTAAAAAAAAACTGAGAAAATTTAGCGGTAAAAAAGATAACTGTATGCGAATAACAGGAAGAGGACAACGAATGAAAGAAAGAAAGAAAGAAAGAAAGAAAGAAAGAAAGAAAGAAAGAAAGAAAGAAAGAAAAATGAAGATGAAGTCAAAAAAAGCTGAGAAAATCTAGCGGTAAAAAAAGATAACTGAATGCAAATAACAGGAAGAGGAAAAAGAAAAGAAAGAAAGAAAGGAAGAAAGAAAGAAAGAAAAAAGAAAAAAAAGAAAGAAAGAACAATGAAGATGAAGTCAAAAAGACCTGGGAAAATCTAGCGGTAAAAAAGATAACAAATACGAATAACAGGAAGCGGAAAACCAACAAACGAACGAACGAACGAACGAAAGAAAGAAAGAAAGAAAGAAAGAAAGAAAATAATAAAGAAATTATTATAGACATAAAACTCAAAACAACGAAAATAAATAAAGTATAAATAAAGAAGTAATAAACATAATAAAAATAAATAAATAAATAAATAATCTGACGCTGGTAAAACCACACACAAAAACGTATTTCTCTAAAATACATGTTAATATTTCTGACCGGATATTTTCAGTTTATTACTTTGCATTTTTTCCCATTCAGCTGAGAGACACATTCATTACAAGCGCCATTGCTAACAGCATATTACTCTAAAACGAATTCACATAAAGTCATAACAGAAACCTATATTTTTGTATGAATCCCTGACATAAGTCATTATCATTATTATACACAAATTTGTCGCCATCTTGTTTTTAATAGCTTATGGGCATATCGTGTTGAACACACTGTTTTTTTGTTCGATCACCGAAGTTAAGTGGCGACGAGCCTGGACAAGTTGGTGCCGTAAACTTAAATCAGGTAGATGGAATTTGCTAGCCTGGGAAAGAAAAAAGCAAACTCAAATGTCCATTGCCTTGCGGCGAGAAGATATCGCGTAGGCGTAGATCCTTAACCGTAGTGAAGGTATTTTATCTCGACGATAGGAAATATCCGATATAAAAACCTTGTGGTAAGGAGATAAATTCCAGACTGGTATCCAACATGATTAAACCGACATTGTGGATGAGAAACGCCTTCTTTAAACCTGATTGTGCATAAATCTTTCTTACCCTGGTTTCAGGTATTGAGACATCCTTTCAAGTGATTCGTACCAGCACAGAAAAGTAAGCGGGTAGGAGACCACCTCCAGATTTTTCGACTAGACAGGATCAACTCCAGACTCTTGCATGCGATCAGAAAAGCGGACAAGTAACTCCAGACATATGTGACTACGGCCATTAGGAGTTCACTCATGTACTCTGACTGGTGTGTTAAATGCGAGCAGGGGAAATATAAATGATCCCTCTGCGATCTTCAGCGATATATGTCCCATGGTAATGCGCAATCTGCCGTCGGCAAAGATAACGAAAATAGGATGGTGTCTATAATTACGACGTTTCGGCTGTTGTAGAGTCGTCATCCTTCTTCATGTGACTATTTCATTTAGTAATGTTCTCGAAATTTCCCCGATCTCCTGGCCTGAAGTTAATATACGTAACCAAGTATTTTAGCCACTGGGAGTCCTTTCTATAAAAAAAAAAAAAAAATCTACCGAGAAAGTAATTTGTAAATATTTTTTTTTAAAGGAATGATTGACAAAAATATGAAGTCTTTGCATCCGGGTTTTAAAAAAAAAATCATAGCTCTCAACTCTTTTTGTTTCATTATCTGTGACATGCCATGATTTTGTAGGGAGGATAGAGGAGTAGTTTTCCATTGCCTTTTCGAATATTTTGAATTCTTAGTTCTTTTTTTCAGATTGGTTTCACTCAAAGCTAGAAACATCATTCTACGACGTTGAGTAAAAAATTATCCGCATTTTCACCAGGCTTTCGTCTTCCCCACTGCCTTCTGCTTACCCCTCCCTATAGTTGGTATGGTTGTGGCCACTTTATCGAAGTCTGAGCTTCATTGCAGCAGTTACAGTGCAAACATGGCCCCTCCGCTAATAACACTGTGACAGCACCAAGAAATATGGCGCACTCAACCTCAAACGCATGAACAGAAGGTATTGCGACAAGCCTAAACATCTGTCAAGTGCTGATAGATTTTTACTTACATTGTGGGGACTAAAAAAAGAACTAGGTATTGTACTCACCGAGGGTAGGTCGGGAGGGGGAAGTATGTGCTCTGGCGATGTCGTCATCTAAAATAGTAATTTTTCTCCCGGACCGAACAAGGGCCAAAGGATTGACGATTTTTATAGACGCTCTGGCCTGGTTGTATGACGTTGAATGAGACCATGAATCACGTTGAACGAGACGTTTCAGTCGCAAGTTCAGTTTCTTTTTCTTTACAGAACCTTGTTACGCAGAGAAGAGTGCCGAGTGTTACCAGTCATTTAACTTTTTGCTACCGTTACAAGAAAGACTTCGCTTGTAAGCAACGTCAAACTTTTCGTTGCAAGCCGTGAAACCGTCTTTCCTTTCCCCACTCGTCGGTGAGATAATCCCGACAACATCTAACCAGTGGAATACGAGGATAATGAAGGTGGTTCGCTACAGTATGAATAGCATGGCGAGTCTTCGAAATGGAGGTTAGAACTGATGGAACTAAGCAATTTAGTTTGAAGACTTTCCATGGAAAAAGCGACAGAGCGGTAAATGGTTTGCCTCGTTTCATCCGTGAGAAAGGGATTTTAAAGTTGAAAATAATTTATCACCCATAAGGAAGCGGAGACGCTTTTGTACTTTATCTGGCCGCTTATTAAAAAAAAACAAAAAAAAAAACTAGTATCATATATTTATAAAATCAAACTGCTCTCCAAAATCGAAATTAAATGAAGTATTAGGTTGAGTTTACATTCCTAATACTCTAAATCCTTGGATATTCTGTGGCTGAATTGGTTAAAACGCTGTCCATGTAAAACTGTTATTCTAGAGTATGAAGAGTGCGTCAAGCACATTTTGTTTTGGTATTAAAAAAAAAAAAGAAGTAATTATACGGAGGAAGACTTGTTATTGAATATTAACACGGAAAGGCATTTTAAAATAAATATTCAACACGTTTAAAAATTTTGAATTCAAATGATGTCTGGGGTTATACGGTTCTTTCAGAGAAATTCATGCAGGCATAACGCCCCTGCTATAACCTACTACTGCTTAAACATTAACATCATTTTTGACATTGGACGATTATCAATGGGAAAACGAACAACTCCATTAATAACACCCACATCATGAAAACTGTAAACGTTAGTCACAAATATAGAAGCCTTATGTTTGTCACATCGAGGTGAAAGTTCCACACCTATCAGTGCTTTTACTGCTCAATTCGTGGGTCAACAAGAGAAAGGAATGTCAACGCGATACAAAGTCCATTTAAACATTGAATTCGCTTCACGTTGCTTTAAATACTGTCAGTGAACAACACAAGCTGTTGAGAGAAAATTATGTTGATAGACCCTCATTTTACGAGGATAACTGCAAAGCCGGTGGTAAGGAGAAGAGACAACGATATACAACTCGGCTGCAGGGAACTAGAAATAAAATAATTGTAATAAAGAAGGAAGGCATTGGTTCAAAGTGTTTTGATAAAACCCCGGATTGACAGAATGAACGAAAACATTAAGAAAATCAGAGTGAAATTGATTCATATTGTTGCTTTCATCAAAAGCAACAATAATAAGATGAAGTAAAAAGAAAATTAAAAAAATAATAAAGAAATAGCTTCATGTAAGAAGAAATAATATCGAGTTAAATTCGTAATAATAATAATAATAGTAATAATAACAACAACAATAATAATAATAATAATAATAATAATAATAATTTGCCCTAAAATTAAATTCTGTGGTTGATCCTAAATGTAAATTCTGTTATAAATATCCAGAATCAATTGAACATCTTGTATCAGGTTACACAGTGCTAGCGACTACTGACTATAAAACTCGGCATGATAGAGTTGGCCAATATCTACACAGGAAAATATTCTCTTACGAAAAGGAAACTGCAAGAAACTGGTACATCATCCAGACCCGGTTACTGAGGTAGGACCTGTAAAAATTTTATGTAGCTTTAAAATACCCACAGACGAAACAATGAAAGCTAATCACCCAGACATCAGAAAATAATGTACTTCCTTATTAATATGACAGTCCCTGAAGATTATAATTTATCTTTGAAGATCTTCAAAAAACTATGAAAATACAAGGATCTTGATGTGGAAATCTCAAAAATGTGGCACATGCTGACATCAATAATTCCAGTTGTACTTGGAGCCCTTGGATTGATTGGAAAGGGATTTCCTCGTAGCCATGCTTTAAAGAAATAAAAAAAACAGCTACCACATTACGAAGAGCTTTATCTATGTAAATTATGAATGATCTTATTTTTGTTTTTGTTTTGTTTTTACAAAAGATTATCAGTGGAAGTCTTAAGTTCGCACCCGGAAGGAAAAGTGTATACAACAAAAGCTCAAGTAAAGAATAATAATAATAATAATAATAATAATAATAATAATAATAATGCATAACATCCGGGTGCCCAGTTCTTCCTGCGAAAGAATACATTATTAATGACAGGCTAGAACACTATATTCCTTGACATATGTATTGGAACTAAGGTATTGAAGTCCCGGGCATATGTTTCAAATATCACCTGAATGATGTCACAAATAGAGATGGAATGGCTATAATGTGGAATATTACAATTCTTACAGACATGGAAATTGATGCAAATAAACCAGTCATAACCATAAAAAATATCAAAAACGGAACTTGCCAAAATATCGACATGTTTTGCCAACAAGATTCCAATATTTCTAAAAGAGAAATTCAAAAATTATTAAGTTATAAGTACCTGAAAATCGAAGTGACAAAATGAGAATCAATTACCCCCATTGAAACTGCAGCTTTGGGTATTATGAGAGTAAAGTTCTTGGACAAATTAGCATCGGCAGATCTACAAAAGATCACTTTGTGCGGAACTGCACATATTATCCCCAGGGAAGTAATAAATTGGTAAGAAGACCAACAGCTGAAAAGTGCGAGAAAATAAACTTAGTGTAGAAGTGGCGATTGTATCTAGCTAGTTCAACAGTAAAACTGCGAAACTAGTTGCAAATCTAGTATCACGCGTAAATTCATGTCGTCGAAACAGGTGGGGAACTTATCAGAACAATTGCCATGGAAATATTTGTAGAAAAGACAGAAGGAAGCCACGTCACATCAGTAATAATGTGACTGAACTTGAGATGCCTGTTCATGATTGACCCTTCTTTTAATTTTTCGAAGAATCTCGTGATATACAGTAGAAGTCCCATACCAGATATCGCAGCAATATTCAATGCACAGATGAAGGGTAGATTTATAAATGTGCAAGCTGGATTCTGATGAGAAAGATATTCTTAGGCGACACTGTGACCCAATTTTCGTTGCAGTAGGCGTAGAAATTGATTCGATATAGTCTTTCTACGTGCTGTCAGTGGAGAACGTGAGACCAAGAAGAAAAATGTTGCACTCCTGGAGATTAGCATCAGCCATGACGATCGCAAGGAGGAAAAAAAGGTTTTCTGTGGCAGTTAAATGAAAGCAGTTTTGTTTTGGAAGTTTTAAAATTTACAAGCCATTTCTTGCCCCAGTAAACCACTGATTAGAGGTTCTTTTCTGATCATCTCTCAACAGGTTTTCTTACATTAGTCAGTGACAACCTCTATGAGAAATATATTGCAGCGTTCAATATTATAGGGCGAATGTTTAAATAGCAAATATTTTTAACAAATTCAGTCGTTATGAAAACTATAGGGAGTATCCTTCAAAGCCTGTTTCTCAGTATAGTGAATTTGTATAAAAAATCAGCGATCAAGCAAGTAATATAACAAGAAAAGTTTATCAATCGTCCAAATTGAAAGGACAAACATTGTTATTTATATTTATATGTAATTTAGTAATCTAACATTTCAAGTGATATATGACAATATTGCAATATAAACAAATATACCTAATTACTTACAAAGTATCTCTTTGACAAGATGATGAATGACTCAGGCATCGAGTTGTCACACAAAAACCCAAATGGTCTACAATTTCCGCTATTACAAAATACTTTGTCCTAAGAATATAATTCTTAGATTATTAATGTTTATGATGACATTGGTTCTTTTAAATTGCCTAAAACATTAGATTTATTCAAAAAAGGCCAGAATTAACCAACTTTTAAAGCAAGGAGATCTCGAGTGAACTAGAACTCCTGCTTGGATTTATTATTGATAGAGACAAACTTAAACAACTTTAGATATGCAAATGAGAGTTTTGAAAGCAGACACAAAAAGGAAACTGAAAGAAATCTTACAGAAAGTAGTAAAGGAAAGCAAGAAGAAAAGACTAAACATCAAGTGAAACAGTTCAACGTGCGATTTACGTACATTTAAATAACTGGGACGTGTTTTAACAGAGGACTGAAAATGTGACACTGAAATCCAAAGTCGATTTGGGAAGCGAAAGATGCCTTCCAAAAGATAAGCAAAGTATTAAGAAACATTAAAATATCTGGGATGTGTTTTAACAGAGGACGGAAAATGTGACACTGAAATCCGAAGTCGATTTGGGATAGCGAAAGATGCCTTCCAAAAGTTAAGCAAAGTATTAAGAAACATTAAAATATTTGGGATGTGTTTTAACAGAGGACGGAAAATGTGACACTGAAATCCGAAGTCGATTTGGGATAGCGAAAGATGCATTCCAAAAGATAAGCAAAGTATTAAGAAACATTAAAATATCTGGGATGTGTTTTAACAGAGGACGGAAAATGTGACACTGAAATCCGAAGTCGATTTGGGATAGCGAAAGATGCCTTCCAAAAGTTAAGCAAAGTATTAAGAGACGGGAAGATTTCATTAGAAACACAGAAAAGTGTGTTTGACTGTTATTTAATATTAATCCTTCTATATGGCAGTGAATGATAAAGAAACCCTTGAAGGATGAAGATTTTGCACAACGGAAATGTTACTGTGCACAAGCCTAGTGAGAATATCATGAATTGAACATATGATGAAATTATATCCTTGAGTATAATACGACGTCGTAGTATAGCCAAAAATATGTAATGTTTTTAAAAGTTGTATCATATTATCTAATAAATTCTCGTACTTATTTTAACTAGAATCTTTAATTTTTCACGAAATCAAAGAATAAGAAAGAACCATTGCGTTTTTCTTCTCCTAATTTCCGTTTCAAAACTTATTTTCTGGGTAAGACGCTAACTAGACACACACGGTAGTATATTTTAAGGTTTTAATTGATTTATCACATTCTTCTGTTTCATGGGAATTTATTATATTTCTATATATAAATGAAGTACAAAAATGTATTTTATAAAGTATGAAAAAGGAAACAAATTATAAAAACTACAATATAAAAAAAACAACCTTTATCTTTGAAACAAAACAATTTACAGACTTACTGTTTCAGTTAAGAGAGGTTTTGAGAAAAATTTCTGAAAATGCGTACTTATATATGCCTTATAGAGATTCTAGCAGCTTTAGATGATTTCGCCATTGATAAGATTGCAATTATAATAAATGAAATATATAACAATGGTAATATACCTAAAGAAGACTTAAGTACATTTATTTTCATAGCGCTAGGCAGGTCTAAAACTTTTCATCCGAATTCGTAACAGAACCAAATCTGAAAGAGGAAAAGAACAGTGTGGATTCGCTAAAGACAATGGAACAAGGAAAACGATATTAATGTACACAATGTTATCAGAAAGAACAATACAAAAGCAGAAGGATGTGTACTTGTGTGTCATTAATTATGCGAAAGTACGTCACAAAGAACTGTTGGAAATACTAGGTCACCATGACCTATTTGGGAAAGGTATTAGAATGATCCATAGCTATATTTAGCTGTCCCCCCACGTGGGGCAGCATGTGGCATAAGGCCGAGTTTAATGTGGGCCATCCGAGCCCGTAGGCCCGGCCAAGAATATAGCCTTCGAACCTGCTTAGGCGGGCCCGAGAGCTGTCAACCTCCCTGGACGAAACCTTGCCCTTCGGCAAAGCTTCGTCCGGGTTCCTCCCTGCTAATGCAGAGAGTTAGACAGACGGCGGTTGCTGTAACTTTAATACAGCTATGATATTGTTCTAGAATGATCCATAGCATATACTGGCAGTAAACCGCCTGCATACGGATAGAAACTGGGTTCATTAAATATACCTATTGTTTGTTAAATGTGATGATATTAAAGATTAAAACACTGCATAGCCTACTTAGTGAGCTTTGGTGAATGGATGGCGAAACAAATTTTAGAAGAGATAAAAAGAAAATTTATTCAGAGCTACAAAGGACCGGAAGTTGTGGACAGCCATGATCACCTACCTTTAAGTTTGCCAAACCTCTGTTTTTGGCAATACTCAGCTTGTCGAAATTTCTGCCTTCGGACTAGTGGGAATACAGGCAAAGCTATTCCGAAGGGCGCAGTTTCGTCTGAGGAGATAAACAAACTCGATCCCGTTATTACGGAGTTTACGGGGAGTTTCTGCCCGATCCTACGGTCATGGAACGCCCCACGTAAAAAAAAAAAAAGCCTGTGAGCCGCATCCCGCCTTGTGGGGAGGACTTGGGTAAATACAGAGTCATTGTCACCTACGTCTTGAAGGGACATGCCACATAAAGAAGATATATACCCAGATAGAAAGAGATGTAAGACAAGGAGCTGACATCTCACCGGATTTATTCAGCCCATACAGTGAGGCGATACTGAGAGAATTTGAAATACTACCAGGGTTCATTATTGGCAGTCACAAGTTACGATATGCAGATGATATTGTGTTGATCGCGGATACAGAAAGGAAAGCGAGAAGAAAGAAGTAAGCACGAAGAGTACATGACTGTTAGCAAAAGAAACAGCTCCACAGGCAAATTACAAATTGGTGATATCCAAATATATCAAGTACCAATACTTAAATACCTGCGAAGTGTTTGATACCGAGGACGGAATATGCAACACTGAAATCCGAAGATATATGAGATCAACAAAGATGTATAGCATTTTACTGCCACTTGTTTTCAACCCCAAAAATCTGTTCAAAAATTGGATCACAAAGCCTTGATATTTTTCTCACTTTTCATTGGTCAATTAATATTAAAGTCGTGTTCTCAACTACGTCCGAATAACATTCCTGACCCGACAAAAATACATCTCCGCCAAAACTCAGAAATCCTTTTCGGAGCCTGTCACGTGACTAGAAGACAAATAAATTGAATGTACGAGTGAATCTCACCAGTGAGAATTTACGAACGACTAGCATTTACTAAACTAGTCCGCAACGGTTGCATCAGTGAATTTTAGTTTCTTCAACACGAAATATCTTTATTATAATTCAAATCAACTAATCACTCATCAACTTCTGGAACTTACGGAAAACTTCTCAATTACAATATTGAATCTTAACAGAAACTTGAACATTACAGAATATTACAGGCAACAGAAACTTAATTACAAACATTACTGAACATTCACTCCTTCAAATCTTCTTAAGATAAAAGTTTATTTTTATAAATTAAAATAAGACATGTCACGGCTGATTTAC
>CAHIKZ030000560.1:0-2500 GCA_903632075.3 Acanthosepion pharaonis | reverse complement strand
GCACCATTCCGCACAAGCACTGCTATAAACCACGGAAGTGAGCAGCGAGATCCTTAAAACTGGGTGTGCATGCGCAGGGGTCAATCTGTGCCAAGCAACTTCACTCAGCGTACTTTAGCTCCATTACTATAGCAACAATTCCGATTCTTTTTGATCAGTCATTGTATTATTTTGAATAGTAGATGTTATGTAATTCGTCGGTATATGTTTAATGAATGTGTTATCATTATTAACATCATTATTATATAAAATTTTATAGTTATTTTTCTAGCATTGCCGATGAAATAGTTAGTATTTGCATGTTTTTAAAATTATTTTACGCATGTTTTTCTATATTCCACTATATAAGATTTAAATTTAGAAATTGTTTTACGTCAACAAGATTTTTTTTTCTCTCGGAAGCCACTTACCCGCATTTCTTGAAGGACATTTTTCATCAAATCAACAAGAGTAGATATCAATGCGCTGTGCAATTTTGAAAGACAGCTTTTCTCAAATCTTCAAGTGCTTTAGAGACGTTCTGTCTGAAAATACAACAAACGTCTAAGACGTTTTAAGTGTTTTCGAGGTTTGAGCGAAAATAGAAACAGAAAAAGCATTGATAAATTGCCAGAAGTATTTCGATAGACAGAATCGTAAACATCGGCCTATCGTCATTGCACTTTGACTCGCCTGTCACCGGGCCACAGTGCAATACCTGTGAAGGTGGAGGTAAGCAATATTCTGCGAAAGGAGCTTGTTAACCATCACTCTAAAGCAGGTAGCCATAGGTGTTTCTCTTTTCCTTAACATAGTCGACGAATCCACGATCGAGGTTATTTCAATAGCGTTTATTTTGAGGTGATTCACTTCCTCGCGCCCATATGGTATGTTTGACACAAGGCGTAAATTATGGCGGAGCGCAATTAGCACGCGAGAGATGCATATTTTGTTACTGCACATTTTGAAACGCTTCCCACATTGAGTATTGACCCTAAACCTATCTTTCAGAGTGTAATAAAGAACTAATGGAGACGAATTCGATACACCGATACAAACCTAAAAAGTGCTTAATGGATTATAGCATATATATATATATATTATGAAATGGGCAAAGCCCGACAATTATTTAAAGACATTTTTATGTTTAACATTCTTTTTATAGATACAAGTATTTAAGTAAATGCTCTGTTTATAATAAACAGTATTAAATAACATTTTCCGGACTGAATGTCCCAGAAATTTTCATAGAAAATATTCATCCTTCGAGAGGATTCGAACCTGTATCCTATACGAAACCGTCATATAGCTAACCTTACCGCTCGGCCAAAAAGGCTCGTTCGGTTGGCAAGGTTGAATTTACTGCTTATAAAATTCATCCTTCCATGAGTCTCTCACGTACATTCATAACTGCTCATGGCGTATCAAATGGAAACAAAATACGTCACACATTATGAAATGGACAAAGTCCGACAATTATTTAAAAACATATATATATATATATATATATAAAATTTGTGTATTTAGGTAGCAAATTCTCTTTTAGGCATGTCCTATTGAATAAATTACAGACATTATGTCTGCTATTTTTTAATAAAATCCGTTCATCCTCAAGAATATATTGTGTTAATGATAATGGATGCGAGATATGTACTACAGAAAACGATCGAAAGTACTTAGCAAATGAAAATAAAAGAAACTAAAAACATCTAAAGAACATTTCTGTTATCCTTTACCATCAACACAGAAGTATATTCGTGGGTAAAAAGGGATTTTATTCAAAATTAGCAGATATGATGTCTGTAATTTATCCAATCAATTTAAATTCCTAGGATACTCGTTCGTGCGCATTTGTAGTCGCAGCAACATGACAAATATATAGATATACACACACACATATATATATATAAATATATAAATATATATATATATATATATATACATAAAATATATCAATATATATAAATATATATAATATACATACAAATATATCATATATATATATATATAATATATAATATATATATACAAATATATATATATATATATACAAAATATATATATATATATATATATATATATAAATATATATATATACAATATATATATATATATATATATATATATATATAGTTATTTGTATATAGTTATAGGCTCTAACTAAATGCTTTGTTTTATATTATTATAAAAAACATATTTACTTAAATATTTGTGTATTAGGAATGTTAAAATATAATAATGTCTAATATAATTGTTTGAATTCATCCATTTCTATAATAAATATATATATATATATATATATATATATATATATATATATATATATATATATATAAATATATATTCATATATATATATATATATATATATATATATAAATATATATATGTTAAATATATATATATAAATACATATATAAATAAATATAAATATTTAAATATAAAAAAATAGAACCCCTTAAAACCCCCTAGCTTTTTAAGACAAACCTTTTTTTTTTTTAACCTTAATTAAATTTAAAAAT
>CAHIKZ030000559.1:797500-1066137 GCA_903632075.3 Acanthosepion pharaonis | reverse complement strand
AAAATCAACAACATGATAATACTGGCAATAAGATTGACTTTTGCCTTTTGACTAAATTGAAACACGTAGAGTAAGATTTTAAAGTTGCTATTTTCAGGCATGCCTGTGTCCTTTTTCAGTGTGGTGATGAATAAACACAGAAGTGAAATTTACTCTTCTGAGGAATGAATGTTGTTGTCAGTGATGATGACAATGGGCTGTTGAAATGGCCACAACATTCACCTGACTTGACACACTGTGATTTTTTTTTCTATGGGGTTATGTGAAAGGACAGGTCTATAACCCCCCCCTTCTTCCTAGGAGCCTAGATGAACTGAGGCACTGGAAAATGTTACATGTTTGGCAGGAGCTGGATTACTGACCTGACACATGTTGTGTCACAGTAGTGCACATATTGAATCTTTGTGAAAACAGTTATAAAATCTACATCCCTTTGAATATCTTATTTGAATTTTGGTAAGTAAACCTGTTATTGTTCAACATGAAGCCTTATTAATTTCATCTGACATTTAGCTACTCAGATATTCATATTTTAAATTGGTGGGGGCATCCTGTATATATGTATATATATATATATATTCTCTGTTAATAAATGTGTTACCTACCTGATTGTCTTCAGTATAAGTAATAGGATTAAAAATGTTTTAGTTGAATCAAATCTAGGACAGATAGGTAGATATGAGCAAAATACCTATGAAGAGACTAATTTACAAGTATAAACAGTGAGATAGGTCAATAGATACAGATGCAGATAAAAACATTCAGAGTATTATTAAGAAATAAGAGAAGTCTAAAACAGGTAGCTACAAGTTAAATGTAAAATGTAAATACATACATACGTGATGAAGAATTTCAAAAGGTTAAACTGAAATATCATAGACATGCTGTTGCAAAAAACGACAGCTGTTCCATCATCCTTCATTTGATAGGCAGAACTTTGGAGCTTAAGCATCAATACAACTAAAACCGAGGAAACTCCAGTGGCACCTTACAATACTACCAGACTTTGTTGGCTGGCTTTTACAATGTGGAAATGCCAAATGAAAATCTAGTTTCAGCACACATTATGAGTACAAAATTTTGGTCCATGCGGTGGATTTAAGAATTAGGAAGGTTCATGCCTTCTTTGGTTTAATTAATTCCTACTACGCTAGGAAGCTATTTAACCCATTAGTGCTTGGTCTAAATTTTGACAGAAAAATTTGAATAAAACTTTATACATTAATGGGTTAACTTCATTATTATTATTATTATTATTATTACAATTATCATTATTATTAATTATTATTATTATTATTATTATTATATTAGGAGGCATGGTGGAGTAATGGATAGCAACTCGTATTGAGTGATTGAAAGTTGAGTTCAAATTCCAGTGAAATCAATTACATTAACTAATATGCTAATACCCTTGGGAAAGGTATGAATCCTCTTTTTCTCCATCTATGGTAAATAGCAGGACAGACCGAGTTCTATAGCCTTGGATGGCAGCTGGTCTGCCGCAGAAAGAAATGGCAATCTACTGCAGGAAAAAATCTGCCGTATCAGTCATTTATTGAAAGATACATGATCACCTAAGCATGGCACATAACTGACTGATTATTATAGTGTATATGATGAAACACTTCAGGAAGAGAAAGACCCTCTGACCTGAAGTGAGCTAGTAAATTAGTTTTTGAAAAAGGCATGAAACTTTCAATTTTTAGATGATTCTTTGAAATCCAGGCAGTTGCCTAAAACTTTTGGCCACTTGTGTACATTTCTTGTTATAATCAAAAGTTTTAAGTTCATGACCCCAGAAATGAAACGTTAATTTGAATGTTGAGAGATTTGAATTAACTGACCAGATGACATTATCAAAATGCTGACTGGTGAACGTGAATTTTCTGCTTGAAAGCTGAGGCAGCATTCTCCATTAGCCAACAACTGGCATCTCGTATTTTTTTAAACTGATACTTGTGTCGACAAACAGATGAATCTGAGATTGATTCATTTTAACTGGTTTTACTAATCTAATATTTATATCATTGAAATTTTTTTTTCTGTGGTACATAATTGAATTAATGCAATAAAATGGAGAGCAAAATATTCTAACAAAAAAGGAGAGAGCAGTAAAAAAAAATATTATGGCAAAATGTTAATATCAAAATACAACACACCCAACTAAAACAATTTATTGGTTGTCTCATCTGAATAACACTAAATATGGGTACAGTGACTAAAACTAGAAGTTCAAGAAGCAAATGTTATATGAAAGAAAATATAACACTTACAGATTAATTACCTTTAAGCCTATCGACTACTGCTTCTGTTAAGAGAGAGGTGGCTGATAGGACTTAATAATTTAATTGCTATGAATTTTTACCTGGCTCCATATTCTGTAAAAATAGTTTAAATTTTTTTAGCAACAATTAAAAAGTAATTCAAAAACATCTGATTGACTGAAGTTAAATCAGCATCAGGTGAAAAACTAATATACATTATTGTCCTCATCTTTATTGCTATATTCACAATGTTTCAACCATTTCTGTTGAGCTTTTGTCTGATGTATTCATGCACCAATATCTATATCATTATTAACACAGGTAACTAAATTTAATGAGATGTTTCTACACTATTTTCTGGTGTGAGGCTGGTCTTATTCCCCCTAACTGTTAATTTTCAGGACACCATGAGGATATACCACATTTATTTGTAATACATTAATAACCATGTCACAATCCTTTGAGAGACATTATGAATTGGTACCTGTAATCATTATTACTCGACTGTGGTGGCCTGTCATTCAATGTTTCTCGTGTCTTCCAAACATTCCCAGAAGTCTTTCATACACATTTATGATTGTTTTGTGTCTTCATTTCTTGCTTTTCAGTTGTCCTTGAATTCTCTCTTAATAAACATGTCAATAGCATGCTGGCAATATTATCTTGAATTTTATTATTACATCAGGCATTGTCAAACTGTGAGTAAAAATAACAATGGAGAAGTTCAGATCCCAAATAATCAAAAATCCAGGGATCAAAAATGAGTTTTGCAAATCCAAACTGAAAATAAAAAATGCCACGGGCTTAAATCAAAATGGAGTCAAAAATCTGAATCCAAAAATGCACAGCTGCTTTCTTCATTCATGAAAAACTGAGACACCCAGTTATCCAAAGTAGTATTTATTTATTGTGAGTAAGTAAGTTTGTCATTACTGGTATGGAAGCACAAACAGACCATATTTTGAACCCTACTAAATAGTATGGAAGCACAAACAGACCATATTTCAGGCACCACTAAAGTTGATCCAATCTTTTTTATTTCCTTTTTCAACAGATAGCACAGAGAATGCAAATTCTTTTTTTTTGAGGTAAGACTGTTTTCTTCTTCATCACCACACAAACATTATTTGCTTTTTGGTGTTTAAACACCATCTTCATGTTAATGTATCCATTCAGCTAAAATTTCTTCAAAGGGAGAGAAACTAAACTCCAAATGTCTATATATGAAGAGATAACCAACATTCCAGCTCAACTCTGTGACTGCCTACAAAAGTGCTTAGTGGGTGTAGTTCCATCAGAATTGTTGTCAATGCTCCCATCTTGGTCAAAGCATCAACTACCAGGTTCTTCCAATCAACCCAACATTCTTCTTTCTCTATTTTTGCAATCATCTCTCTAAGTTTTGCTACATCAACCCTCAACCTCCTGTCACTACTCTTGTAGTTTTCAGAGTATCTACCAATGTTCGGTTATCAGTGTAACAATAGACTATTGGCAGAACAGGCATACTGAAGATCTTGATGAGAAATGAAACAAGAAAACCAGCATCTTCATCAAGAGAGAGAGAGAGAGTGCCTTAAAAGCCAACATACTCTCACTAATCTCTTTGACTGCAAATTTATTGGTACAAGTTTATGATTTCTTCCATTTATAAAGATTATATGTCCTCCATTTGATAATCCATACAAACTCCATGCTTGTATCCACATTGCATCTAAATATGCAATCACTTTTAATTTACCAAGTTTCACTCTGTATGACTTCAATTTGAAAAGTGCCTTATTCGCCTCAAGTAACATTTTAACCTTTGGTTGTTTACCAATATTGCTTATTATACACACTTCATAATATAGTTCAGGGGTAGTTTGAAATATGGGTCAAAGTATGTGACCAGTAAAGATCAGCTTCCTCTTCCACAGTAAGTTCTTCACTTCTTATCAAACTTCAGTCACCAAGCAGGCCCTATGATGTAACTAACCCAGTCACTGAGCAGGCTCTATGAAATATGCCACTACAGTCGCAAAGCAGGTCCTATGACATATGTCACTACCTCAGTCACTGAGCTGGCCCTATGAAATGTGCCACTACCCCAGTCACTGAGCAGGCCTTATGACATATGATATACATTTTATTATATATAAATGTAAATAAATTAATAATACTTTCTCTGAATTTTATTACTTATCTATTCTTTGATGCAGATCCTATGAAAGTCAAAGTTTACTTGAAATGTGTATATATTAAGAGCCAAAACTTTTCTAAGTGATATTAGAAAATAATACTAAAAGAAAATGGTTGGCAATCATTTCTCCTTTGAAAGCTTGTATTTTTCATGTTTTGTATCTAAATTTGTTTTTTCTTTTTCTCAAGATGGCAACAGGCCATTCTGTCAAAGAAACCGCAGCTCTTTGCGCACTCTAATTACACAAACATGAAAACAATAGCAATAAAAACTTATTTGTGATAAACATTACAGGCAATTTTTGTCAGTGCCTCCCAGAGAGAGAGAGAGAGAAAGAGAGAGAGAGAGAGAGAGTCACTGTCTGCCAACATCTATTTCAGATGGACTTGATACTTAACACCATCAATACAAACACCCTCCCACTGTGACTCCAGTCTCCTCATAATCTAATTGTCTCCCCGCCTCTGTTTTTCTTCTTCATTTCTGATTACAACTGATTGTGCTGTATGCCTTATGGCTGAAGTAGTTGCATATTCTTTAGTGTCAGTGATCTATGTTTAAGCAAAAGTAAAAAAACAAAATGCTGATTTTCAGAGTACAAAACAATTTTTTTGTTGCTATTCACCTTCAGGAAGCTGTTGTGTGTGGATATGAAACATCGACCTCATTTACAAAGTGAAAGAAACATAAAACATAAATATATAAAAGTTAAAATAAAACACAAAAGTCTTTGTATAAAATATTTGCATATATATTGATATTTTATATTTGAAATCCTTATTACAAAGTTAGTATGTATCTACTTTCAGAAGTACTATACCAAAAAAAACAATATGATTTTTGTACTTATCTGTTTGGTTTGTCATGAGCTTGAAATGGATGTATCTTAATACATTAACTTCCAGGATCAATGAGGAAGATTCACTTTCCTGCCTAACGATGTCATGTGCAGGTCATGTGACTGTTTTTAATTCTTGTGAATATTTATAATTAATTTTTATTGTTATTTTTGTTTGGGTCAAGGGGAGATAACTTTTTGTCTATTGCTACAAAGCCTTGTGTCAGACGAAAGAAAAACTATTCTCACCTTCCCTTTTTTTTCTGTCACATATGTTTTGCTTATCTTTATTTAGTTAGCTAATTCTCAGATTATGGTTTTTCTCCTGTTCCTTATGTCAAAACTTTAGAGGGTAAATGGTTTCCTTTATGTTTAATCCACAACTGTATGAGATGTTGTATATGCAGCTTTTGCTCATGTTTTTTTTCCTATGAAGAACTAACTTTTCTGAGAAGGTTGCTTAATATAGTTTTACTATATAAGATTACCCTGATATTATACTGATTGCAATTAATTCATTTTGGTGGAGCTTTTCAATGACTTGTGTTAAAATGACACATAACAACAATCATCAGAAAAGATTTGATTTTGGAACATCAGAAAACAAAGATCCAAAAACTATGTTGAATGGTTTTTAACTTCGTCATAAAATCACTATGTAAGACAAGACCTTGAAATAGGAAAAATATGTTCAAGTCTCTCATCTGAATTCTTTTTTCTATTTCAAGGCTGTTTACTTCATCAGTTGAAAAGTTTGCAATAAGAAAAGCAGTAAAAACATGGAATAAAATGTGTCTAAATTAATCAGAGAAATTTGTAATAATGGCAGTATATTAATGTGATTGGTTGAAACCAAAAACAAAGAATAAAAAAAATTTGAGTTGACAAACTGAAAATTTATACTCAATATTGGTTTTTCTTTTTTTACTTCTGACATATGGAAAGATAACATTTTCCATGCTGAATCTTGACAATATGAAAAGATTCTAATTTCTAATTTAATTCTTTTGTCTCAAATATCATCATCATCTCTCCTTACAGTGTACATGGATGCTCCTTACATAAAATGCTGTAAGGCCCATGACTCCATATATTTTAAATCATTTCTAAAGTATTTATAATGTCTCAATATAATATAAGGGCTTATATGATACTGTAGAGAGATAACAAACAAATGATTGAGGCCAAAAATCAACACCAGTGGTGAGAAAAGAAATGAAACTAAATTTTATTGAATGAACCTTTTTGCTGTTAGAAAAAAGACTGGAAAATTCTGATTTAAAAATTATTTTCTGTCTACATCTCTGAGGCATTATGATTGCTTGTATTATTTACATTATTCAGACTGTTATCCTCATCTTCATTGCCATATCCACAATGCTGTTGTATGCTCCGGCCTTCTTCAGGTGATTGGAATTTCAAACTGAACCCTTTATTTCATCCACCGGGGTAGATTTTTCTTGATCCACATGTCATGCTTCTTCCAGATGTCTCAGTTATTTCCCTTTAACTCAGCTCTGCAATTATTTTGATTCACCACTGCTGTGACCTGGTATTGAACTCATAACTCTTTGGGTCTAGTCACTAGATCTAACCAATGTCTTTATCCACTGGGCCATGTGTCCTTGAGGACACATGGTCCAGTGGATGGACAAAATAAAGGGTTTGGTTCAAAATTCCAATCACCTGAAGAAGGCCGGAGTGTACAATGGCTGAAATGTTGTGAATATGGCTATGAAGATGAGGATAACAGTCCAAATAATGTAAATAATACAAGTAAAAATCATTTGTACTCACTTTAGAATACTTTAAAGATTTTTCATTAAACATTCTAGTTTAATTCTTTCTTCTCAAACATCACCGACTTTACCCACAAAATCTTTCAAACTCCTTACAAAGAGTCTTCAAAACTCATTATGTGAAAAATTGTTTTCTTGCATTAAAAAAATTTGTAGGTGAATTTGATTTTAAAAGAAAACATCAGAAATCAAAGATTTAAAAAATATTTTCAGTATTTATTTAATAAGGGATTAAATTCTTTTCAGAGGTTTCCATTTCAAATCCTGGAGGAAAAAAAAAAGAGGACAAGATTTGAAGTGATAGATTCTCAAAGAATACACAAAAAGAGAGCAAACCTTTGTAAAACTGGTAGAAGGCTATAAAAGTATAAGCCAACATCACACTGCCAAAGTATAAGCCAACATCACCAGCCATAATTACTATACCACCATATTCATGAACATTAATCCATTAGGCTGTTGTACCTGTTCAGGGTAGTGCAGACCAAGGTTCAGTGAAAATGGGGCAAAGCAATAATTGAATAGTACTAAATAAGAACTAAGGAAGTTATTCCTGGACATGGGCAGTTGAACAAGAACAATTGACCCATGTTGATTAAATAAGGGGTTCAATACAAAATTTCCTGAAGGTTACTTGGATTTACAAGCTCCTGATGAAGGCTGTATTGCACAACTGCTGAAACATAATAACAAAGATGAGGAAAATAGTTTAAATGTAAATAATGCAAACTTATTCTTATTGTAGACAAATATTCAGCACACTACAGAGCGAAACTGCCGTGTCAGAATAATGTACATTCAATGTACTTATCATCCAACTGTACATTCGTTAAGCAACCCTTCATATGACTGAATTTATATGGAGCAGATGAACAATTTGAGGAATGACTGATGTACAAGAGGATATTGTCTTGCCCTTTGACATCAACAAATCAGAAGGCCAATATTGTGAAGCATTCAAGCAACAAAAAGTAAAGTTGATTCATTTGAATTAAGATTGTTTTTTATTCAGACGTAATTTAAAATCATTCAATTTATCATGTTTTTAAATTCTTTGTGTCTTTTTAATAGATTCCAAAGATGCCAGGATTGAAATAAATTGCAACTAAATTGAGTTCTTTGATTATTAATTGGCATCTTTGATTAAGCCCAAATGATTTTCTTGCATGCGTTATTTACTGATTGGAAGTGAGATATAATTCAGAGTATTTAAATGGAGTCTTCCGAAATTTCAGGCTTTTTTTATGACATTTAATCTGGCTCACTGTCTGCTCATTAATATGTGATCCATTGTGCAGAAGTAGACATTTTCTTAAATCCTGATGTGAGCAATTAAAATCAAATTTTTTCTACTTAGTGTTTCTCAATTCTTTCCATAGCTAACAGAAAAAAAACAAAAACAAATGTCAAAGGTTTTTATGTTCATCTTATCTAGTTTTTGCACGTCTGTACATCAAGAGCACTTTCTCTTGGTTGAGATAAAGCTGGTCTTATATAGCTGTCCCAGTCCCAGACCCATGCTGACTACTGGCTAATACTTGCCCAGTATCATTCATATGCAAATAGTCAGCGCCACCTATTCTAAGTAGAAGGTCTTCTCTCAACAGTCTATTGTCAAAGAAGATGCAACTTCTAGTGCTTACAGCACCACATGCAACCAACTCGGAGTCTTTTATCAGGCTGACCCAATTCTCTGTTACAGCTTTTATGTTAATTAAAGCATTAATAAAAGCATCCTTTCATTTTGCAGATAAAGGTCAAATGTGTTTCAGAAATTTAAATGATTTTGCTTAATGATGATCGGTTTTATTCTGATATTTAAATGACTGACTTAGTTTCAGTTTTAAAGCACATTTGGTGAAACTGTGGTAAGATTGTTTTGTACCAATGTCCTAAGTATAAAGCCTTGAAAATCAGCATCTGAAAACATGTTCTTACTTGAGTTCAAACCCTAACCTTTGGAACCAATAAGCAGTGAGAGAAATATGCCCACTCTATCAGTCAGTGAGTACAGTCAACAGGCATTGGTTTCAATCAGTTGTAATAATCCAAGTTTCAATCAAGTTAATGAAACTCAAATTTTAAGGGCTTTTTCATAAAAGAACAAAAAATGAGAAAAAATAATAACACATTTCCTTTATCATTAACATCAAAATCATAAACCTATAAGTAAATTTGGTGTTGCTTATTTAATATATTAATTCACTCTCACTTTTTCACTCTCAAAATTCTTAGTGAACATTCTTTGATCAAGAAAAACAAGCAAAAAAACAAGCAAGGGACCATATGTTGTAGTTATATATATATATATATATATATATATATATACCCGACTCTCCCATCGAATTCAATGCATGAGGGTCAAGCCAATTGGTTCCTACGAAACTGACAGCCCAACAGCAGCACATGAGATTTGATTATAGTGGTGAAGGTTTCATGCAGGACCATCCACACATTTTGAAGGGTCGAATACAGAGACCTGGTGCACTATGTGGCACAAGGTCCCCAAACGACCCTCCGCAGGTTTTGAATTCAGGGTTGTCCTCCTTCTAGACCAGTTGCCATCCAAGGCTATAGAACCCAGTCTGTCCTGCTATTTACCCATATCTGGGTGGAGAAGAAGAGGATTCACACCTTTCCCAAGGTTATTAGCACATAAGTGTATGTAATGCATTCGAATGGAATTCAAACTAGGCTCTCCGATTCCTCAATCAAGCCAGTATCCATTACGCCACCATGCATCCTCATATATGTGTGTGTGTGTGTGTGTGTGTGTATATATATATATATATATATATATATATATATATATATATATATATATATATATATATATATATATATATATGGTATAAGAATGACAATAGGAAAAAGTCTTAGTTTTTGTCAATGTGTTTTGTCTTCTGACTTTATCAAGGCATAATTGAGGCGAAATGTTTTTGTTTTCATAGTTACATTAAATCCAAAATTTTATTTTAAATTTACTATATTTTTGACATGGAAAAAAATCTCTTAGTATAAAGGAAGTTAGCATTAACCAGAAAGAGATTCATTCAAAAGTGGCTCTCTCTTTTTAAACTTTGGATCTAATGTAACTATGAAAACGAAAACATTTTGCTACAATCTTGCATTAATAAAGTCAGAAGACTAAACACGTCAGCAAAAACTAAGATTTTTTTCCTACTAAAAAGAAAAGGATATGTGTCCAAACTAATGAAACAACAATGATTTAAATATTTTGCCTAAAAACAGAAGATAATATCAGTTTAGTTAACACTAACAGCCATACCCAGTTGGTCAATCAGAAAAAGCATTCAATTAAAATGGAGCAAAAACAGCATCATCTTTAGATGTAACAAAGTCTATTTTCTTCAATTAAAGTACTTTCATTAAAAAATATTTTGAATTAATGCAGTTACTGATATAACAGAAGTAGTCTATATTCATTCAGTCAAAGTTAGCGAAGGACATGAAAGGGGTAAAACAAGCAACCTGAAGACTCACTTCAGACCACAATTATTTTGGAGCTTTTGAAATTCAATTTGTCAGTGTGCTATCAGAGATGTAAAAGAGGATACATTTATAAAACAGTTGTTCAGTTTGATAAAAATTGGTTGAAAGATCAACAAAAAATAAGAAAGAAACCAGTAAAAATCACCATTTTACGCGATTTATGATGGACTCAGTTGTCAAGTTAAATGACTGTTAAACAATCAACTTATTGTTGTCTACAATTGAGTAAAGTTTGAATTATATTGTTTGAAAATTGAGGGAGTTTATAGTTTAAAATTTGTGTTGAAATTGATGTTTCATTTTTCATAGTTTTTCATTAAACGCAGTGACATAGAAATAAAAATGAGGTATTGTTGAGCTCATCATGGTGTAAGTAACCTACATACTGAATTTGAAAGAAATCGAAGGAAAAAAGTTGAATTTGTCAATTTTCTATCAGCTTTATATGATTATTGATTTTTTTAAAAAATTATCAATTTTTTATGCTAAGAACCTATCTCTTACATTGTACAATGTATGTGTCAAGTTTGGACAAAATCAGTTAGATAGATCTCAAGTAAAAAGGTATCACGCAGGCAGACAGACAGACATCCTCTGTTTTATATATATAAATTGCCAATGAACTTTGCTGATATTTAATTAAATGTCTTGAATGTTTGCAAGAGAATAAAAGCTAACAAGTTGGTGTGAAACCATTACTTGATACTCCTTGAGTGATAAAGATTATTTTTTTTTTACTAATTGTTCACCTAATACAAGGTCAAAGAGTCACAACTAAGGTGGCGGGTAGGAAAGAAAATCGTGACTCACCTTAAATAAATAACAATGTGTTCCGGATGTTATCTTCCAACAGCACAACTTACAACTTACATATACAACAAGTGCCTCAAATCATGAGTGAATTGGTTTGTTGTTCATTGTATTTTGTGCGAAAGATTAATTTTTAGTCTACAGATTTGTGACTTTCAGTCTGTGGATCTTTGTTTATTTTTGACATTTTTAGAACATTTTTTTGCTGGAGAATTAGCTTGGAAATCCAAAAGGGCTACGATAATGTAGCCTAAATGTGCGTATAAGAAGAGCGAATTGCTAGCAAGGCAAACTGTCTGATCATCAATGATGGAATGACGAGGCACATGTGTCATTGAGTCAGACTGAGTCTGGCAGCATCTTCAATATGCAAATTCTCTGGCTTGCCAAGTATATATAAAAAAGTGAGTGTTAGTTGAGAAGTTAGTTGGTGTTTGCGCTGACTGCAGGTCACATTGTTGTATATTGAACCAGAATCTGTTGTGAGTGTGTTTCTAGTGTCTGTGCTACAGAATCCCAGGTTTCCTGCTACACTCTTCAACAACAGGTAACGGTTGTCATATGAGTAGAAGAGGTAAGAAGTGCAGATTATGAGGATAGGTAGGAAAGATAACAGTTCACTTTAGACTTGACGAGGTTAATGATCAAGGAAGCAATCACTTGGAAAAAATTTTCCTGAAGCAGCAGTTCTTTGGAATAAGCTGTCTGAATGGAATTTCCTCCTTACTAATGGAAGACAAAAGAAATGCATATGATTTATCTCAGTGCATGTGGCATATCTATCCAATGCTTGGTACCTGCTGTTAATTAATAGCAAGTATCTCAGACTAGTGCTTTAATCAAACAAAGCTAAACTTATTCAAATATCATAAAATTTATATCACAAAAGATTTAAAAACTGTACATCAGTACAAATTCAATTTTTCTTTAATATTTTCCATTTTCCAACCAAAAAAGAAAAAAACAATAAAAATAAAACCCAAATCTAGAAATCTTATTCATAGTTTCAAAATTAATCAAAACAATTCATTACAGAAGTTTTTAAAAATAAAACTTGTAATTTTGCATTAAAAATTAAATACATATTTTTTCCCCCCCGAAATGGATTTACCATATTTCAGTGAAGAACAAATTAAGTATTTTCATTTTAAAATATGACAATCATAACTTTCCATCTTTTTTTTCTTTTGAAAATGCAACTGAATATAAAATATTTAAATGGAAAGAAAAAAATGAAAACGATGGACAAGATTGAGAATTTGTAGAACAATGCCAATGATTGTTGTTAGGAATTCAGACAAAACTAGAAAAGCCAGAAAATAGATTGGATAGAACAGAATAAGAATAGAATAGAAGAAGAATAGAATAAGAACAGAATAGAATATAATTATGAATAGAATAGAATATAATTAAGAACAGAATAGAATAAGAACAGAATAGAATAAGAACAGAATAGAATAAGAAGATAAAAAGCAAAGATAGGGATTTTAGTTCCAATAAATCCAACAATGATATGAAGACTGAATCAACAAAAAAAGAATAAGGGGTGATTATAGCCCTCCACAATTTCCTCTATTTTTATTTATGCACATTTAAATATATAAAATATGAGTGTTTCTCTGGTGCACGCCTTTTTTCTTTCTCCGTGATTTGGTGTTTTTCTTTCATCTTTTCATTTTGGTTGGAATGCACATTTAACACACAACATTACTGGTTTGTGAATCAATGTTGAAAATTCCCAAATCTAATTTCTGAGGCTTTTATCCTGTTTGCATGTAGAACATCAATCCTGGATGAACATCACAAGCCTGTTTGAAAGCCATGATAATCTCTGTCAGCAACATACACACACACTCCTCCCTGCCCATGTATAAATGACTTTCATTTCATCTCAAACAATTCCCCAATTGTTTTTGACACACAATCAAAATTGGTGCCCAAGTGAACATCTCAGTTCCAGAGATTAAAGCAACCCATCATCAGTCAACCAAAAAGTCAACAAAAATCAGGCTTGGTTTTTTTTTTAATTAAGTCTTTCTCACTGAAAACTACCTGTAATTTACATATATTTCTAGCAAATACTGAATATTTTTTAAAAGGTACTAATCTCAAATATTTGTTACAAATAATTTGGGGGGAGATTTTGATTACTTTCTTCTTTTAAATTCTTGTACAAGGACCACAGCTTTAAGTCCAATACAGAATCAAACACAAACTTGACTCTTTTCCTTCTTCTCTAGTATTTCCAGTGCAATATGTAGTTCAACATTGAATGAAATATGAAAACTGATGACAAAACTGAAGAATTCATTGACTTTTGAAAAGCTGGTACCCAACTAAAGAAAAAACATTTTAAAACCAATTGTCATGTGACAATCAGAAGTAGGCATATTGAGAACCATTTCAAATTATGCATATTCAGTGCGCTTCACAAATAACTAAGTTGTACAAAGCAAACATTGGCCTTTGATAAAATACAAATTCAGTTCACATATCTGAGAGAAATTCTAATTCGGTGAAAGAATATTTGAAATTTAGACACATTTAGTTTTCTGTTTGAATCACAAGTTGACACAGATGTAAACAAAAACAGCCTCATTTGTAAATAAAGGACAAATGACCAAAATCATGTGACCATTTAAGGTCAACACTACTGATGTCATTTGTATGGGTGTGTTTCTCTAAAGATAAAAAATGTTTTTTATTTATTTTGTAAAACAAAGAAAATTCATGTTTGAAGCCAATTGACACGAATATTATGTATCATATTTCAGAAGAAATATTTTTAAACATTTTCAAAACACAGAAAATTTAAACTATCCTGAATTCTTGCCTTAAATTCCAACAAATAAGGAAGGAAGTTAAATATCAGATTTATAATTGGTTACTTTAAATATTGTTGTGTTAAGATGTATTTGAAATTTTCCTTCTATCTGAGAAACAGGAAATTCATAAAACAATTACCAAAATAGCCAACTAAATTAAACAGCTTAATTTTTAAATAAAATTAATTATACTTTATTATTCAATCACATATTTACATATGTTTAGGGACATATTTTCTTGCTTTACATACCTAAAATAGGAGAATATAAAAATGGAGGATTCTTTGTTGTGTTAACATTGTATTAAGAGATTTATGAATGTTGCCAAATATACTTGAAAATACAGTTTCAGACTTCTATTAGTGATAAAAATGATTGCAGGTTTTTTTTAAACAATATTTTGAACCTGACACTGCCCATAAGTTATTCAAATGTCATCTGGTATGTTTTCACATGATACACTCTTGCAGCTTGTTTAGTGTAATTATCATTGTATTGTACAAGATGGATTACAGATATTTTCTTAGGCTGGCCATATGTTTTCTTAACTCCTCCTGCTTTTATTTACAAACATGATACTTTATAAGGAAAATATGGCAAATCAAGATATTTACAGAATTAGAAAACATAAAACTGGTTGCAACTTCTTTACTGTCTTTAGGCCAATCATTTTGTAATTCTTCTTTTCAAAGCAACAGGATAAAGAATAAATATGAAAGGTTTATTTACAAGATATACGAAAAGATAACAGCCCCCCTCTTCTCCTCTTCTAGGCACAATTATAGATAATAGAAATAAAAAAACTTAAAACAAACAAAAGTAACCTACTAATATAAAAAAAAGTACTGTAATGGGATTGGTTTAGCTAATAGTTAATTAGCATAAAGAAAGCTATAACTATACATCACAGACAACGTTGAGTCAGTTGTACCTAGAATTATCTATGGCTTCTGCTACATTCCCTTCCCCCACCTCTTACTGGTTTCACAAGTATTTCTTGTTATAAGGGATCTTGATCTAGTTCTTGTTTTCTCAGTGTCCCATGTTTCAAACTCCAAGTCTTCTGAAGAACTTTGATTGTCTATTGATTCCTCTGCCCTGCTTTCTTGTTCATCTACATGGTCATTGGGACTAGCTTCGCTTTGTACTTCCTCGTAATTTTGACTAGCTCTATTAACCATAACTTACTCTATTAATGAAAACATAGGGTACAAAAGAAATAAAAAAAACGAGTTGGAAAAGGCAAATTTCATAATGCAAAAAAGATACAACACAGCATCAATATGCAAGAATGATAAAAATATTATTGGCCATACAGAACTGTTAAGAGCTAATGAAAATTCTGTGGAAGTACAAATCGAAGCTAGTTCCAATGACCATTAAGATGAATAAGAAAGCAGGGTGGAGGAATCAATTGATGATCAAAGTTCTTTGGAAGACTTGGAGTACGAAATATGGGACACTGAGAATAAAAGAACTAGATCAAGGTCCCTCATAACAAGAAATTCCAGTGAGATGGGGAGGGGATGTAGGAGAAGATGTAGACTCACACAGGGCATGAAACCAAAAAGATTCAGGAAGATGTAATGGGATTTCTTTAGCTAATAAGTAATTAGCATAAAGAGAGCTATAACTAAAGCACACAGGCAAATTCGAGCCAGTGTATGTAGAATATCTATGGTTATTAAGTTTGATCATTGTAACAGGTACCAAATGTTTTTTTAAATGAAAATAACCCCCAAAAGATGAGAGAATTATGTTTGAGGTGCTTTCTAAAATTTGGAGAAATAAATATTCAAAACAAATATTACAAATTGTTCCTTATTTCTATGATCTTATTCAAAATGGCACCATTAGCATGTATACAGCAATTGCAATGAGATTTTCCCCTTAAGATTCCAGGCAAATATCTCCAATCCTCTGTCTTTTCTCAAATGCTGCTCAACCATTTTGGTAGAACTTCAGCTAAGTTTAGAGTTTGAAAATTTAATCATTTTCAAATTCAAATGGGATACACAGGTAGGTAGTGTGAGACATGAGAATGAAACACAATCTTTGCACCTGAGAAATCTAAAATAATCACAAATAACATTGATAACTCATATTTAATATGACCTAAAATTTTGCTTATTTTCCTAAAAGGTGTACTTGTCATATAACTAATTGGACTGAAAGAAATAATAGTTAATGGGTTAAAGGTTTTAAATTTTAGTACATCAAATTTATTGCACAGCATATCCCATCATGCAGCATTGGTAAACAAATTCAAGTTTTATATGCAATCGTTTCTTTTCAAATTGTTTATTGCTTAAAAAATTTATTGTAGCTTTTGAAGCAAAGAATTCATTTCTTATCTCTGTTCAAACAAACTGGTTTGTACTAATTCCATAATTTATTTAGATTTTTTTTTGAATTTCCCTGTTTCATTAAATCAATTCTCAAGCCTTTTTTCAGACATACAATTCATTCAGTTTTGTTTCTTCTCTTTTCAATGCTTCTAAATGCAGACATTAAATATTCCTGCGAAGGAAAATTAATCCAGTTAAAATGTTTAAACATAGAAAAACATTTTCATAGAGTTTCTTTTTAACAGAAAAATCTCAGGGCTTTACTCTTTATACTTGTTTTCTTGTAATTTTACTCAGCAGAGTAATTTCTCTGAAGAAAAACATCTGAAAATTGAGTTTTGAATCCTAAAATATAGAAAAATAATTCCTTTCTTTTATTCAATGCTCACATATATTTCTAAAAATTTCATATATTTAAACACACTAAATATTCTTTCAAAAAGTAAGCGCTTTCTCTTAAAATTAAAAGAAATAACCAGAAGAAGAAAATACCTTAATAAAAAAAATAGTTTTTGTTGTGGTAAAAGCAAGTTACTCTCCTTACTATAATGAATGGATCAGTCCATTCATGATAAGTAATCCTGGGTAATTGACTAGAAAGGAAAGAACATGATACAATTGCAGTGACTTGTCTAAATGACTATTAAATATTACTATTATGACTAAATATTACTATTATGACTAAATATTACTATTATGACTAAATATTACTATTATGACTAAATATTACTATTATGACTAAATATTACTATTATGACTAAATATTACTATTATGACTAAATATTACTATTATGACTAACTCAGTTATCTGTTGTGTCTTGCCAGTTTAATTCACAAGTTATTCAAGTCAAGTGAGTTTCAACAAGGAAAGGTCAGATTTTAAAATCAAAGGAGATGCTGGATTACCACCCCCTGGTGATAATCATTGATACCGAGATTATGAATTACCATCCCCTGAATATAATTACAAGTGGTGCAAGATTTGAAAGAATCCATATCTTTCTTGGTGACTTTCATCCTGAAAATAATGTAAGTACTTCAACTACAGACACCAAAGATTTGCTTTGAAATTCTTCACATTTAATTTCATTTCTTATTTTGTAAAATGACCCATCAATATATTTGTTAATATTTCTCTGTTCAAATTCTGTCTTATTTTTCCTTTGGACTTACACGAGTCTACCAAAAAATGGTTGCGGGTTAAATGTACGAGGAGCTTATAAAATCTCATCAAAAGTGTTGAAACTCACAACAGAGGACAAGAGTCTGTGAATTAGGGAAAGTATATAAAATAAAAGATACAGTATATATGAAGTATAAAATTATACAAGAACCAGTTTAGGAGAGGTACAAAATTGTTTGAATAATAGCCATTACAGCCTTCCATACTTAAAGTTACAAAGAAAGAAATAGACTTTTTCCCAAATATTAATGTCTGCTGTATTTTTCATTACAAATTTAATTTCATTTTTCTTCCTATCGAGACTGAAAGGTTTCCCTTTGCAAATTTGAACAAAAATTTCTAATTGAGGAAGTGACAAGATGCAGAATGAAAAAGAACAAAAATATTATTAAACAACTGTCATGAACACTAAGATGCAACACTGTAATGAATAAATTCAAAGAAATATTGTGATAAAAATAACCAAGATGAGGATAACAATTCAAATAATAGAATAATATTAATGCTTTATTTAAGAAGTTTGGACATCATGCTTGGGAAAATTTTACTTTTTAATGGATTGAAAAACCAAATACCTGACCACAGCAGAGGTGAACTGAAATATCCAGAAAAGGCATGGCATGTGGAATGAGGACAATCTAAAAGGACCAAATAAAGTGTTCATTTCAAAATTTTGACTAATACCACCTGAAGAAAGTCAGAGCATACAACGACTGAAATGTCATGAATATGACAATAAAGATGAGGACAACAGTCCGAACAAATAGTGTAAATAGCTATTTTTATTTCTTTTTTCAATAAACGGCAAAACAATTCTGTGCATGTAAGAAGATTTCATTTGGACAAAACTGTTTTTTTCTTTGCATTGCATTAAAAAAGTTTGTTTTTAAATTTCCTTTAAAAATAGCCATTTTAAAAATTCAAAATTATCAACCTTCAGTTGAAGAGTATGATAAGCATAGAGTATCCATGTATTAACCCGACCACCGTGCTGGTAAATTTTCAATAAAAGTTGCACTGGTTAAATAATGTCAAGCAGTCAAGGACCAATTTCTGTCTAAATTTCTGGGATAAGGAGTTATTGTTATTTAAACTAATATCTTTATCTTTATTGATATCACAACATTTCAGCCATTGTGCTCTCCAATCTTCTTCAGGTTTCTGTTGATCTGAGTAACCTTCAAGGAATTTCAAGCTGAACCCTTCATTTAATCTAGTGGGTGGGGTAGATTGTTCTAATTTCATCCTTATCTCCTTTTTTTTAATTTTTATTTAGTACTGCTTATTTATTGTTTGCCATGTATCCATTGTGTTTATGTCTGTACTACCAGGCCTAGAGATTGAACTCATGTCAGATCAAGTTCTAGTGCCAAACACAAGTGTGATGCACCTCATAGGTACAGTAGAAGAGGGATAGCAGGTGAGGTGGAATGATTGAAAGACAAAGATTTAGAAACAGTTTAAAAAAAAAAGATGATTTCAAAATTTTAAATATTATTATGGATTCCTTGTAATTGCATGCATGAGTCCCATTATAAATTGTTATAAATAATTATTGACTGATATTATCATTGTGATATCTCTGCATATATAATATACTAATTAGGGTCTGCAAATTGAAGGAGAGTGTTATCAATGATAATGTTCTGACTTTGAATCTGTAGTAATCTTTTAACCCTCTCTGTTTTTTATTTTTAAATGTAATTTTTATCACATAATATTAGGTGAGATGCGAGCAAATGTTTACTCCAAAAATGCATCCCAGAGAAAAAATTTGGGAACCATTGGATTAGATAAATAGAAATATCAGATTAAGATCAAATTTATTTTCGTATTTAATAAAGTCTTAATTAAAAGATGGATTTCTTGTTTTTGAAAAATGGTTTTGGAATGTTTGTAATCTTGCAAGTATTTCTTCATTTTTTTTTTTTTTTTTAACTATAAAGAAAGAAATAAGAGAAGCCCTTTCAAGAAAAATTATGTTTGATGAGATTTTGGAAAGTGGCTCAGACCTAAAACTTTTCAGCACTTCCTTCTAAAAGCAAAATCAAATAATTTTTTATACCTTCAAAATATTGTTGACTTTTACAACTCTTGGCAAAATACATCTTTTGATTTAGTTTTAAAAGTTTTCATTCCAATATGGAAGATATTTGAACATGAACTTAACCTCGAATGATACAGGTCTGTACACTAACCACAAAGCTCTATCCAGAAATCCAATTAGATGCAAATTATTGGTGCAAACGAATTTCTATTAGTTTTTTTTTTAACCCAAAGATCTGAAGCACATAAATTAAATATAATTCATGAGAATGTCAATGGAAGGAATATTTCCTTAAAAAATAATACAAGAATATTTAACACCTGCTGGGAAGCCAAGAGCTTACTTTCTAAAGTAAATAAATATTTACTAAATTTAGCTGAATCTGGTGTTATATAAAGAGATATTGTATGGAATGAAATCATTTGGTTAGCAATCTAGTCAATAAGACAAACTTATAAATTAATGCACTGTGGTAGACATTTAGAGGTATCTATAAAGTTTACGTGAAAGTATTGATGCTGGTAGTAGGGACTGAACTCATGAGAGAAAGCAAATTAGCCTGATATAATTCTGCCTTGAATTATTACCCTATTAATCTTTTATCTCTTTTTGGCAAACTACTCAAGGCTTTAATGAACACCATATATCACTTCACATGGCCTTCTTTTAAACAAAATGGCTTTTGCTTCTCTAGGTCAACTATTGATTGTTTATATTTCTGAGATGAGGTATTATGTACATTATTTACATTATTCGGACTATTGTCCTCATCTTTGTTGCCATATTTATTACAATGTTTTGGCCGTTGTACACTCCGGCCTTCTTCAGGTGGTTGGAATGTCGAACTGAACCCTTTATTTCACTCTCTGGGGTAGAATGTTCTAGTTCCCCGTGCCATGTTTAATGGATGTCAGTTATCAGTTATCTCCTGTTAATTCACCTCTCCAAGTTCTCCACTGCCTTAACCAGGTATTGAACCCACTCCTTGAGGACACATGGCACAGTGGATAAAGGTGTTGGTTAGATCGAGTGACAGGACCCAAAGAGTGTGAGTTCAATACCTGGTTAAGGCAGTGGAGAACTTGCAGAGGGGAATTAACAGGAGATAACTTATAACTGACATCCAGTGAGTGAAATAAAGAGTTCAGTTCAACATTCCAACCACCTGAAGAACGCCGGAGCATACAACGGCCAAAACATTGTAATAAATATGGCGACAAAGATGAGGACAATAGTTCGAATAATGTAAATAGTGTCAACCATTGATGTGTTTATAGTTATTACTGAAAGAGTCTGTTCAGCTTTAGATAAGAATGGCAAAGTTCTGGCTCTGTCTTTAGATATCTTGAAGGCGTCTGATAGAGATTGGCATGCCGGTCTTCTTTACAAGCTGAATTGTTATATCTCCAGCTGAATTCTTGACTTGTTTCGATCATGTGATGAAAGTCATTTTGAATGGCCAATCATCTAGATCCTTTCATCTTAATGCAGGGAGTTCCTCAAGGTTCTATCTTTGAGCTTATTTTTGTTTCTTATCTTCATCAATGACCTTCCCAATGTCATCAGTTCCAAACTTGTATGCTGATGATAATTATTTACTCCTGTCTCAATAGTAATTTTTCAATAAGCCTGATAAAGTAAAACTTACATTTGAGCTAAAGAATTTAACCTCTCTAAATGAAATGGATGTGAACCCATTTTGTCTTCTGATAGTATGACTGATGCTGACCCCCAGGAAAGCAAGTCATTGCAACTTCTTGGTCTCACATTTTCTACTGACATCAAGTAGAGGGAGTGAGTCAATTGTTAGGCTATGCAATTAAAGTTGGCTCACTGTGTTGTGCCAGACCATTTTTCTTGCACGTTTATAAATCTACCATTCATCAGTACATTGAATATTGCTGATATGTTATCTGTCATCACTGGACTTCTCAACTTAATTCACTTTCCCCACTTCTGTAATGTAGTTTCCCTCTGCTTTTCTATAAATATTTTCATGCTAATTGTTCTGATGAGTTTTCCTCTTTTTGTACCTCAACTGCATGAATTTAATCATAATACTAGATTGGCAATTAGGTCTCATTGTTTACTGTTTTAACGGCTAGATGCAATCGTAAGTTCTGTTCTAATAGTTTCTTTGCTTACATTTAAGAACTCACTTTCGGTTTCTTCCTTCCCTGTCAACTACGATCTTCAAAAATTTAAATTCAACATCAGTCACCATTTTCTGTCTTGCTGCATTATGTTCTTTTATTGTTTTTTCTCCTCACTAAAGTTTTCTCATTTTCATTCACTATCAGTAATCCCTGGTGTCTTAGTGGCTTTATTGCCTTACTTGGGATAACATGATTAAAATAAAAGACCAGGTATTTTCTGCTGTTTATCCACTATGAATTGTAGATATTTGTTTTAAATAATTATTTTTTTTATTCTTCATAAGTAATAAATACAATGGTGTCAGAGTTACCATCAGAACTCAAGTCATTTATTCCAATGCAAATTTCAAAGTCATTAATGGATTTAAGAATGACCTGCAAAGCAATTTAAGCATTTATAAGTCTATACCTGGTTGTCATGATACTGAAATTCAATTGTCTATCGATGAAATTATATCAATAATTTTAAAGCAAGCCACTTCAACATTGAAACTGCTATGTTGCATGGATATGTTTAGTAATGTATACTTTTCTATATCCAGTTGGTATGGTTAGATATGAATGTAAAGAAATGTACATTTGGCAATCCATCTGGAAAGGGTTATGTCTCTGTAAGACCCACATCAATTGTGTCTCTCTAAGACTCGCATCAACTGTGTCTCTCTAAGACTCGCATCAATTGTGTCTCTTTAAGACTCGCATCCACTGTGTCTCTCTAAGACTCGCATCAATTGTGTCTCTTTAAGACTCGCATCAACTGTGTCTCTCTAAGACTCGCATCAATTGTCTCTCTAAGACTCGCATCAATTGTCTCTCTAAGACTCGCATCAATTGTGTCTCTCTAAGACTCGCATCAACTGTGTCTCTCTAAGAGTCGCATCAATTGTGTCTCTCTAAGACTCGCATCAATTGTGTCTCTAAGACTCGCATCAACTGTGTCTCTCTAAGACTCGCATCAACTGTGTCTCTTTAAGACTCGCATCAACTGTGTCTCTTTAAGACTCGCATCAAATGTGTCTCTCTAAGACTCGCATCAATTGTGTCTCTTTAAGAGTTGCATCAATTGTGTCTCTCTAAGACTCGCATTAATTGTGTCTCTTTAAGAGTTGCATCAATTGTGTCTCTTTAAGACTCACATTAATATATAATTATAATATCAAACATTCCAAATCTCTCATTCTTATTAATCTCACCACCAAACTCAACTTTGTACAAAAATAATTCTCTTATTACTGACTTTCAAAAAATAAGAGTCAAAGTTCATTTATTTAATTATCATCTGTCTATATTTTTGAGATGAGGCAATGTAACTATTTATGTCTTTTCCAACTGTTTGTCTCATCTTTATTGCCATATTCACAACATTTTGGACGTTGTATATCTTCAGGATATACATTGGAATTTCAAGCTGAATCCTTTATTTAGTCCGTGGGGGTAGCTTGTTCTAATTCTACGTGCCATGCCTCTTCTGGATATCTCAGTATCAGTTAATTCCCTTTTAGCAAATCAACTCTCCAAGTTTTTGATCCTTCTGCTGTGGCCAGGGATTGAACTCACAACATAAGGTATTTAATTATCATCAACTAATTTAAAGTAATGAAATATTTCACATTAACAGCATTTTGAATTACTTCCCAGGTACAATGAAATATATTTAGGATTTCTTTCTCACAATCATTTAAAGTAGTGAATTTAAGTTCATTTATACAAACAAACACAACCTATTGTCTGTAACTTTGAGAAAAATCATTTTGATAAGTCCTCTTCTGTCTTGATGACATTGTTACGAAAACGTTTCAACCGAACCTTTCTCTCTTCTTCTTCTTCAGTAATAGAATTCATAAGATGTCTTCTTTTTTTATGACAGAAAATTGCAAGAGAAACTGGTCATTATTTAAATTATTCAGACTATTGTCCTCATCTTTGTCGCCATATTTATTACAACGTTTCGGCTGTTGTATGCTCTGGCCTTCTTCAGGTGGTTGGAATGTCAAACTGAACCCTTTATTACCTCAAGGATACATGGCACAGTGGATAAAGGCATTGCTTAGATCCAGTGACAGGACCCAAAGAGTGTGAATTCAATACCCGGTTAAGGCAGTGGAGAACATTCAGAGAGAAAATTAACAGGAGATAACTGATAACTGACATCCATTAAACATAGCATGTGGAACTAGAACAGTCTACCCCAGTGAGTGAAATAAAGGGTTCAGTTTGACATTTCAACCACCTGAAGAAGGCTGGAGCATACAACAGCTGAAATGTTGTAATAAATATGGCGACAAAGATGAGGACAATAGTCTGAATAATGTAAATAGTGTACATAATACCTCATCTCAGAAATATAGACAGATACAGAAAATGGTCAATATAGCAGGGAGCATTAACAACCTCCCCACCAATTCCATGTCACCTGCAGGATTCTTTTTTAATCATTTCACACCAACAAGATGATAATGCCTCTAGAATACAGAAGAGTTACAGGGAGCAGGGCCAACTCAAGGTAATGACAACTTAGGGAATCATCTGGGTCACCATCAAGGCTGAGTGTGCCGTCAGTGTCATGTGTTTGGGATCTTCCAAAACTAAAGCTTATAAAAACATCCGTGTGGTCGTCCATGACTCAAGACAGATTAAATTCTTTGGCTATTTTGTCAAGAGAAAATAATTTTGGAAAGTATCATGAAAAAATTTGCAGATCTAAAGGCAAGAAAGAAAATATTTTAGCCAAGATACTGAATGTTTTCTTTAACTTGTATTAAGTTGTATATTGTAATAAACTTGTTATTCTACATTTTCAGTTTTTCTCCATCTGAACATCTAAAAAGAATATACTTGAAAAGGGTTCTGAAGTTCAGCTTGCCATGCGTTCCAGCCACCCTATGTGCATCACTGACAGGGAGTGAAAGAGAATGAGAAGACTGAAAATGGGGAGGATTGAAGAACACACAATAAAGGAACAGGGTTCAAAGAAAGTAGATGATGATTGATGTTGCATTTAAATTTTTTAAGATTGTAGTTATCAGGGAAGCAAGAAATAATGAGTTCCACAGGTGAGAAGTGCAAGAAAAAAAATCTAGTAGAAGTGGCAGTTGCAACATAATTTAAAAAAGCAGTTATGGTGGTGGTGGTGGTAGTGGTGGTGAAGGTGTGTGTGTGAGGGGGGGTCAAAACCAGCTTTAAAAATATTGTCTGATGCATATCTTACAATGCTCCAGGCTATTTCAAAGCACAAATTTATTCTTAAATATTTTTTAATCTCAAAAAACAAAAAGAAGTAAATCCATATTCATTGTGAATTTTCTTTGCAAATTGTACATATTGTTATTTGTAGTTCATTAAAATACAAAACAAATGTTACTCTTTCTTAAAAGACATTTAAATTTTAGAATTTCATGGAAACTATCCATCACAAGACGTATAGGTTAGTCAAAGGTATATTCAAGGGTAAATCAAGAAATCCACGTCCTTATACATAGCATAATTATTTATGTATAATACACACCCTTAACTATAAAATCCTGGCAAATTATTTATGTATAATACACACCCACAACTATAAAATCCTGGCAAAAAAATATATTTCTTGTGCATAATAGACACAGACATTTTAGAAATTGTAGCAATTAAATTTAACATTAGTTCAACTTTTTATCCAGTTCGTGTCAGCTAAAAATCAGAATTTAAATAATTTACATTTTGAAACACAAAATTTACCCCCCCTATTTTGAGCAAATACATGGACACATGTTCACACAAAAATGCAACAAGCTTACATTGAAAATAAAATCACACAAGGAGAAACAAAATTATGACATTCATTCCAATGATAACATTGACATTACTGTTGCTTTTATTTAATTATTATTTTTTTTTTTTTTGAGGAAGAAGGACAAGATGACTCTGTGAACAAAATGGCAATGATGGCAAAATATGACTGTTGTGGTGTCTATCTTGGACAACAGTGAATAATATCTACTTAATATCTATGTGAATAATTTTTATGAAACACATGCAAACATGTTAGTTCATTTGTACAAGAGAGAGAGAAAACTGACTTTTGGTCATTTCATCTTGAATGTGGCAACAAACACATTGATAAAAAAAAAAACATACTATTTAGGTTTTCTGTATAATGCACAAACTTAAATTTTAGGCTTAAAACTATGAAAAAAAGTGTATATTATCCATGAATAGCAATAGTATTAACTGAATTTTGATCTGAAATTTTCATTGTATGTTGTTTGATCAATTTGACTAATTCACAACTGAATAAAGCAGACGAGAAACAAGCGCATGTTGAGAAACAGTTTATCATTAGGCTATGGATTTATTGATTTAGTGAGGTATAATTATGTAACATTTTCTTTCAATTATCTAAGATTTATATCAAGAAATAATTTATTTCTCTATACATTTTTCTATTTTCTTATCGCCTGGCATTTCTTTACCCTCATGAAAATATTTCAAATGACAAGTTTCAATCGTATTTCATTCTTCCAATTTCAGTAAAGTGAATTGCAGTAGTTATCAAAACAACTTACAATGTAACTTTCCATTCTTGTAGAATGTATTTGAGCTTTTATAATGCCAATTGCAGATGTAGAAAAGATTTGCAGATAATATGGCTACCTCATTTTTTTTATACAACATGGCTTCTCCATTGCAAATGCCACAAATTGCCTGGATCAAGGATACATAAATCTTTCCTCAAAGAAATCTCTACATAACTGTGAACAAAATCTTTACTGTAGCTTTTTGTTGAACTAAAAATTAGTTTTAATGACTGACTTTAATACTAAAGTCTCACCTTGACACCGAACCTTCTTCCTTTGCCATTAACATTGAACATTGTTATTAAAGGCAAAGTGAGATTGTTAGGAAGTAATTATCCCCACCCAGTAGCCAATATGATCTTGTCTTCAGCTGTTTGCAGACAAAATTCTTTTTCTATATTCAATTAATGAGATTTCTTCCAAACAAATATACAAGTATCAATTGACAATATCATCATACATAAATAATATGCTTTGGTTTTTATTCTTCTCTGTCAAGCAGAAGTTAAATTACACGACTAGAAAACTGATAGCTGTCATCTAAATAGAAACAAGTAAGACATGGTTATTCTATGAAATTGAATCTGATAATGATCGATACGATAATGACAAATGACAATGCCACACAAAGAAAAGTACCTATCATTTGAGCGAATCTAACATGAAATACACAGTTTATTTACTGAGGAGGTATATATAAATTTAAACGACCATTTTGTTTGAATGTTTTACACAAAGTTGTACCGTTAATTCTTGAAGGCTAGCCTTTTTTTTTTTTAATCAAAAGATTCTAATCCTTGAACTCTGTGGCCTTCTCCAGGTGTCTGTTAAGTAATGTTTAACAAGCTTCTTTTCTCTTTGTTTTGCTTCACACCCACTGTCCTTTTTAACAATTACTAAACTTGAATTATTTTTATGTTATATGGTCTTTTGCTGTGTTTTTCAACAGAACTCATGACTCATTAATAAAAGAAAACATAGAAAAGTAAGAGATGAGAAGAAAAGGGTTTCCATTAGAAATTCCCTAAAGAATGTAACAGAAACTTTAGGAAGACCAAATTAAAGGAGCCAAAGTGAAGTGATAAAAAAGCATTTCAAACTATTTCTCAATCACTGAATAATAATTTTAATTTTTATCAAAAGTTTTGGTATAATAATTTATTATCATTCAATAATCTTTTAAATGAATATCATCATCTTTCTTGTTTTTGTCCAAATCTTTCAGCCAGTTACTCAGTTCATCCATTCAGTGATGCTGGAAACCTTCAAGAAAAAGTATGGAAAAAAATATGTCCCCCAAATCTTTAGACAACTGGACTCATTTGTACATCACATCAGATTTGATGAAGTGAATGTTTTCATAAAATTTGTATTGTTCCTCTTTACATGTTCCTTCAAAACGTGGTTGATCATGGTCCTCTACAACGTCCCATCATTTGTAGCTCTTAGCAATGTTTGTTTCTTTATTAAACTTGTTAGGTAGTTTCATATCTGTTTCCCTTCATCCATCTTGCATTATGTCCTGTGAGTGTCAAATTCTTCAAACCCTCTTTCCTCAATTTCAACTCTCTCTAATTCTAAATACAGGTGTCCTTTTTGTTCTTATTTTCCTTAAAACCTCCACATTGCTCACATGTTCCATCCATGGTAGTCTCAGTATCCTTCTGTAGAACCAGATCTCTGTTGCCTCAAGTTTCAGCTTTACTTATGAGGAGCATTCACTATCATGACCAGTATTTTTTTCTCTAAAAAGAATTTCCAGTTCCTTAATAGTTTGTTTAGATTTAGAAGACATCGTTTTCTATTTCAATGCGACATCACATTCATGTGTTACATTTTCTGTCATCTGTTAAAACACGTCCAAATTTGTAGCTCACATCTGGGACTATTCCTCTTACTAATGAATCACAATCTGCCTTCTTACAATTCATGATTAGTCCTTTCTTCCCACTTTCCTTTGTCTGCTATCAACACTTTGTCACTTTTCTGTAAAGGTTAAATGAATCTGGTGAGAAAATACATCCTTGCCATTCTGTTTTGTGGTAGTTGCTCAATTTATTTTCTATCCATATACAGGTAGTAAATATTCTAGATTATTCTAATAGCATCTGTCTATATTTCCGAGATGAGTTACTGTAACTTTTTACACTATTTACATTGATTGGATTGTTTTCCTCATCTTTATTGTCATATTCACAACATTTCGACCATTGTAAGATCTGGCCTTCTTCAGGTGATATACATATTCTAATATCTTTCTGGAAGAAATCAAGATTTCCTTGCAGTTCAAATAGATCTTTGTCATACCTTATCAACCAATATTCACAAAATTTTCATGGCATAATTATATGACAAATGATGTAACTTTAATTATATTTGTCCTTTAATTATATTTGTCCTTTAATTATAATATTTGCAATAAAATATTTGGTTGTGTGAGCTTGTATGCTCTTATTTATCTGCACTGATCAACACTATTAAAGAATATAAAAGAAATCTACAGAATATTCCACAGAGGAATGCAGAACCAAAATTGCATTTAACCTGTGCATCCTCCTGGCATCAGCTGGAACTGATGTCTTCTTTCATTCCAAATACAGAGTGTGATGGATAAATTGTCATCTAAATGACACAAAAATGAAAATAACGTCTCATTTTAACAGAATTACTAAAAAATTCCTTGAAATACTAAAGGGTAAATTTATTCAATAAAAATCATCATTGGCTTCACCCACAGCCTCCAGACGACTTCAGAATCTCCTGCAATTCTTTTAGACAGTCTCCGTGTTTAAGTTGGTGGATGCTGCCAAAATCCTTGTTGTCTGTTCATCTTTGGTGTTACAAAGACTTTTGCTGGTTTCTTGCTCAAATGTCCCACCCATAATAATCAAGTGGGTTGCAGTCTGGGGAGTTAGGTTGTAAGGGGTGATGTGGTTGCAGAAATTGTCTGAGAGTCATGAGGGGCTTCTTTTGCTTATGTGGCATGGTACAGAGTCCTGTTGCCAGATATAGGCTCTATCAGCAACCATTCTGTTGACCCAGGACAGCACTACTACCTCAAGGCACTTTATGTATGTCTCTGTGTGGAGGCTGAGACCCTCACCAATGAATTCAAGAGTTCTTTTCAGATCAGAGTAAGTTTTCCAAGATGCCATACCTTCATAATCACAATTAGACTCATCCAAATTCTCTGCACTGTCCCCAAATTGAGACCCAAACACTCTGAAATGTTTATATTAGAGATTCATCATGAATGCCAAGCAGTACAGCATGCTGTTTTCAAATTTCTTGCAGAATGAATTGCATCATTATTTACATTATTCGGACTATTGTCCTCATCTTTGTCGCCATATTTATTACAATGTTTTGGCTGTTGTATAATCCGTCCTTCTTCAGGTGGTTGGAATGTCGAACTGTGCCATGTGTCCTTGAGGATAAAGGCATTGGTTAGATCCAGTGACAGGACCTAAAGTGTGTGAGTTCAATACCCGGTTAAGGCAGTGGAGAACTTTTAGAGAGAAATTAACAGGAGATAACTGATAACTGACATCCATCAAACATGGCACGGGGAACTAGAACAGTCTACCCGAGTGAGCAAAATAAAGGGTTCAGTTTGACATTCCAACCACCTGAAGAAGGACAGAGCATACAATGGCCGAAACATTGTAATAAATATGGCGACAAAGATGAGGGCAATAGTCTGAATAATGTAAATAATGTACATAATACCTCATCTCAGAAATATAGACAGAATTGCATCATGTTGCTCTTTTTCTCACAGATAGTGCCCAACTGACTGTATTGTGCAGTCAACAAAATCAAAAACAAACAGCATGCATACACAAAGTTAAAAATATAAAAATGGTATCAATTTAACCATTGAATCCTGTATTGACAATTTTGCTGAAGGTATATTTTCTTGATTTCAGATAAAACTTTAAAATTTTATAACTTATTTCAGTGAAATTTCCACTTTCCAAAATTTATAGTTTATAATGATAGTTTAGATAATATGGAAAAGGAAAAGTGTCCATCTAAACTGACACCAGGGAGAACATGAGTTAATAGCGTTAGTTAAAAAGCCTTGAAAGCAACCGTTCCACAGAAGGAACTTGGATCCATGTTGGGCACTTTCACTAATGCAGTTTTCTGTCAACCTCAGCAGTCACATCCTATTGATTTACAAGTATTTGTTTAATCTTTTCCAGGCTGAATTGATTTGTAAATGTTTCCAGTTTTAAGGTCTATTCTGCTGGGATTAGAATTGAGCTGGATGCAAGAATTTCTCTTATTCCTGAATATCTAGTTTTTGTTGTTTCCATAGAAACTGAATGTAATAAAATTTATAATAAATAAATGCACCTGACCCATTGAGAGTGTTGTTAAAGCTAATCAGTATCGGAAATAAATTCATTAATTTTTGGTTGTAATGTATGGCAAAAATTTATTCAGGTTGGGGGAAACACCTAACCAATTGGTCTCCCAAGAACTAAGGTTGGGTAATAGGCAGGGACGGGAAAGAGATGGAAGATAACAAAAATAACACCGCCCCAGAAATCACAGCAACTTTACAAACAAAATAAGCATGGGACCGACATTTTTTTTTTTTTTTTTTTTTAAGCGTTTCATCCCAAGCAAGACGGGAAGCCACTAGGACGCAAGGGGTTACAGAGAGTTGGAGCTAGAGCAAATAGGGGTGATTGCGGAAAGGATGAAGAAAAGGATAGGGGATAGATCAGGGCATCTGGAGATGTCGATTGACATTACATTTGAATAGTTGGAGATTATAGCTATCAGAGAAACAGGAAAAGGGGAGGCAGTTCCACAGGCGAGATGTGCGAGACATGAAGCTATTGGAGTAGAAGACGGCTACATTTAACAGTATCAACAGTGAAAGGGTGTGAGTGAGATGTCAGCCTAGTAGAACACTTAAATTCATGAAGTTTGGGAACCAGCAAAATCGGCTCCTTGGAGCAGTTACCATGAAAGTATTTGTAAAAAAGACATAGGTAGGTGATGGCATGTCTGTGAGAGAGTGACTGCAGATGAAATGCCAGATCAAGGCCAATTACATTGCATATTCATCTCTGGATCTTATCAAGAACCTTGAGGCAAACATAAGGGGCTCCAGACGATATATGACAGCAATACTGCATGCAAGGGCAAATGGTTGATTTGTAGATTTGAAAGATCAACTTTGGCAAGAAAAATTTCCTGGTGTGGCACAGGGAGCCAACTTTCCTTAAAGATACCAAGTTTTGCCCACTGCTTGTTTTCCCTTTGCTTTTATTGGCATGAGGCATCTTACAAAAACCTGCAGTTGCAGAGAGGCCTGTATCTAGACAGGCCAAGCTGTACAACTACTAATGGAGAAAACCCAGATGTAACTGATGTTGACATGTCTGCATATGATCTTGAGCCTCTTTTGCATCTGAACTGAACTGACAAACATTTGCCACATTTCTTCTCCTCCAAATTCATTGGCTGAATCAAAAATGGCTTGCAAAGTTCCTGAGGTATTAATTAGTCTCAGTCTGGTTGTCATAATGTTAAAATTTGGTTATTTATTAATAAAAAATTACATAATATATCATTAATTTCAAAATATATCACAATGCATGAAAGCCATTATGTTGCTCAGGCCGATTCAAAAAGCATATGCCTGTCTATTAACAATTGTTATTATGAAATTTAGCTATAAATCAACACATATGCAACCAGCCAGATTTTGCCACTCCATCTTGAAAGGAAATTTGTGTTACTATCAGAAAACTCAAAAATCTGAAACTTATCAAAATCAAGTCAATGAGGACATTTGGGCATCATTAGAAACTTGGTTTTAAACAAGCAGTTATTTTGCATTTTTGACAGACATGGGGAAGCGCCTGCTGCAAAACAGGGGTCAAATGCATATTTTTCAGCTGTGATGAGAGTTCAAGCTCAGGTACAAATCAGGTGCAGTGTTTTGCCTTGGAGAACCACATGGTTAGATACAAATACTTTTTTGTCTTGATACAGATAAAAAGAAATAATCAAAAAGTGAGCCACTGTCAAAAAACATCATCGATGATAAAAACTGTCGAGGTAATGGTTCTGATTTATACGTAAAGTTTGTTTGACATTTTGAGATAGAATGGCTGCTTTTAGATTTTGGTAATGGGGAACATGAAGAGGTTATTTAGTTGCCTTCCCACAGTGGCAAGATGTGACACAAGGTCTTTTTAATATAAGGCTGCCTTTAACCAATCTAAATATTGCTCAATCTCCATGACCAACTGGATATTCCTCTTCATTTTAGTTGCAATGAGTGAAGTGCTACAGTTGGAATCCCCAGGACTGAGAATTTTTTCCATTAAGACAAATAGATTACCTTTCTAGTATTCACTAGTGTGGAATGACTAGCAAGCAAGATGGCTTCTTTCTTGTACAGTTTGAATTTCTTGTCATTTTGATTAGGAAAAGTTTTTCTCAAATTTCAGCCCATATTTATCTCAAACTAAAATATTTGGATCAAGTCTGATCAAAGATTTGCAGTCAGTGCTGCCACTGACTGCAAATCCATGGGTCATGACCCATTTATGGAAAATAATTTCTTAATTTTTGCTTCTTCGCTTAGTTTAAATTTAACCTAGGTCATATTTGAATGGGTAATTTAAGTAAAGCCTACAAACCTTATAAACACCTTTTTCCTTTTTTTCATAAAGTTAGTCAGTTATGTGCCATATGTGATACATGCTTATGTGATCATGTATCTTTCAATACATGACTGACGAGGCAGATTTTTTCCCCAAAGTAGGTTGCCATTTCTTTCTGCGGTAGACCAGTTACCATCCAAGGATATAGAACCCAGTCTGTCCTGCTATTTACCCATAGATGTGGGGAGAAGAAGAGGATTCATATCTTTCTCAAGGGTATTAGCACATAAGTAAGTGTAATGGATTTGACTGGAATTCAAACTGCTTTCTGATTCCTCAATCCAAGCCATCATCCATTATACAACCCTGCCTCCTACTTTTTTCATAAAAAAGGTTATATTTTGCTTTTAAATCTAAATTAATTATTCACTTGCCAGTAATTTAGAATCACCTGATGAGATGCATTTGATATGCATTGAAACACAACTGCAATAGTTTAGTGATTTTTACATGTTTTCAATGTAATATCCTAAAATATACAAAATACATATATATATATATATATATATATATATATATATATAAATAAATAAATACACACACATATATATAAATACATATACACACACATATATATAAATACATACACATATATAAATACATATAAATACACACATATATAAATACATATACACACACACACATATAAAATACATATACACACACACATATATATAAATACATATACACACACATATATATATATATATATATATATATATATATATATATATATATATATATTGAGAGAGAATTGAAAAAAATGCACTGAATAAACATTGATATTTTGAAAAGGATAAATGCTTCTGCATTAATATTTCAGAGTTTCTTAATCAAAATGACTCAATGACCAGCAGAGACTTAGAGAAAAGGAGAAATTTATAAATCCAAGGTTAATAATTTCAATAAATGATGAAACTGTACTAAAATTGTAATGCCTACAAAGAAATACCAATGATTTGAAGAAAGAAACACTGCAATCCAAAGAATCATGTGACTATTCATTGGACCATTGGGTTTTTTGTTTTTTTTTATCTTTTCTGGAACAGAAAGTTCATTAGCAAGTTTGTTTTTGTTTTTTGATTAAAATGGATGAGATAGGCTTTTATGGAAATGTCATCGGCCTGGATCATTTCCGGATATGAGTTATGGAAACCAGAACAAAAAAGATGAATGAATAGATGAACAGGTGGTTTAATGGATGAGAGAGAGAGCAAGGAAGATTCCTGACAAGAAGATTCTAAAGGTGTCTCTCTCTGATGAAGTCCAGGAAATGTCAAAAGCAAAAAAGCGGAAACAGCTTTTGGTGCATTGGAAGTCTTGCGAAAAGCATACAAAGTGTATACATCAAAATATTATGGATGCATCACTTGTTGAAACTGGGCAAATTTGGAATAAACACACACACATGCATAAACTCAAAACGACTTTACATATATTAATGTATAAACACATACATTTAAATATACATACACACAATAATATCAACAATGAATATGAAAATGAAAAAACATTTGTTTTAATCAAAAAATACATACTTTTCTCTCTTCTTAATTTAGTGGCAATTATGAGATACATATAACATTATGAAGAAAAATATATACGGAAAAAACAAACAAAAATCCTTATATACAATTATGCTGTTTTAATGTTAATATGTCAACGTCAGACGTTTCGGTCTAATAAACCATCTTCAGGACATATTCATAAATTATAACATTATCAATACAACATGACAAATGTTATAATTCATGAATATGTCCTGAAGATGGTTTATTAGACCGAAACGTCCAACGTTGACATATTAACATTAAAACTGCATAATTGTATATAAGGATTTTTGTTTGTTTTTTCCGTATATATTTTTCTTCATACTCTCGGATCTATATCCATATATTTGCTTACATATAACATTATATAACATTATACAGTGAACATTTCAGATATAAATTCATGGAATAACAATGTGTCAGACTTATTAAACCTTCTTTGTTGAAAAACTAGCTGCAGACCAGTCCAACTGTTACTTAATATTTTTTATATAAGTTGGAATCAAATATGGATCAGAATCCAACGGAATGATAAAATAAAGAACAAATAGGAAATGTTTATCAATCTAACATGTCTCCCCAAACATAATGTCTACTACACACACACACACAAAATGCACTAACAAATCTATATTATCATCTGAATCCCACATAGACCAACTAAAATTATTATACACTTATGTACGTAAAGCAATATTTATGGTTTTTCAGTTAGGCTTGGAATATGTTAATTTTTTTGGAACTTTGAATAGACATTTTATCTCTCCTTGAATTTGGAACACCACAAATTATACCAACATTTGTTTAACAAGTCAAATGCATATGAAATATAATTAACAAATGAAAATCAAACAACAAAAAAATAAAAATACCAAAATTTCTTTTTTCTTTTCCTCTATATCTCATTCTCTGATGAAGCTTTAATAAAAGTGAAACATGTTAGACTGATAAACGTTTCATATTTGTTCGCTATCTTATTCTTGATATATAAATGTTTGTTATGCATGATTCTTTTGAAATTGGTACTTGAAAGTTTTTGGTTATCTATTATTACACAGTAACAAATGTATGGAGAGTTAAATTGAACAAGGTAAATAAAACTTTTAGTCATCCTAAGAAATAGAAATTCATATAACAAATACTTTGGGGTATTTTGAACAAAATTATTTACTTTTTATTTTGTAATTGAAAAGTATATTTGTTAACAGTCTGTGCAAAACCCGTTAGTTGAAATAGTCAATGCTCATATGACTTACTAAAATATTTAGTTGAATTTACATTTTCTTGTTTATGTCTGTCATCTGCAATTTATTTCAGCAAATGACAAAACTAAAGAAAATAAATCCCATTTACTTATTTATAGAAGACTCAACCAACCAAAATTGAAATTTGATTTCATTATATATATATATATATATATATATATATATATATTTTTGTGTGTGCATGTAAGGGCATCTTCAGGTAGATATTTATATTCAGATTTTACTTTGCAAATGAATTGAATGTTGTCCAAAGGAAAAGAGAAAAGGATTGTGCATCTTGACTTTTAAAACAGGCTGGTACTTCCTATTTTGAAGTCTGAGGCAAAAGAATCTTCTTCCACTCATCATATTCTCCAATTATCTGCCTCTCTCTCTCTCTCTCACATATATATATATATATATATATATATATATATATATATATATATATATATATATATATATATATCTCAAATATGTCGTGCAGTTCAATTTATATTACATGAATCATTCATACAAAAGTAGATTAGTAAAGTTAATGATATAAATGGTGAAAAACTTCTTTGCAACCAAATTTTTAAAGTTGCATTAACCTACGAATCACTTGAAAAATGATATGATCCTTGTTTTTAATAACTTCAAGTTGTATAAGGTTTTTTTTTTAATCTGCTAATACTTCCGGCTGTACATTCAGCCATCCTCAGGCATGGAAATTATTTTGTTTTTAGTAAAATCCAGGTAATAAGGGACGCAAAAAATTAAATGCGAATCGAAATATGTTTTTTTGAAATGTGTTATTGTTAACGAATAACAACTTATGGAGCATGCAGTCACAATGCTCAGAATTTGTTTGAAAATTTAAGAAAGTGCGTTTTTTACTAATATGATAATTTGAGAATTTTTTTGTTGTAGAAGTTAGTTCATACCACACTGATTGAAAAACTCAACAAATTTGTTTGCGAAGAAGTTTTTCGCCATTTATATCATTAACTTTACTACTTTTTGTATGAATGATTCATGTAATATATATATATATATATATATATAAGGAATGGTGAGAATTTCTCACCTGACTCACTTCAGAAAATAAATATTAGAATTAATTTTGAAATCCCTTTTTAGTTGGTTAGTAAACTTTTCAACCCTACCCCTATCTCTCTCTCTCTTATATATGTACATATGCATGTGTATGAAGAAATATAGTTTGAAGGTATGCTATATTTATGGGTAAAAGTGCTTAATGTCAAGGATAGTGATAAATATAAAAGTGGACATTGAGGTCAACACCACTGTGTTAACAGTTTTATTCTTTCTTAAACACAATCATCAAGCTATATATATATATATATATATATATATATATGAAGAAATATAGTTTTACAGTGTGCTATATTTATAGAATAAAGTGCTTTCTATCAGAGATAGAGCGTATGTAAATATAAGTATAAAAGTGAATATTGAAGACAACACTCAGAGGTTTTCATGTTATATGTAATTGTCAGGCCTTATGATTGCATCCAGCAGGAAAGCAGCCTGTTTTGAGTTGATGCTGTTTTTAGCCATTTATTAAACAGTATATTTATTTATTTCCATCTACTGGCCTGAATATTGAAGAAATCTTGCTAAAAAAATATGTGCCCTCTGGCAGGATTTGAACCTGTGACTGCAGTTCAGTAGATAGAAATAAATAAATATACTGTTTAATAAATAAATAAAAACAAAGCATCTACTCAAATATGCATATCCATTAAAAATAACGTTTAAGCAATAAATTTATATATATAATAATATAAATATTATATATATATATATATATATATATATATAAAAGAGAGAGAAAATATATATATATATATTGTATCACTGAAAATCTCGCTTGAAGGCTTTCTTCATAAAATCTTTGCTGACACTACGGAATAGAAAATTAACAATGTCTCCCTACCGTTTGCATATGCACACAATGAAAGACAAAACGTCTCACCTGATGCAAAACCACCAAGTCAATGTGACATGGATGAGCAAGTGAGAACTGCCTCACAAAGATATACCGGTATTAGTTCACACCCGTCCTGAATTTGGCAGAAGGAATATAGATAAAGGAATGGAGATTTTAATAATATTCCCTTGAGTATTACACCTGCTCAAGTGGGAGATAATCAAATAGGAAAATATGAATGAATTTCGTGCAAACCAACACTGACATGGGTCATAACTTCCAACAAAACATATTGGCTAAACTACCGTAAAAAACAAACCTAGGCCAATTGTGCTAAACATGAGAACACCACCTAAGAATTGAACAGTGATTTTAACAAGTCAAACTTGGTAACTAGGTTTAAAAAAAAAAAAAAAATAGGCATCTCCCTATTTATAAATTAGAGTCAAATGTCAGAATTTATTTTTGTTTAATTACAGTATGAATATTTATTTTAAATCATTTCACCTCAAACAAGGCAATGAATTCACTAAGACACAAAAGGTTACTAAGTGTGAGAGAATATGAGTAAAAGAAAATGTAATTAAGGAGAAAGAACCATAAAAGAACAGGAATTATTAAGTCAAAAGATAACAATTGAGACTGCATTTAAATTTTTGAAGATCAAAGTTGACTGCAAAGAACCCAGAAGATTAGTTGCCAATCTTTTAAAAACAGCTTTATGAAATATCTGCAACATTTTGTGGTTTTTCTTGGTTAGGTTGAGCACTTTTCTTCAGCGCCTCATATTAGAACTTGTCAAGGTTGACTATGAGAGTAACAGCTTTAAAGTAAAAAAAATTTTGTCTAATTGTTCAGCTACTAAATTTCTACTCTGATCATTGCAGTCACAAGAAAAAGTTATTAAACATCTCATGCACACCAGACAGAGGGGCGGGTGTCTCTTGGAATAGAAGAAAAATACAATATGTTGTTATTTTTTTTCAAGTGAATGTTTTATCACGACTGTTTATCAGAGAATTACTTGAATTACTTTTCAAAATATCTATTTTTAGATTTTGATAAGGTTTTTGCTGACAATTTTGGTTGACCGACTTCCTGTCCTGAGTAATTACTTTTGGAATGTGCCATATATATATATATATATATATATATATATATATATGGAAATTGAGGTCAACACCCAGCAGTAACAGTCTGTTTGATGCTTAAACGCATTTGTCAGGCCTGATATTTTATATTTACATATGCTCTATTGATTCAACATACAAATATAGCCTACCTTAAAACTATATTTTTATCATGTGTATATATATATATATATATATATATATATATATATATATATATATATATATATATATATATACCCAAGTATAGGATTGGTGTATCTGGAATAAATTCCAATAACCAAAAAATACTATTCTTAAAAGAGTGCTCAATACAGAATAGAGCAAATATTATTTATTCAAAAATTACAACATAAATATGTTATAAAACCACTACAAAAATAGCCATTTTGTTTCAACACTTCTGGTGTCTTATCAATTGATGGTGTTGAATGTAGAATAAAGATTTTTAAAAGGTTCAAATCAACCAAACACCCTCTGATAGGGGAAACGCTGTTACATAAGCTGCAATGACCAATCAAAATACAAGTAAATCAAATATTCAAAAAACTTGACAACGAACCTTTGGTTATAATAATTAATGTCTTAATGTTAGGATTAGACTAAAATAGAAATCATTCTAACTAATTAATATTAAATTTTACTATATAATTGAAAATTTAAAATTACCAATTTCAAACCCAGCGAGAAAAATGGAAGGTATTGATTCTCAAAGAGAACCAAGAAAAAGATGGCTGCCAGAGAGAATATCATTCAACTATGACAAGGTCATAGAGCAAAATCTGCTGATGAGACACAGCTAAAAACAGGATCTGTGAAAGTAAAAGAGGAAAAAATCGAGTGGGATTTTATAATCCTAATTCAGAGATGAGAATTTTCTTGGAGAGTGAACTCTGATTAACCCCACGAGGTGGAGACAGCCAGCTAGATTGTGTGTCAGTTTTGGAAACTTCAACACGTGGTATTATATGGAAGGAAAAAAAAAATTTTAAACTTTTCAATATTCAAGTGAAGATCATATTTTCCCTCAATCAACAAATTTTTTTGAACTCATTTTACACTGAATCTTAGCCTACAATGCCTTCTTATCGAAGAACAATCTTTCCATTAAAACTTACTATTATTTCATGAACTGAAATGTTTTCTGTGAGTCCAGATAAAAATATATCTTCCTTAAAGTCTTAGCTAATTCAAATAACAGTTAAAGAGAAATAAAAAAGATTTAAAAAATTAATCTTTCTTTTGTCTTTACCTTAAGATGGTCAACAACCCTTGCTTGGAGAGTAGCTGAAGTGGTGGGTGCAGATGAGACACCAAGGAAGGTGGAGGAGTTATCCCACACCCACTGAGGAGCACTAGTGGGAGATGGTAATAAGAGAAAGTGGAAGTAACAAAGTGGGGTGATGCCTGCACCCATCACTTGTGAAAGAAGGGAATTCCCCAAAATTATGAAGCAATTTTATTCTTGTGACCAAAAATAATGAAGTTGGCAGGAGGAAATACCAAATTCTCCAACTGCGCTGTGGCCCATGCCAGTTTTGGTGAATACCAATAAATACGAATGCTTCAAGCCAAGAAGAGAGCTTGTTCCAGCCACTGGACACAACACATCCCACATGACTATCTGCCAACACCAAGAATATCCAATGCCAGCCTTGTGCTGGTGTTGGATGTTCACATGTCATGAAGGCAACTGTCATAAATGGCCTTGGCAATAAGCAAAATGTGTTCATTCACCAGAAGTGTTGAAACAAAACAGCTATTTTGGTAGTGATTTTATAACATATTTATGTTATCATTTTCGAATAAATATGTATATTTGCTGTACTCTGTATTGAGCACACTTTTAAGAATAGTATTTGTTGGTTATTGGAATTTATTCCGTATACACTAATCCTATACTTGGGTGTGTATATATATATATATATATATAAGTTCTCTACATATATTTTTGGATATTAAAGTTGAAGGGATGCAGTTTTTTGAATAGACAAACACAAAACCTCAAATAATATGATTCAATGTCATCCACAATGGCCAGACATTATTAAAAAGGAATTTCCCATTTAAAATCAAATAAAACTATTTCAAGAAAAACTGGAATGAGACATTTTGACTTTGCTATCAAGTATCAAAATGTTTTGAACCTTGTAAATGATAAATGGTTGCTTATTGATATTGATATTATTAGAGGTCATTAGACGTCAATTCTATTCTTGGAGGTAAACAAGTATGTTCAGATAACATGAGTGAAAAAAGCAAATAGCACTGGTGGCAATGACCTCCAAAGTCAAAGGAAATCACCAGGTTAAAATTTGGAATTAAAATTGCTTTTTTTTTTCCAGCAAAGCAAAACAATTTAAAGGACTGAAGAAATTTTTTTTCTCTTTTGTTTTTAAAAATGTTCAACACTGAGAAATATTTCAGGTGAAAAAATTAGGATGACACTATTTTTTTTCAGTTGTTTTAATTATGAATTATTATTAATTAATTATTAAGTTCTTTTAATTATTAAACCATGGCCTAAAATTGTATTAATTACCAGAATCTCTGGAAGCAAAACACTCTTGCTCCAAATCAAAGAAATAAACTCAACTTCAATTTCAACAGATCCCCCCCCACCCCAATTTCCAGCTACAGAATTCATTTTACACTTTTGAAGCTGTTCAAAACCTAAGTGAGTTCAACTTAAGCTGCCTGGTATTCCTCTCCACAGGCTTCAACTAAAATCTTCAACATCCATCTTGCTTTTCAGAAATTTTCAATCTAACACTGCGCAAGCAGTTCCTCCCACATGTCATGAAGGCAACTGTCATAAATGGCCTTGGCAATAAGCAAAATGTGTTCATCCCCAGGAGATCCCCAAAACTCCAACAGGCTTGCCTTTTGGAATTCATATAACTTCAATTCTCAGTGATGCCTAATTTTGCAATGACAATCAAGGTGACACAAGAGCAATGTTAAAATTATTGGCTTCAGCCATTCTACATTCTTATTCCATTGTCTGTTCAAGGGTTGCATCCCCAAACAACCTTTCATACTGGCATCCCATGGTAGAAACACTAATGTTGCAATACTCAGAATCCATAAGAGCCTAACAAACTATCCTTTGTTTTGTTTCTGGCATCAAAATAATTTTTCAGTAACAGTTACTTTTTCAGATGTAAATGATTTTTTTATTTATTAGTTTTTCTAAGAAGTTTTCTTTCTTATGTTCTTATATTTGAAGTGATTTTTCACCAGGCAACATCAGTTGTCCCTGCTATTAAACAACCAAAATTAAAATATCATCAACATTTTACATAGAGAGTAAATTGTCTTTTGAAAATTGTCCAGTCTTTAATCATGTTCAATGAAATTTCCTGTTTTGACAACATTTTAAAATTTGCCCTATTTTGTTCAGAGGGAAAATCCAGAAATATTTTTAAAGGTTTTATTGTATAACATAAATTAAACTTATATTCTTTCTCTTTTGTAATTCTAAATTAATACTTTTGAATAATAAATAAATAATAAATAGAGAAATTATGTATCACATTTAGGGATTAGCTACTTCAGTTATTAAATGTGTAAGGTTTCTTATGGGAACATTTTATAGAACATGAAATAACGGAGACGAAAAAGAGTACATGAACAAAATAACAGACCAATTGATTTGCAATGCAAAATAACATTTATTAAATCGAAATTAACAAAAGGAAAGTTTAAAACAAAGCTCCTTTTGTTAGACGTAAATTGTATACACAATGATATGTTCATTAATATGTTATAGTGGGAACTTACTTTGTTGGTGTGTTTCATGGGTGAAGTGTTTGCAGCCCTTTTAGCTTCAGCATGGAAATTTCATGTCAGCAGTTCCAAAGAGGGAAAAACTCAGAAAAAGAGTTACTTTAGGGTTCACATGTTTTTTTTTTAATATTCCAGCTGCTGCTGATACAAAGTTTATTTAAGCTGCTGCTGATAGTTTTATTTCAGAGTTGCTACTGCTACTATTTTCACTTCATCTGAAACTTTGCTGATTGCCATAAAATACAACCAGGAAATAATTTTCATGAAAATCTGACAAATATATTTTCTTTTATCTTAAAAGTGTTTAACCACTGAATGAAAAAAAAGAAAAACCAACTTTGTGAAAAAAACTATCCAATATCTATGATAATAATTAGCTTGATGCCTGAAGGCGGGTTTTTTTCAAACTATTTTATTTATAGCTTCCACCCACAAAGACCTCATCAAAATTGTAAACAGAGGAATTGCTGTATTAGTAATATTTAAAAAAACTTAAAACAATCACAAAATCCTTTGAGAAACAATGCATTTGAAATGGGGTGCAGATTGTACTTTCTTTTTCAAATTCTATTCTTTTTAAATATTTTTTCTTATCTACGAGTTTCCACGTGAATCAGCAAAAGAATATTGATCTTTTGTTCTCTTTGATTCGATTTCGGTAAAGTACAAAAATTGAAGCACTTCAGTGTTTCTGAAAGTCTTTTCTAAATCCTCTGCTTTCCCCCCCTGCCTCCTTTACTTTAAACTTACAACATAAACTGTTTCTTTTTTTATCTATCCTCATATTTCAAATTGGCATTTTAAGCTGTTTGTTGCTATGTCTTAGCAAATTGTCCATTTAGAAACATGGACAAGATAACCCATTTTACCAAATTGTCCATTTAGTGTACAAACTAACCCAACAAGTTGCCAAATAACTGATCTGAGAGTCAGTTATTTCATTCCAAGATGGTAGCATTGCCTCAGACAAAGAAAATTTGCATATTTACTTTGATAATATGACACAAATTTATGTCTTAGGCATAGATTCATATTTTCAAACTCATTTAAATTATTAAAATATTTTAATGTGTTTCTGCATATATTACATTCACTAGATGTTCTCTTGTAATTATCAGTTTTGATCTGTAAGAAAATAAAATGCAATGGACTCTTTCTAGATTTATCAATTTTTATGATAAAAATAACATAACAGTTACAATGTTAAAAATATATTTGGCAGAGAACAAGTGTTTCAAGATTTTTAGGGACAAAATACAAAAAAAATCTATCAAGATCATATACTTCACTTTCAATAACAGCAAATCTATAAATGTTTCTTCTTCCAAATATTTTCCTTGCCTTTTTGCTTCATCAGAATTAATTTCTCTGTTGCTGTTCAGTTTCAGAAAGAACATCTCTCCATTTATTTTTGTTTATTACATTCCTTGCAAGACTTTTTTTTTTCTTTTTTTTTTAATCAAGCACCAAGTTATCAACATGAGTCAAAATAAAATAAACTATTTTCTGAAATTCTTAACCAATCATGCTTTTTTCTTATTTCATACTGACAATGAAGCACAGCTAAAAAGGTAATAACAATAATTAACAGTAAAAAAAAAATATATATACAAATAAAATAACTGATTTCAAAACATCGTGTGAAATATTCAAACAACTGTCGTCATTTCTTTTTACCTGAAAAATTGTCTGTTCTTTGCCAAAATTCTGAGAGTTGCTATTCTCTCACTCTCACTACTTTGTCACTATTTTTGGATGAAATATTTCAAACAAGCTACATTCCTCAAGTTCCAGGATTTCAGGCCTTTAAGAACAAGGGCCTGCCATGCCATATCCACAGAGTTAATTTATCCTTATTCCCTTGATATTCCATTGGTAAAGAAGTTTTCTTTGGGCAGCTTCTTCCTAAGTGTCACTGTTTTGTAGAATGCTTCTACCCTGATCATTAACCTCTCCAAGTCTAGGGTCAACCATTATCTATCCTACACATCCTCAAAATCTGCACTTCTTAATTCTCCTTTTTATGCCCTTAGAATAATCTCATTCTGTCACCCTCTATCTTGAGTGGCTCTTGGGCTTTGGGTGAACAACAGTAGAAAAAGAGAAAGTCTTTTCATTATCTGACACACAGAAAATAGATTGGCTGAAATTTTGTTAAAACAACAAAGCTGGCATCGACAATGCCAGAAATATAAAGACTAAGAATTCGCAATGAACTTTTGCCTTTTCCCAAAAAGAAAATAATTCATCAGAATGTCTATTTTGTTCCATTCACAACAATATAATGATATCAAGTCTTGAGAAATTAATTCAAATGATTCTAATTATATTAGAATCATAGAATGTCTTGAAAATGGTTTTATTTTTGGCACATTCAGACATTTTTGACTGCATGATCTTAACATTTCTCTCATCTTAAATGGTGGATATTGTGAATAATTCTTTTACATTTTAAGTTATCTGAAAGGAAATGTCTGAGAAAATCATGATATATAAATTCTGATGCGTTAACAGAATTAAAGATTTTTTCTTTTTTTTGCTTACGTGCAATTAAATGTCAGTACGAATAAAAGAGAGTAAATTGTTAGGTTTTGTTTGAATTTTGTTACACGAGGTGTTTTATATAAGTTCTTTATTTTTAAATAAGATTCTTCATCTTTGTTGTTTGTATTTCATTCTCTTATCCTTGGGACTAAACAAACATGTTTTTTTAATATTATATATAAGTACAATGTAACTAACATTGATTAACATGTTCACTGTTGTATTCTTATGATATTGTTGCCTGGTTGTGCTGGCCCAGTTTGAATAAAATAAGAAATTCTCATTTACTGGGAATCGATGACTACAAAGACGCTGATGTTGATTTCTCATCGGTGCCATCATTTTGATTTGAACATCGAAACAACACTGCAAACACAAAATATAATCAAAATATATCATAAAACTGGTTGCATCTGTCTATGTCTCTGAGATGAGGTATTATGATTACTTGCATTATTTACATTACTTGGACCGTTATCCTCATCTTCATTGCCATATTCACAATGTTTCAGCTGTTGTATGCTCCGGCCTTCTTCAGGTGATTGAATCTCTGAGATGAGGTATTATGATTACTTGCATTATTTACATTACTTGGACTGTTATCCTCATCTTCATTGCTATATTCACAATGTTTCAGCTGTTGTATGCTCCGGCCTTCTTCAGGTGATTGGAATTTCGAATCAAATCCTTTATTTTAGCCACTGAGGTAGATTGTTCTAGTCCTTGAGGAGAGATGTCCCAGTGGATAAAGCCGTTGATTTGATCCAGTGACTAGACCCAAAGAGTCTTAAGTTCAATACCAAGTCACAGCAGTGGTGAACCAAAAATTAGGCACAGAATCAATGATGATGAGAAGAAAGTAATGAGGAGAGTTGATTAAAGTTGGCTTTGAGAAGAGAGTTCCACAAGCAAGAAGTATGAGAAAAGAAACTGTTAGCATAGGATTTATGGCTACATCTAGCCAGCTTAACTGTAAATCGATGAGATCTTGCCACCAGTCTAGTGGTGCACTTAAATTCAAAAACTCTGAGTACCATAGTGAAGAGCTCATTTGAACAAATTATCATGAAAGTATTTATAGAAAAAAAAAAAAAAAAAATATATATATATATATATATAAAATAAAATATATTTTTATATATAAAGAACAATATTGGGGAAAATCTATGACAAAGTGAAAAATGTTTACTTGTGACACATTTCGTCCTTTCGGACTTCATGAATGAGGGATGCTGGGAATTCTAGAATTTTTTTTAGAGTCTTTTTCTTTCCATCACTTTTGTTAGTAGATATTCCACATTGTGATTATATATATATATATATATATATATATATATAGAGAGAGAGAGAGAGAGAGAGAGAGAGAGAAATCCTGAGAGCTCAATGTTAATTCAGAGCGAATAATCTAATTTAAAGAAAAACAGACCATTTTAAGGCTTCATTGTAATATTTTATTTCACCAGAGAATTTTATTTTTCTCTGGAATTTCAGACTTCACTTTCAAAGGTGAATACGAAAAGTGAATTAAAATTTACTCTTTTGACAGGCAGTATTAAGCTTATATAAGTTGACATAGAAGGTAGCAAGGGATGGTGTGAGAGACATGGTCGAGCTTAGAGAGGGAAGAGAGAGTTTTAAAATTTATTTTTATATTTCTTTTTATTATAATACTTAATATTGAGAAAGGAGGGAGTAAGGATCAGACATTGTCCTATTTAATCGGTAAACTCAACGGAAATGATATGGGGAAAAGGAAAAGGAGAAAAAAAGGGAAAAAGAAAAAAGGGGGGAAGTAAAGAAAAAAAGAAATGTATTTAGGGTTTTTTAGAGGAAGAAGAGGTGTGGTATAGCTTTAGCAATTTAGATAAAAATAGATTTTAACATTTGATAGTAATTTAAATGTTTAAAAAACTCCATAAAGAAATTAATTTAATGCTTGTTAGCAATTTAAATATTAAACTTCTCTATAAATAAATTAGGGATTTAATATAAGTTGAATACTATATTAATAAACAACAATAATAAAAAATAAAAGTTTACTAATAGTAATATTTTAATATTGTGAATGACTGTTAAGGTAAAATCTTTATCAGTTTAAGTCTAATTCATGAATTTAATTTGAAGCTATTTTTAGATGGGTAATATTTCTTAATTAAAGTTTAGGTTTCAAATCAAGATGGAGTAAGGTTTGAAGGTAATAGTAAAAAAATTTCTGTTTTTTCATACATGTACCATATATATATATATATATATATATATTATGTCTACACTAAGGTCAATACCAAAGAGTTAGAGTGTTTCATGCTTGAACACAATTTTCAGGCAATGTGTGCTGTGTTTTGGTTTGATTATTTATATATGTTGAACAATGGTGCATTATGGGTAAAAGATCTATATTGTATGTTGTTAATTTTTTTACTCATTATCTATTTATTGCCTATTTATTTACTAGTTGTTACTTATTATATTTACTTGTGTTTATGTATTTATAGTTTGTTAAATTGTTTATTATTTAAAGTTTTTGTTTATTTATTTTCAGGGGTTGCTTATCTTATTTGTTTAGCTGAAAGTCTTGGCTTTCCCTAAGGTATGTAACATTATCTGTGTTGTATATTTGTGTATATATTTGTATTTATCATGGTCATATTTTAAAAAGGTATTCATTTTCAGTTTTTGATTTTTAAGTAAAAATTTGTTTTTACGTCTGTATTTTGAGATAAGTTCTGATCATTTATTTAACAATTTATTTTGGTCTGGGAAGGTGATTATAGTTACTTTCTCCTCCAGACAGATTTTACAGTTATTGGATTTATTGCTGTCAGTTGATGTTGTTTTCAGTATTTTTCTTATTTTTTTAGTGTATTTGTGTTTTTAATTTCCCCATATATATTTAGAAAGGGTTGTTTGATTGTACTGTGTATTTGCTATTTGTAAAGTATATATTGTGTGAGTAGTTTCTCTGTTTCCAGGTTAAAATATGGAAATATATGCATTATATATTATATATTTGTTCTCAAATGATAAGGAAATAAGTAGGCCCCATTTTTCAAGAGGTCAGTCTTGAACACAGTAGATTACAGATGTAAAGAGGCACAAATTTAAAGAAAATTATGACAAACATATAATGACACGATTACTTGGTTTGGTTTGTCTTGGCTTTCTTTATTTTGTTTTATGGCATATCAACACCTCAATGGGTTATTTAATGTGGACAAGATTTTTAAAATAGGTTTGTATGAATAGTATATGTATTCTTTGTAAGAAATCAGTTTGTAGATCAGGTTTCATTGACATATTGTTGTAAAGAGGGCTTTTGTTAAGAGTTAAATGTATTGCTGGTAATATTTTTTTTCTCAAATATGTATTGTTGATATTTTTACTATAAAAAAATAGTGTTTCAACCCTAGTTTGGGTGTTAAATATTTTTCCATAGAAGAGAACCTAACAGAAACAACCACCCTGAGTCAGGATGGACCTGGGAACATCAGCAATTAAGAGGTGGTTCCACGCTCCTCAAAACCTCTTGATCAGAGGGCTAGAACAGTTACAAGTCTGGAGGTTGTAGTTTTAACCCAAATACAAAAGTAGGATTTTAATGCTGATCTTCCAGGTAGACACCTTCCCACTCCAAGGATTGGTTCAAAACAATTTTTCAAAATTTGAATATCATGAATAGAATAAGAACAATTTGCTTGGGAGTTAACTGACTTATGCTAGATGCGGGTGTTTAAGTTGAGATAACTGCCAGAATTCTGAATGCCAATTTCAGGGTACATATCAGAATTCATGAAGTCCAGTTTCCTCAAAGTTTAGTAAGTATTTTGATAATCCAACAAATCAATGAATCTGCCACCCTGCTAAACCAACTTGTTTTTTAGCTTCAAGTGTCTGACCATCATTCAAATTCCAAGATCGTAAAAATCAATCAAAATATCTTATTAAAATTTGTCTCCCATTTTATGTAATGTTTTTTTTTCCTCAACATAGGTCTTTCTCTATTATTATCCGCAAACTAGAGTTTACCAAAAATTCTTGGGGTTTCCTCAATAAATAGATATGACATTGTTTTCTTTCTTCTTTGAGATTGTTTAATGATCACACTCTTTTTATTTGTCAGGGAGATTTTCAAAATAAGGGTAGCCAGGAAATCAATTCCCAAGTTTAAAACTTCATTCAGTGTTGCTTCAGTTTTTGATAATTATTTTTCATCAGCTACGTCAGTTTGGAAAAGATATTTTTCAAAACCTTTCACAACACTAAAAGCTAATTTTAAAATTTTAAAATGGAAAAACAAAAAGCAACAAAAAATCTGAGAACAAAACATAAGAAAAGAGAAATATTTGTCTTTTAGTTGGGCTTGAACACCAATCGCTGGCTTTAGAAAAAATACTGATTGGAACCAAACAATTGTTGGCAAGGGACAAATAGTTTTGGACACTGTCATTTTTCGACCAGTTAAATATTTATGGAAGTTTGGTTAACACCAAATGCTTTTTTTTAGTCAGATCAAAATGCATGATTTCATCAAGATATCTGCAGGGAGAAATGAGCTCATGCCTTTTCCAAGGGCACACTTCAGAAAATCCTACGCAGTTCCTATTTTAAGGTGAAACTAAACAAACAATTCGACTGAATCCAATGTTATTCTGACCCAGACATTAATTACACATTTACGCCCAAATTGAATGAAGAAGCAAACAAATTTTTCTCTCTTCTAAGAAATCTATATGTAAAAATTATTCCTACATAACACATTGAGACAGAGAAGTACCCCACCCCAAAGTTCAGGTAGGTGCAACACTTTATTTGCAAACTTGGCACTACACAATCTTCCTACTACCATTTAGCACTGATTTAGCCTTGTTCTGTCTGAATTTCTGAGACAACAAGTAATCATTATTCACACTATTGTACACATCTGTTTTGTTGTTATCACAACATTTTGGTCGCTGTGCTCTCCGGCCTTCCTCAGGTATATTTTGATCTGGGTAATCTACAGGGAATTCTGAACTGACCCCTTTATTTAATCTACAGAGGTAGACTGTTCTCATTCAACTTCAGATGTCTAGGGAATATAAATAGTGTAAATGCTAAAAGGTTTATGCCAAAGACAAATCTGTTTTTTTCCAGAGATAAAAAATTGGAGTATATAAATTAATTTCATTCCAGTTCTAAATGTGGACAACAAAATCCTTGTAACAAAGCTGAGGAACAAGAATATAAAGTTTTAAGGCTTGCTGCCAACTCAGCTGCAACCCCCCCCCTTCCTTCAGCTGATTTTTTCTCTTCTCAAGCCATTTCTGTTTCATCTTCACAATAAAGAGTCGATTATCAAAAGGTTCTTATTATATGGCTTTGAAGATCTTCTAACCAGTAAAAGGCTTCATAAAAAATTTATATAAATGAGATTCTTTCATGACAAATTTGTTGGCAAAGGGTTATAGAATCAAATGGAACAGATTTGAATTAAAATTGTCAAGGTGCCATGATGGGTCCTTCATGCCAGACCCCAGACCTCATGAATCATTAGTTAAAAATGAAATTTATTTACAGCAACAGAGAGAAGATTAGGATCCAAAATATAGAATTTTATTTCTTCTCTTCATAAATGGCCATTTCTTGTGAAAAAAAAAAAAATTTGATAACAAATACAATTTCTTTACAGCAAAACTTGTTATATATAAAAAAAAAAAATACCATAACAAATTCTAAAAAAAATGTATCACTTTTCCAATTTGGATAAATTCATTTTCTTTTTGCCTTTCATTTATTCAACACGTTTTAGAAGGCAATAAATCTGATATTTTTGGTTGCTTAAGAGTCAGTAAACCATTTCTACAATAAAAAAAAGAATTCTTTTCTGGTTGCATTTACAAGATGTCTGTTTATATGAATGCAATTAACACTTAAAATCTTTCAAGACCAGTAAAAGCAGCTATATTTAGGTTTTTATACATGGGAAGAGTTGAGTTGTATATCAATGGCAACATAGGAATGGTTATATGCTGTGAGAACAAAACTTACATGATAGGATTCATTGCCACCAAATTTCTTCTTTAATTCCAAGATAGAATTCTTCATGATTTAATGTTGAGTTTTATTAAAGCAATAAAAACAGGTATGGTAAAAGAAGAAAAATTAAATTAATAACAAAAAAAAAAAAGACCTAATAAAAATTACCATAAATTGGCAATATGGAAATATAATATGATTAACAAAATTTAAAATGGTTTATCAGTCTTCTGTCATCAGAGCTCAATTAATGATGAAAAATGTGCCCAGTGATTAAAAATGATCATCATTAGCCAAATGTTGTATAAAAATTATAACACTTATAAGCTGAGTGCCTTTTAGCCTGCTAACCACTTATTCTACTTACAAAGGGATGGCTGGTAAGACTTAATGGAAACAGAAAGGAAATTCAGAATCAGCCTGTCTCAATACTGAGGACATGTCTTGGTTGTAAAACTGGGTCTATTGCTAGATCTTTAGCAAATGTTTAATTAGCACTGAAGCAATTACATTCAAGCACCTTTGGAAATTATCGTCTCTACCCTTGTGAATATTGGCTGGCATGTGTTGACTGACCTGTGCTTTAAACCTTTGTCCTGTTCTGCCTATATAGTCAGCACTGATATTAGAATTGGTAAATTACCAAACTGATTTCATGGAGAGAGAATTCTTTCAGATCAACCTGAATATAAATTCTGTATTTCAACCAAGCACTTAAGCATATTCAATGATTTGCAGAGGAGATAACAGTTTTCAGGGCACCAAATATGATTTTACAGAATATGGACCTCAGATGGAATTAAACAACAAAAATGATTTTTTTTGTGTTTTTAAGAAAGTAAGCTCTTCCAAAATCTGAAGATATTTTTAAAAACCATTTCATTTTTTTCGCTGCCCCAAATAAATCATAATGTGAAAAGAAACAAGAAAAATTTATTTTTCTTTTTTTTCATTTCTGTTAGATTAAATGTACTCTTGAGTGTTTTACGTTTGTATGTCTAAATAAGAGGCACACATATGGTAGTAGATGAAGAGAGTGACTCAGAAAACAATGATGTCAAGTTTCTACTCATGAAAGAATCTAAAAAGGGAAAGTGTTTTTGATTAAGACAACTTGAAAATTATAAAAAGATGGTCTGATTGCCCTCAGACAAGACTTGTTACTTTTTCTGAGTCAGCAACAAATGTCTCCCCATTCTTAAAAATAATTCAATCAGTTTGAAACTTACATATCAAAATTCTACAGTTTATAAGCCTAAAACATTAGCACAGTTTATTTTAAAACTCTTAAGATATAAAAATTTCAATATTCATTTAAAAATAAATACTAATTAGCTTATTTAATATACATAATTCAAATTTACAGAAGTGTCACACTGTGAAGCAGTGAATAGCAAGCTAGTTTCATAAACCATTATGAAATTAATCTTATCTTCACTGAGGCTCCCACTTTGTGTTAGTTTAATAAACTCTAATATTTTTAATTCTTCTTTTGCCTCGTCAAACATTAACTTTGTTCAGCGAAAATTTAAAAGATCTTTCTCCAAGTCAGTTATATTTGAAAACTTCTGAGAGAGAAATCAAATAAAAATGGAAAATCCATAGAAAACATTTTGGAAAATTAAATTGCAATAATCACTCATGATTAGAATGTCAAATAACATGATGAAAATCATCATGGTGGGGGCTAATGACTTTTCAAGTTGTTCCAAATTGATCTTCAAAAACAAAAATCAATTTCCCAACAGAAGATGATGATAATGATAACATAGCACCTCCCTGCCAACCCCACCAAAGAAATAATCTTGCATTTGTAGAAACAGATGAAACTGTTAATTATATAATATGTGAATGCAGCAAATTAACTGATATGAATCGGTAAGAATGGTGATCCCTTGAGAATTGTATAAATTACTTGAATGTATCAAGCAGAGAAAAGCTATCAGCCCAAAACTAAACACAGTCTGAATAATAAAAATGAAGATTTTTTTTTTTCGGACAGTGACATTCAAAAGTATTACTCAATGCAAGTTAGGGTAGCAGAATTTTGAGAATAGAAAAAAGATTTTCTAAAACTGGAAAAGAACACTGAATAATCAGATGAAAATCTTTTCTTAATTTTTTTTAATCTCCTCAACTTGGACTCTACATTTTCTTGCAGAATATCAGAACCAACTGCTAAGGTCTTGTGTTAGAACATGAAAATAAATATTGACTCTTATCAAGTGAGCTGATGAGATGTAAAGGAAGATGTGGAAAATTAAAAGATTTTGGAAGACTCTTGCATGTGGCATTTAATAAAAACAATGCATTGAAGTGGAAAGATAAAAAACACTTACAAAATGCCTTGGAACAATAAAAAAGAAGTAAATTTTATATATTTGGATAAGATTTGGGAATTCTAATTAGATAAGGAAGAAGGCAATAATTTTAATGCATTCATGACGGGATGGGAATTTACAATCTATATTCGGTTTTATTTATGTGCAGTATGGAAAATCCTAGAATACAAATTAATTTCTAAATGTATATACCAATATCATCAATACTAGTTTTTATCTCGAGTGTTTCTTTCTGTGTTTTCTGTTGATCTCTGTGAATTGGTGTCTATATAGAAAGATGTGAATCTCAAAATATTCATCTTTTGTCCTTAATATATCAGATGACTTGAAGTCACCAGTGTCCTTCATCAACATATCACTATTAATCATCTCCATTCGCAGAACTCCAAAATGACATGGCGCGATGAGTAAATTGTGGCCATTTCATATTTTCAATTTCACATGTGTACTGTTTTTTTTTATTTTGTCAACTGTAAAGTATAGTAGGGTCAGTTGGGCACCATCTGTGAGCAAAAGAGCAACATGACACAATTCACTCTGCCAGAAATTTAGAAATGGCATGCTGTACTGCTTGGCATTTATGCCAGAAGCTCCAATACAAACATTTCAGAGTGTGCCAGAGGAAAGAGTCTAATGGTGATTATGAAGCTACGACAGCTCAGGAAATTCACTCTGATCATTTTGATAAGAAAAGAACTACTCCTAAAATTGTTGGTAAGGGCCTCAGACTCAACATGAAGGACTACCTCAAGTGCCTTGAGGAAACAGTGCTGCTCTGGGTCAAGAGGGTGGCTGCTGGAAAACCCTATGTCTGGCAACAGGACTCTGCACCATGCCACACAAGCAGGAGAACTAAGTCATTTCTGTGACCACACCACCCCTTACATCTGGCCATCTAACTCCCCAAGCTGCAACCCACTTGATTATTATGGGTGGGGCACAGTTGAGTGAGAAACCAGCAAAAGTCCTTGTAACACCAAAGACGAACTGAAGGCAAGGATTATGGCAGCATTCACCACTTTAAACAAGGAGACCATCCAGAGAAATTGCAGGAAATTCCAAAGTCATCTGGAGGCTGTGGTTGAAGCCAATGGCAATTTTATTGAATAAATTTACTCTTTAGTATTTCAAGATATTTTTGTGTAATCTTGGTAAATATACCTGTTAAAATGAGATGTCAGTGTTATTTTCATCTTCGCATAATTTAGATGACAATTTATCAATGACACCTTGTACATGACCATCTTAACTGTATTCTTGCGCCTAATGCTAAATTTAAGCCTTAAACCATAAACTTTAAACTCTAACCTTTGACACTAACTCTAAACTTATTTTAAGTTTTATTTTATACATTTAGTATTAGTGTAATGTTTTTTTTTATTTTGTTAATGTTATCTCCACTTTCCACAGAGTCTCACTCAAAATCAGTTTGCATATGACATGATACTTCAAGTAAGACTGAAAAAATTTTGGGATTTGGATTGGGAAAAGTGGATTTCCAAAGGAGAAGCAATATCATTCAAACTCTGACAATAATAAACTTTAGAAGATAGCTTATTAACATATTCATATCACAGATCCTTTTCAGGCTGTCATGCAACATGCTGTGAGGAAGGCTCAACTTGCCCAACTGTGTTCACCACCCACACACTCCTGTGACATCTGCTCAAGACTCAGGATTAGGGTGGGTATTCAGACCTAGCTCAGTCACCAGAGGGGAGAAAGAGAACAAGGAGAGGGGATGATGATCCCAATGCATGGATGTGAGCAGGTGCCAACAACAATTAACTTATTCAAACTTTTACATGGGAACATTTTTTTTTCTTTAAATTTCCCTCTTTAAAAATCTTTAAAAGAAGATATTTTTAAAGATTTAAAGCATAAAATAGATGAGTGAAGAACACACACCCTTGCATACACAAGGGGTTGCTAAAATGTTTTTGTCCAAATTACTCTGAGACAGCCAGAAGAAGCATGGCACATGGAACTAGAACAATCTACCCTGGTGGACAAAATAAAGTGTTCAGTTTGAAATTCCAATCACCTGAAGAAAGCCGGAGCATACAACAGATGAAACATTGTGAATATGCCAATGAAGATGAGGATAATTGTCTGAATAATGTAAATACTCCCCAATATATGGGAAAAAGTAAAACATACTTTTGGTTTCAGCATACCTCCATGTATTTTGTACACTTTAGCACAGACACTCATCCTAAGCAAAGTGTACAGATACAACACACTGATCATCAGTAGAGAACTGGTCTATACTCTGATCTTGAAAAGAAGTGTCCGACTGTATTTAAATAATCCTGTCATTTTTTGTGGGTAGTAAGCTAGTTTGATAATCATTTAACATTTAGAATTGTTAATTAAATTACTTAATTTCATGAAAGCCACATTTTCATCCAAATTTCTCAATGCAATCATTAAAAACTTGTGATTGGTGCAATGAAAGTTTGAATATATAGAAGTCTACAGTCTGATGCACAAATGTTTGCTAAATTTGGATTGAAAAGTTTCACCATGACCAAAATATTGTGAATATGGCAATGAAGATGAGGACAAATAAGTTAATTAAAAAAGAATTTTTATTCAAACATTAATATTTGTAATGTAAAATGAACTTTTTATTGTCACTTTACATGAGGTATCAGTGCCCTATTCTATATGACTTTCAAGAAATAATAAAATATATTTGACGTATATTTGGCTCCTCTTGTTTTTGGTACAATCTCATTTGTGGAAATGACATTTTGAAATCTTAGCAAAAATTCTGGAAATTGGAAAATGGGTTTCACATGAATGGAAACGAACATCAGTCTTTAAACATTTCTCTTTCTCTTGCTGAACACGAGCAAGGAAGGAAAATTATTTGTTGTGAAGGGAAAAAAAAAACAAAAAAATATTGGAATTACACCCTTGTGCAAATTAATTGAAACAAAACAAATAATTCTGTTATTTACTTTTTTTTTTGTAATTTTCCAATGAGACATGACCCAATGCACATGGTAGTACTTTGTTTGTCCATTCCACAAAGTCTTTCCTTGCAGACTGACCAGAGATTCTCAATTGGATGTAAATCAGGAGAATTTCTGAGCCAGTCAATAGTACTTTGATTTTCTCACTGGTAAGACTTGCCATTGCGTTCATGCAGCATTAGTATTTACATACACCTCCTTGGAGTAACATCCATTGTAGACAATGGCTGTAGAACAAGTAATCAACAGTTGAGACAATAGTGTCTGAATGTGATGAAAATCACAGATGATGCAATATTTTTCTAGGCCAAACAAATTTCATCATACACCCCGAAAATAGATTCATCTTACTGCATACCACTGCAAATGACCTAATCTGAGGAAAAAATAGAAATCGATTACACCCTGTCACAAATCTGACTTCATGGTGAAAGAAAGGAAACTAAAGCAGTTGTTTCAATTAATTTGCACAAGGATGTACTTTAGAACAATTCTGGCATTTAGATTTTTCTGTTCTGCAGCAGAACTTCAATGTTGGTCATAATAATATAATATCCATATTTGTCTATATTTCTGAGATAAGGTATTTTGTACACTATTTACATTATTCAGATTATTGTCCTTATCTTTGTCGCCATATTTATTACAACATTTCAGACACTTCTTCAAGGGGGTTGAAATGTCGAACTGGACCCTTTATTTTGCTCACTGGGGTAGACTGTTCTAGTTCCACGTGCCATGTCTAATGAATATCAGTTATCTCCTGTTAATTCCCCTCTCCAAGTTCTCCACTGCCTTAACCAGGTATTGAACTCACACTCTTTGGGTCCTGTCACTGGATCTAACACCTTTATCCATTGTGCCATGTGTGTATGAATTTCTGGATATTATAAACTTAATGTTTTCTACAACCATTTCTTACCAGTGATAACTGACATCCATTAGACATGGCATGTGGAACTAGAACAGTCTACTCCAGTGAGCGAATAAAGGGTTCAGTTTCACATTCCAAAGGAAATAAATCCCACTATGTTTGCTTAGAAAATTAACTTTCAATAACAAGCAAGAAGTGTGTATTCAAATCTCTTCTTCATCAGTGTGGAAATTGTCCTGCATTCACTGATTTAAAGAATGAGTGAGAGATTACATGGCATTTGCACATGCTTCTTGTCCATCTAACAATATTTTTCTGATTCTTAATAGTTTCTGGAAGACATTTTTTGCTGTTCCAATTGCGTCTTCAGACTTTTGTGTCATATTTTCTGTCATCTATTACTGCACAATCGTATTTGGTTTTCATATCCCTAATAGGAGGGATGGTGGAGTAATGGATAGTGGCTCAGATTGAGAGAGCCAAGTTCAAATTCCATTTGAATCCATTACATTCACTTATGTGCTAATACCCTTGGGAAAGGTATGAATCTTCTTCTTCTTCTTCTCCCCCCAACTATTGGTAAATAACAGGATAGACCAGCTTCTATAGCCTTGGATGGCAACTGTTCTACCACAGAAGGAAATGGCAACCTACTGTGGGAAAAAATCTGCCTCGTCAGTCATGTATTGAAAGATACATGATCGCCTAAGCATGTAGCACGCATGGCACATAACTGAATATGTAACTTACAAACAGGTTGTCTCTTTTGTTAAAAACGATTCATTCTATCTGACAGTTAATGATTATTCCTTTCTTCTTGTTTTCCTTTTCTAGCTTGTGTAAGAATTCTTTCAGTTTTCCAAGTCTGCCATCTCTCTTCTATGTGCTGTGTCTCTTCAGATTGTGGTTGATTATGGCTCTCCACAATTTCCTGTCCTTTGTAGCTCTTAGTAGGGTTTGTCTTTTTTCTATCTCTCCTAATCTGTGTTCTGCCAAACATTTACACAAGCTTGTTAGCTTGTTTATTTGCTCCTTTTCTCTGTCTCTTCAAGATATCCTGTGAGTGTCATATTCTCCAAGCCCTCTTTCCATATTATTCACATTTATTATTATTTAACTGTTTTATGTTTCTCTTTTGAAAAATTATCTCAGATTTTGTGGAAGCTGAGAACTTTTCAGTTATTCCATAATCTATAAAAAACATCAGCCATTGTTTACATTATTTACATTGTTCGAACTGTCATCCTCATCTTTATTGCCATATCCACAATGTTTCAGCTATTGTACACTCTAGCCTTCTTCAAGCGATTGGACAACAGTCCAAACAGTTTAAATAATTACAATATCTCATATCAGAAATAAAGACAGATAGCATCATCCATAAATAATTGTCCACAAGCTCAAAGACTTTGGTGTCTCTTGTCGACTATTTGGCTTAATCCATTCATTCTTAACAAATTGTGTAACGAAGGTTGTGTTGCACAAACACAATTCAAGATCATTTCATATTAATGCAGTAGTTCCCCATTGTTTTCTTATCTTTATCAATGACTTCTTCCCAGTATCATCAGTTTCCAAATAAGTATTTATATCATTATATGATGGCTCAAGAATTTAATCCTGTCTTAATAAGAAGCCTGACATGTCTGATAACATAAAAAACTGGCAGCTGCCCTCAAAAATTACCTCTAATCAGTGGTTAACTGGGACAAATAATGACTTCTAAATTTTAACACTTCCAAAACAAAACGGTTTTCATATAATCCCCATAGAGAACCATTGCTGATGCTAACCTCCTGGAGAACAATTCTTTGTTCTTTCTTTGGTTTACATTTTCCATTGGCATGAAGTGGAGTGATTATATTGAATCAGTTCTTAGGTTGGAGAAAAAGTGGTTCACTGTGTCAAGTCAGATAATTATTCTTGAGGTCTCACCATTTTACTGTTGAACTAGTTAAATGCAACCATTTCTTCTATTCTAATATTTTCTTTTCATTCACTTCTTGCCTGTGGAAGTCTCTTCTGATTTTTTCCTGTCCATGCCACCCCATAATTTTCAAAAATTTAATTGCAATGCCGTTGTCTTCCTCAGCACTGTTCTTTTATTGTTCTTTCTTCTCATTAAATTTTTCTCATTCTTTTTCACTACCAGTAAACCACTTACGTCTTAAAGATATTATCACATTTGCTTGGCGTGTAATGATTTTAAAAAGTTAATTTTAAAAAAATATACGTCAACCAGTTTTCCCTGAAGTTAATTTTCTCCTAAATCAAATGCACAAGGATTTTATTAATTCCAGTGTGACATTATCAAAACCAATCTTATGAGGAATTTTTATTGCCAAAATCTACAGCATTATAATATTTTAATGAGAAAACAGACTTTTCATAAACATTCTGTAGGAGTGTACTTAGTTTTATTGCCAATTACACACACACACATATATATATATATATATATATATATATATATGAGTGATAGAACAGATGGAGTAAAATTCCACTGTTCATAGCATTTACTTTTAAAACTATGCTCAATACAATGTAGAGCAATGTATTATTATTATTATAAGAGGTTATAATAAAAAAAATGTTGAAATTTCTGCACAAAAGATTTCATGTTTCAATATTTTGATTGTACTTCATCAGGAAATGGTAAATAAGGGGCAATTAAATGATTTTTAAGGAAATTTTAAAATTTTTAATTCTCACCTTATGTCTCTTTCCTTTAACTTCCAGAAAAGAGGTAACACTTGGTTTTTAAATTTCCTTTAAAATCATTGAATTACCAGTTAATTACCATTGCCTGATGAAGTACAATCATAATATTGAAACATGAAAGCTTTTGTGTAATGATTTCAACATATTTTTATTATAATCTATAATAAAATAATATATATATATATATATATATATATATATATATATATATATATATATATAAATATTGAAGTAAAAAATATAATCCGAGTGGATCCTAGTAATAGAAAAATATTAGAACTGATCCACAAAAAAGAGCTTGATGTATTTTATTTAATTTATACGGAGCAATATAATTAATAATCAAACAGATTCTTTTCACTTTGTATGGGGAATAGGTTATTTTGGCAGACAACAAAAATGGTCATCTGTCTTTTCAGCCCCAGTGTGTAATGAAATGAAGTACAGAACTCATGAAAATATTTATAGAAAAGGCATAGGGAATTTATATTAGATATTTTAAAATCTAGCTTTTCTAAAATCCATATAAAGAATTTTCTAGCATTTCTAAAATTCTTGCATTCAAACTGTCTCAGATTATATATGTGAGTAAAAAAATATTAAAATAATCAAAACCCTAATAATAAAAAAGAAAAAAGTCAACATTCAATAGCAATAACTATGAACATGGCCACAATGTACTGACCGTGATTGGAAAATAAAACATTCCTATAACTCTAGATACATACATAACACAACCCATAAAATTCAGTTAAAAGAAAAAAAAAAGAAAATCATCCTTGATAATGGCTAAAAGTATAGCTGAAAGCACTTGGACATGAAGAATTTTGGACAGTTTTTACACACTTTATGTCCAAGAAATGAAAACACTTGTATGAACACAAGAAAAATTAAATAAAAAGATTAATCGCTGTTGTCTTTAATGAAACATGTAAAAAAGAGGGATTGCTGCCTAAATACACAATATATATATAGAGGTAATAAATCCCTTGGTATATAATCCAAGTGGATCCTAGTAATATAAAATATTAAAACTGATCCACAAAAAGTGCTCAATGTATTTATTATACAGAGAAAATAATATATATATATATATATATATATATATATAGGCATAGATAAAAATCTTCTTAGACTGTAAATTACAATGATCTACTTTCCTAATAAGGGTGCAGGCTGCAAAAGTGATGAAACTCTGAGAAAAGGGAACACTTTGGTTAGGGTGGTGGTGGTGGTGAAGAGAAGTTATTTTTTTTTTCTGTGATTGTTTTTGACTCTTTGGATGAGGGTGATGCTGAGTGCCTGACTTGGTGTGTTAAAAGTTCTTTCAGTGTTTTCCCGATCCCCTCCCCTACCAGCATTACATCATGGCCAGATAGCAATGGGGAGGATCACGAAAGGATTAGTAAAATCGATTACTTCATCTCGTCAGTATTCTAACCACATAGATCAGCAGTTGGTCTGAAATCAACTCTAAATGGACAGCTGGGTGGAGCCACTTGCTGTCCAGGGAAAGAGATGCACTGACAGAGATCTGATTCCACACTTTCTGGAAAATAAATTAGAAACAGTGTCTGTCTGTCAAACATTATTAAGTCAAATGTCTGCCTGTCTGTCAAACGTTATTAAACCAAATGTCTGCCTGTCTGTCAAACGTTATTAAACCAAATGTCTGCCTGTCAAACATTATTAAACCAAATCGTAAGATCAACTAATACTCAAAACCAGTTATTTTAGTCTAAAAACACCTTTGAGTTCTCTTTTCATGAATATTTTTTGATTTTCATTAAAAAGATGAAAATAGAATATTTAATTTTTAACCATTATATCATTTTTTCCCTCACAAATGAAGAGGAATCTTGAGATGTGGTTCTACAGAAGGATGTTGAGAATGTCATGGATGTAGCATGTGATCAACAAGGAAGTTTTTTTAAATGAAGGAATAAAATCCACTGGAAAAAAGGACACATAAGATCAGAAACAGACAAGATGAGCAACGGAAAACAGGGAGGGACCTACCAAAGAAGCTTGTGCAAATGGATGGCAGAACTGGGCATGAGAGGAATAATAAAAAGACAAACATTGGAAGAGCTACAAAGGATAGGAGATTGGGGAGAGCCATGATCACCCACATCATGAAAGGACATGGTACATAGAAGTTCATTTTGTCTAAATTCTACATCATTTAATTCTATATTTTTGTCATGAAAATATTAGATGACATGAGTGGCCAAAGTTAAAATATAAAATAACATCTGTGGTATCATTTCATGGACAACAAAAATGTCACGTAAAATGTTCAGGTTGGATTAAAAATAAGGTCAGGTCAAATGATTTGAATCATTCGAAGAGATCAATAGAAACACAAATAAATAAGAAAGAATATATCATGCAAAATGCAGCAGATAAAAAGACGAAGGAGACGTAATGGAAATATTTCATCTCAGAACCTTGCACAACAATGTACACTGATACTGATTCTTTTCCAATTTCATTATCTTAAAAAAATTTTTTAATCATTTTTGCACGTTAATTTCTAAAACTAATTTTTCCGTGTCAAAGTTATTAATGAATTCTCTAATTTACAATGAAGTTGAATTACAAAATTATTTCTTGGATGAACTGAAGTCTGTCGGATCAAGTTAGAGTTTATTTGAAGAAATTTTAGAAATCTATTGCTTCAAAATTAATTCAAATACCTTTTTGAATCTACCAAAAATATATATACACACTTTCAAAGATGAAAAATAATAAAACACTTTTTGTGATTTTTAGAGAGAAAACATTCAATGTATACATTCAAATAATAGTTTATTTTAAGAAAGAGCCTTACAAATTTATAAAATATTTTATCTGATTCAGAAGTCTTTAAACTACGGCAAACCACACAGCACAGTCTATAAGAATGTTTTTATTTTTAGCCTCAAGCAATTTTAGCTGAGATCCTTGTCATGCTTAGCAAATTCTCAACTCTGAAACTTACTTCAGCCTCAAAACAGAACCCAAGTGAGAATTAGAATTTTCAGTTATTTTTCCGTAAGTTACACTAAAAAGAATTAGAAACTTACTCCGTATTTAAAATAGGCTTCACTTTTAAACTCATCCAAACCTCATCAGGTTTATAAGTTTCAGGCTAAGTAAGAAAACAATATATTAAATGTTTTATTTTACCTGCAATTAAAATAATTCAGTATGAGAATTTTCTGTTTGATATTTTTACTTGTTCTTTATCGTTTTACTGTATAATCATTGCATTGTTTCTTTGTTATTATTACATCTCTCCTCTGAATAAAACCATGTCAATTGTCCTGGGTAAGATGATAAACTACATCCAACAGCAAGGCCTTTGATCAGGAGGTTTTGAAGAGTGTGGAACCACCTCTTAATTGCTCAGTATTCCCAAGTCAACCTTGACCTGGGGTAGTAGCACCTGTTAGGGTTCCAGCTATGGGCAAATATTTACCCCCCCCCTCCAAAAAATAATAACTGGGGTAAAAATGTATTAAAATAGGTTGTATTACCAGCAATACATTTTTGTAAAAAATTATTACCAGCAATGAATTTTTGAATAAAAAAAATGTCAGTAATATATTACTACCAGCATAACATTTTTGGAAAAAATATTAACAGCAATACATTTTGAAACAAAAATATTAGAAGCAATAAAAATCTTGTAGGCATTAAATAACCATATAGTTTGGTAGGCCATAAATCAAACCAAACCAAACATGTTGAAAAAAAAAAAAAGAAAATTCAAATATTCTTTAAAATCACTGCAGACAAGGACCGAATTTTCAGCTGGTTAGTACTTATTAAACACAGGGCCACAAGTTTAGGGCATTCAATGAAGATCAAATTTGCTATTCAGTACTAATGGTCAAACAAACTAGCTCATTAACCATTACCCTCTATCCTGATGTCGTGTTGCCTTGACATGGTAGGACAGTTTGCGTGTTTCAACGATCCCCAGAACTATATGGGCAGGGGCTTTGGTCCTTAGCAGGTCCAACCAAGCTCACTAGGTCTGTGGGGTAGGAACCAGACAAAATCCTGATTTTCCAGGTTGGAGGTTGTGTAGTAGGCTAACAACATACTCACTTAAAAACTGGCTTGATACAGAAACCTCAACGAATCTTCAAGCAACAACGTGGCTGAGGAAGAGTCCTCCAAAGTGGAGCGTATGATGTATGATAGTGAAAATCCCCCAGGAAGGCAGCCGGCATGACATGGTTGAGCTGAAGAGGATCGCATGGAACCGTATCCGTTGGAGAGGTGTTGTTATGGCCCTACATTCCCCAAGGAATTAAGAGGCATAATGAAAAAATGATAAACTATTACCTTACAAAGTTAAGCTCATACGTGAAAAATAGAAAATCTTAAATGGCATTTTGTTGGAAATTGCTCATTCAAAACACATGGTTTTTTTGGTTTTTTTTTAATTTTGATCTTCCAGTAGAAAGATATAACGTTTGAGTTCTGGTGAGGAAATTTGTATTCAAGATTTCAACAAAAAGATAAAGTCTCAGGTTGGTTCATCTGACAGACACTAAGTAAGATCAAGTTTAGCATTGTAATTATTCTAAAATGAATCCTTCACTAAAAGCTTTGGAATTCTCAAAATCTAATATGGTACAAAATATGCTTTGGGGTCCCATTAGCAACCATAGAAAATTTGGTATCCATACATCTGGTCACATTTGAATTGCATAATCAGCAAGAGTGGATTTTATTCCTTCCTTTAAAAAATTGATTTTTGAAACCACTGTTCTAAGCTGATATACTGACATTTTATGCAGACATCTTTTTGATTTAAGATAATTATCATGCTTTAAAAAGATCTATAGATGTCAAAAATATTTACTTTTTATTATGAAAGGGTTTAAATTTCAGGTAAGAGACAAATATACTATTAAAGTACATCTTGCTCCACTGATACATACAGTATGTCTTCCAGATATCCATTTTGTTAAGATTGGCAGTGGATGTGAAATTACTTTATTTTGAGTGTTGGTCATTGGTAAGTGAAACCATGGATAAATGAGAATCACTGTAATTAACTTTCAGCTTACATCCATTGCCGAGCTTAACAAAATGTGTGTATGTGTGCTTGTAGAAAGATAAAGTAAGATATCTCTCCATTTTGTTAACAGCATATAACCTTTTGGTTCTTAACTGAGCATTACTGATATAAGCAGCAAAAGTAATAAGAGACAGAAATATATTCTCTGTTGTGTATTAAATTGCCTTTACTGATAGAATTCTCATCTAAGCATAACAAGACTATTCTTCCTCAATGAAAGATAATCATCTTTTACTATTCCTCTTCCTTATTAATCCAAATAATTCTTAGAATAATGTTGTTGTATTTACCATTTAAACATTTGACTGTGAGAAGAGAGAAAACTAATGCTTATGTTTGATTTCATTCTTTTTTAACAATTGACAGCAAACACAATTGTCCAATCATCTCCTCATGACAAAGATACTGATATTAGCTTTCATCTGCAGTAGCAAAGATTAATATTTTAATGAAAAAAAACACAATAACTGACTATTTTTTTTTCTTACTTTCCATGGGGGAAAAGATGCTACAGAACAAAGAAATATTATCTAATCGCTTTTAGAAAAATAACAAGAAAAATAAAAACATAGTCATTGTCAAGCCAAAAACCTGCTTCTCATTTATCAAAAATTAACACACCTACCTACTTAAGATACCGATCTTTATCTACATTGATAATGCCTTCCTAATAGGGGGGGGAATGGATCAAATGATAGGAAGCAGCGTTGCTCTCGGCTTTCTTCATTATTTGTTGTAAAGATGAAAAGAAAAACAAATTTAAATAAAAAGTATAACACATATATCACTTGCATGAGTGGATGCTAAAAAGATTTGGAACTGAACTACATCTGAAAATCTGTAATATATTTGTTCATTTTCAGCAGCACCACTTGTGTGTGTGTGTGTGTATGTATATATGTATATATATATATATATATATATATATATATATATATATATATATGCATACAAATGAGGATCAACAATTACTTACTATCACCTGAAGTAGTACAAAGTATTGAAACATGAAAGCTTTTGTGCAATTGCAATGATTTTAACATGTTTTTATTAGTCTTATATATATATATCACTAAACAAGTTTAGTGTAGACAAAGGAATTCTGTCTACTACACAGATACATTGGTTTTTGAAAATGACTGCCATGATGAAAAATGCAGCAACAGCAGCCCAAATGTGAGCTTCAGACAATTTATTCACAATTTTGAATCCAAATTCACAAAAACTTATCAGCTGTCATCTTAAAGAAATATGCTCCTGACCTGGCACCAGTTCTTTCCAAACTCTACATCTATTGCCCTTGCTGCTTCCTGCTTTCCAGCTTATTGGAAGTCCTCTTCTGTAGTCCCTGTTTTTAAAAACTCTGGAGAACCTGCTGACCTCTCTATTGCCCTATTACTCTTCTACTGCTTTTTGGCAAAGTATTCGCGGCTTTAATCAATGCTGAAATGGTTAAACATTTTACCGCTCATAACCTACTCTCTGATAAACAATATGGATTCTATTTTGCCCAGTCTACCGCTGATCTACTTAAGACCATCATTGAATCAAGCTCTTGATAATAATGGTGAAGCTCAAGCTGTGGCTCTAGATATTTCAAAGACATTTGACAAGGTTTGGCAGGCTGGTCTTCTATGTAAGCTTCAGGGCTATGGTATTACAGGATACTTGTTTGATTTTTCACTTTAAAATATATACATTAAACTCTATTTTCCATAATTCTGCTACACTGTTTTCTGGTTTCACGACCTTCTTCAAGCAAAGAGTAGATATTTCCACATATTATAAAATGAATTTTTTGTGTGGTAGTCATTCAAAGAAATGTCTAGAGATTATTGATGGCTCTGCAAGAGTGTGCTGAACAGCAGCAAAACCTCAATTCGTCCCCTATTCAATCAATTTGTAATCCTGACATCTACAGCAGATAAGCTTCAACGCTTTGCCTAGAAATACTCTTCCAACTCAATGATCAAAACTTTTGGAGTACCCACACCTGATTTTCCCCTAGAACTGAGGCTCTACTGAGTGATATGCACATAACCCCATCATATAGTTTCTAAGTTAGACTCCCATAAGGCAAGCAGACATGATGGGATCCCAGCTGTTGTCCTAAAAAAATGTGCTCCCAAACTGGCTACAGTTCTCTCCAAACTCTACAACTATTGCCTCACTGCTTTCCAACTTGTTGGACATCCTCATCTGTATTTCCTACTTTTAAGAACCTCCTGACTCTTTCTGTAGTTCCTGCTTTTAAGAACCTCCTGACTCTGCTATCATTCTATTAGCCTGCAACCACTTTTTGGCAAAGTATTTGAAGCTTTCATCAATGCTGAAATGGTTAAACATTTTACTCTCTGACAAACAATATGGCTTCCATTTTGCCAGGTCTACCACTGAAGTGATAACATCCATCACTGAATATGTATATCAATCTCTTGATAATAACAGAAAAGCTTGAGCTGTGGCTCTAGATATCTCAAAGGCTTTTGACAGGGATTGGCAAATTTTGTCTCTGACATAAGCTCCAGAGCTACAGTATTACATGACAAATGTTTGATTTAATCCAATCATTCCTATTAAATCATGAAATGAAGATTGTTTAGAACAGGTTCACTTCTAGATCCTTTCACACAAATGTAGGTGTCCCCCAAGGCTCTATTTTGGATCATATGCAGTTTCTGATCTTCAACAATGATCTTCCTGATATCATCAGTTCTCAAGTAGGCATTTATGCAGATGACACTACCATTCACTTCTGTCACAATAGCAACTCAGTCAGAGCTGACAAAGTTAGCCTGGCCTCTGCTCTTGAAAAGGACCTTCAATCAATGGTTAACTGGGGCAAGAAATGGCTTGTAAATTTTAATGCCTCCAAAATGAAACTTCTCCCATTTAACCACCATAGAGAAACTTTCCTGTCTGCCATCATATATATAATAATTTATTCAAAAATTATAACATATGTTATTAGAATTTATTCTGTATACACCAATCCTATACTTGTGTATATAGATATATATCAGTATATAAGAAGATGCATGAAACAGAAGATATTTTTATATAGTGCTCAATATTAAAAATATTTAAATAATATTAAAAACAGAGAATTAATGATATTATATGAAAACATTACATAACTTTTAAATATCATTTTTTTCATGACTTCTATCTTTCTCTAACTCTCTCTCTCTCTCTATATATATATATATATATAAAATCAACTCTCCCGTCAAGATTCGACGTATGAGGGTCAAGCAGATCAGTTTCCAGGAAACCAACAACTCGACACCGGCACATGAGATTTGATTATAGTGGTGAAGGCCTCGTGCTGGACCATCCACACGTTTTGAAGGGACGAATACAGAGACCTGGTGCACCGAATGCCACAAGGTTCCCAAACGACCCTCCACAGGTTTTGAATTCAGAGTTGTCTGTCTCCTAGACCAGTTGCCATCCAAGGCTATAAAACCCAGTCTGTCCTGCTATTTTACCCATAGCTGGAGGGAGAGTAAGAGGATTCATACCTTTCCCAAGGGTATTAGCATGTAAGTGAATGTAATGGATTCAACTGGAATTCAAACTCGGCACGGTGGAGTAATGGATAGCGGCTTGGATTGAGGGATATATATATATATATATATATATATATATATATAGATAGATAGAGAGAGAGTGTATTGGGGCAGCAGATCATTATTTAAACATATATTGTTAAATATAACAGACAATGAATGTCTATTATATTTGATCATGAGCCAATCCAAACTTTGTATGGTTGCTTTAATTTCAGGAGGAAATAAAGACAAAAATTGTCCAACATTTGGATATTTTTTTATTAAGCTGTTCATTGATCTAAGCTTTTGGCTTACATGAACCATCTTCAGAATGGTTATATGGACTTTTAAACAAAGATATTCAACATCAAAAATGATATTCTGTTATGTTGACATAGAAGATTGCTTGAATTTCCTTGAATTTTTTTTGTTGGGTTAGAAGATTGTAAGATTTTTTGTTGGGTTAGAAGATTGTAAGATTTTTTGTTGGGGTAGAAGATTGTAAGATTTTTTTTTTGGGGTAGAAGATTGTAAGATTCCTTTAATGCATGTCTTCTACTACACCTGAAAAATTCAAGGAAATATTGGATTTATTACACAATACAACACAAAAAAGAAAATGAATGCCATAAACAAGTCATCCATAAAAAGCTAAATAAATTATATAAAGGAAAAATACTTTTATCAAACATCAATGAAAACTTCATTAACTTTTCGGATTCTCAACTCACATCAAATGAAATGGAATTCCTTCATCTTGGACTGAATTTTCATGCTGCACAGAAATTTAATTTAATGTTTAAACAAACGAAATTGAAGCTTTATACCAACCAAAACTTCTATTGGAACAAGACAACCATATTACTACACAGGTAGGTTTAAAAGAATTACTTAAAGCTGAATCTATTAAAAACCATTATCATAAAAATCCAAATGGAATTATAAATATGCCTTTAATAAAAGCAGCCACACAACTAAAAAATTACAGGCCATTTTGGATAATCATAATAAATTTAAAAAGTTAATCAATAAAACCAGCTCCCATTTTAAAAACCATATCAATAAACTTATTACTACCAACAATGCTGAAATAGGATCTTATAAACTTCAAAAGATTATAGGTGATTATCAACTTGACTACATTTATGGAAATGTAAAAATCAATAAAAAAGGTCATCCCCTCCAACCCATCATTTTACAAATACCTATGCCAGTCTATTACCTTTCAAAAACCTTTAATAAATTAATTACTCCCAAGTAAATATCGTATTAACTCCACAAATGTATTTGTACAAAATCTTCATGCTGTAAAACCAAAAAATCGCATCTTTGGAAGTACAAAATTTATTTACTAATGTCCCTGTCCATGAAATGATTCACATCATTATCTATGATATATACAATCACCCTTCTCTCCCACCCATCAATATTAAACCCACTATTTAAAAAAAAATTATTATTAGCATCAAGTACCTTTTCATGGCTCCGTAGGTAATATTTGTACTCAAATAGACGGTATTTGAGGACCCCTTTTGTTAAATTATTGTATGGCACATTTAGAAAATAAAATACTTAATGACAATAATAAACCCCTATATATATATATATATATATATATATATATATATTTAAGATGACATAGATGACATTTTCATTTTAGCTAAAAATATTGATCAAATTTCACAACTTAAAAACAAATTTGAAAGTCACTCCATCCTCAAATTTACGCTAGAACTTAATATTAACTTAGTAAAATTCCATTCTTTGACGTATTTATTGATTGCAGCACTCATAAATTTACTACTTTATATTTACTACTCTGTATAAGAAACCCACTAGCATTAACTCATGTCTACTTAATTATAATAATGAATGCCCCCATGTCATAAGTTAGGAGTTATAAAAAACTTAGTCCAATGCACACAAACGATATCTTCTTCCAAAACCATATTTTATAAAGAATTACATAAAATTAAGCAAACATTTGTTAATAATGGATTTCCTAATTCCATCATTGATCAACAAATTAAAATGTATCTCAATAAACTTAATAATACTTCTAACAAAATTGATAATATTAATAATAATATTGTACGTCAAAATAAACCTAACATTATTAACTTATACTACTGTAACCAAATGCATAATAATTACAAACATGATGAAGCAAGACTCAGAAACATAATAGGTAGAAATGTCATATAAATCTCATCATATATAATAAGAAATTTAAAACAATTGACTTCATAGTCTCTAATAAGCCTGTAACCACACAACTAAATCATCTACAAAAATCTTTTTACTACAACCAAGCTCTCCCGTAAACATGCCTGTCACATTTATGATCTTAGTTCTATCAAGCAACATTTCTTCGAAAAAAATAGCCATGTACATAATATTAGACAGATATTAGTTGATAACACAATAATACTCACACATACACACAGACCTTCAAATATTGGAGGTCATCTACATTAAAACAAAACAACCCAAACTCAGCAAAATTATATTTCAAACTAGTCACAACACATTACATTGCATCTAGACATATGGTTATGTTGTTAATATTTTGTTCTCTCACATGGTACAACATTATAGAACCACATCACAAATTTATGACATGACATGACTGTTATTGTCACATAGCAATCTTCTATGTCAATATAACAAAATATCATCTTTCATGATGAATATCTTTGTTTAAATGTCCATACAACCATTCTGAAGATGGCTCATGTAAGCCAAAAGCTTAAATCGAGGAACAGCTTAACAAAAAATATCCAAATGGTGGACATTTTTTGTCTTTATTTTCACCCAAAATTAAAGCAACCATACAAAGTTTAGATTGGCTCATGATCAAACATAATAGACATTCATTGTCTGTTATATTTAACAATATATATATATATATATATATATATATATATATATATATACACTTTAAAAACTAGGATATCAGTTGAATCTGCTACCTTGGTTTCAATCTTAGGGTATCCTCAGGTGATTTTTATCAGTTGACCTCCCGAGGGTTAGATAGAAAAAATACATCAACAAAAGTTAAATGGGAATCCCCCATATAATATTAATAATAGAAAATGTAGACTGTGTTTATAAGAAAAATTTTATATAATAAATTTCAATAATCAAATTAAATCATTAAGCAGACATTTTAATAAATATTTACTTTGCAAATTACTTTATAGTATAACATAAATATTAAATACAACAGAAAGTAATATAAATTAAATAATAATATAACATAATATAATAAACACAATAAAATACATATATATATATATATATATATATATATATATATATATATATATATATAAATACTCAAAGATATACATACAAAGAAAAATAACAAATAAAAATAAAAATGACAAAATATACCATTGAAAAACAATTACGTTTATGAAGAAACATGTGAGCACATGTAATGTATCCATAACGGAGTTATAAAAAGACGCAAATAGGAAAATTGAAAAAAAAAAACAGTTATTCATTACAATTGTAAATATTTAATATATGAATTAACCCTTTGAAAAGTGGACATATTACCACAAAACTGCAGATTTTGGGACAATTACAATCAAGTAATTCTTTTGTACATATAAAACATAATATTATCAATGCTCTATTTTTATTATTGAGCACTATATAAAAATATCTGCTTCACTGTTAAATCTTTATATATATATATATATATATATATATATATACCAGGTGTAACAGCAAAATTGTCTATCACACAAAATGTAAAAAACACTGAACTAATTGAGTTTCTTTTTCTTTTTTACAAGTTTTTAGATAAGATGTTTAGCGATCTTGACACCATTTTTCATAAGAATTACTGAAAAACCCTTTAAATTATTCAGCTAGAAAGAGAACAGGTTAAAATCATTTTGTGTCAGCTCCATTGTCTTTTCAAATGAGCAATGGTGAGACGAAAAAGATTATTCAGGCCTTCAGTAATGGTACCAACAGCCATACTCTGGCTTCCATCTTCAAAGTCCATTAAAGATCCATCAAGAGAACAGTCTATAAGTTTAAAAAAGATGGAGAGTAGAGAGGAAAACTGGATCAGGAGGTTACAACAGGAAGAGGGATCATCATTTCAACTTAGAGCTAAAGAGATCAAATAGAAAAGACCCAACTCAATCCATTTGATGTTTGGCATGTGAGAGAGGAGTTTCAGCTATGACAGTCCAAAGAGTAGTGTAAAAAAGACTTGAAAATGAAATTGTATGTGAAACCTGCGAGGGACCTTGTTATTCCAGGACAGAAAGTTAGAAGGTTAGAGAGGGTGAACATCATCTTAAAGTTGGACTATCATCCTGGAATATATATATATATATATATATATATATATATATATATATATATATATATATATATATATATAGTTGGATTAATATAGGACTGGGCATATATGCTCATCCATGTGTTGTTTGTGAACAAAATAGATGGACAGAAGACACTGCGACTTAAGAAAGAAGTTTCCTACACAATCCAACACTGAATACAGTGTCTAATTGCATAGATATGTATGCAACAACACATGGATGTGCATATAGACCCAGTCCCACACTGTTCATATGTTTATGTTTGTGTGAGCTGCAATGTGTGAACGTGTGTGTATGTATGTCTGCGTACATATGAGTGGCATTCTAATGACAATTTTTCCTCCCACTACCATAAAAACAACCATATATAAATCCAAAATTTAAAAATTAATCAGTTTGTCAGATGATTGCAAGTAGTGTGAAACCCAGGGTCGCAAACTCACATCAATCCAACTAAATATGTTTAGCTCTATCACTGATATTGGATATTGAGTGCTTTCTTCTAAGTGCCGCGCATATATAATATATAAATAATATATATATATAAAAATTGCACATACACACACACACAAACTTTATTTCAATCCTTCATGAGCTTCTGATCCATAGCTAAGATTAATTAATGATGAACATGTCATTTTTGTTCATGATTAATTTCATCACAATTCCTCTGTTAAGCTTGGAGAGTAATTATACATTTTTATTGCTCAAATCCTCGGAGAATTCCAGTAAGATATCTTTCATCATTTCTAAGATACAATACAAAGGTTCAAATCTTATTCTAACAATTGAACAATTTTGCTTTTACATGATTAGGCCTACTATGCTCTTACCGTTGGTGTGTGTGTGTGTGTGTGTATATATATATAAGCACACACACACACACACACACATACATACATACATACACATAATGCGTACACAAGTATGTATTGATAGATAGATTAGTATGTATTCCTTTGCACCCACAATCAGCTATTGATAAACAACTCCCAAGGTCTATCTGGAAAGAACCATACCTGTCCTGAATTTCAAAATAATACCTATTCATTACATCTTCTATCTTCTTCAGCCACAATGGTTGGCATGAAAATAATGGTATCAGCAACCCTTTCCCTCTCAACCCTAACCCTGCCACTCACCTGAGTCTTCAATTCACCAACAGAACATGTCATTAAAGAATCTGACTTTTGTACTAAACCACACATTCTGCCCTTTTAAAAGTCTGTTTCTATCTTCTTGTGAAAAATCATGTTGTACATCATTTCATCTGTAAGTGCAATTTGTTTTTCTTTACCTCAAACAACATCATTATATGAAGAGATTTTTTAAAATTATCTTTTGTCAAATAAATTCTTTTACTATACAAGTTCGTCTGTTTTGTGGGATTGTACTTGTTATTATGGTTACTAATAATTTCATTGAAACGATGACAATGCCTTCATTTTGGGGGTTTGTTATTTTTTAAAAAGAAAAGTTTTCAAATGGCATTATAAACAAATAATTAGTGTGAAAAGATTTTTTAAATTTACCCTTCAAAAGGATTTTGATAAGCATGTTCTCCCATCAATATCAATTTATTACACTAACACATTCACCAGAGATTTTCAGGGAGAATAGGGTTTCAGCCTCACCATGTTAAGTGTTGTTTGAATTGGAACAGCATACCAATCACATTTACCATAGCAATAACTGCTACTCTACATGTACATGCATATATAAGTTTGTTTGCCATCACCCTCTACAATAAATTTTGTTTATTACTCTAAATATTAAGTTGATGTAGTGAAAACAAAATGTAGAGAGAGCATACAATTACTACAGATAATGGTACCTGCCTTTGTCAGTCAAAGAGACAACATTGAGAGTGTTGTCTCTGCAGAAAAATATGGATCTCTTACCAGAACAAAGGTGGTATGAACATCAGAATGTTTTGTTATGAAGAAAGTATCTACCAGCTTCCCCATGAGATAGTCAGAACAGTGAGCTGAGCAGTGTTAGCTATGCAAATGATTCCTTTGTTAGCCAACTGCTAAAGTTTTAAGCTCCATAAAAGCAGGCACATCTTCTGGGAAAAGGCAGACTGGCAATGCTCCATGTTGACCGTATAATGTGCATGCCATGTGTTACCAAGGATTTCTGTCCATGTTACCCAGCATCATTTAAAATTCATTCTTCCTTGTTAGTTTCCAGTGTCTCTGGTTCTTTTGTCTTGTATGTGCAGTATTCCCATGTGGAAATCATGTTCGTGCCCTGCCCATTGTAATCCAGTGTTCAGCTCCTTTAGTCTTTAATTCCAGTGCTGCTGATTTTTCCGTCCATCTTCATTGACAGATACCCAAACAAAAGAAGACAATCTACAGTTGACCAAATTTTTCCAGAATTTTTAATAAAATCTTTTACTCATGACATCATTATACAGTCATCAAAATAGTTTCACTGGATTTTTATGATAGTAACATTCAGATAAAATTTAAAGATTTTTTTTTGGTATTGCATTGTTAATCTCCAAGTAACTGATCAAGACAATTTGCTGCATGTGTAATGACTTTGGCTGGTCATGTGACAACTGGAATCATCCTGCAGCAAAATCTATTTCCTTTGCCCAGCAGAAGACTATTACATTATTCAAGCAAACCAATTACTCATTGTTGTATGAAAAAGTAACAACTTGTTCAAGTTCTAACAATTTGTAATGAAGAGTATTAGAATCCCAACACTGAGAAGAATTTCTTTTCTCTGGTAGATTCCATTTACATTAAAATGACTGTCTTCAATTGAGACATGATTTTCTTTATTTTCAATTTTCATTGACTAATTTGCCAAAAGCCATTTTTTTCTATGTCTAGCAAGAAAACAAATATTTAAATACTGACTAATGAGGACATTTGAAAAAATCTTGGGAAACCCATGTCTTAGCTTCAGAATTTTTTCCTTGGTCCTATAAAGAAATGTCAGCTGGCTGATTGCACATGCAATAAGAGTTGGCTAAACTTCAAAGACACTTCAAAGATTTCTCTAACATTGTGTCAAAAGTCGTTTGAATAACTTTTGAATTAACTTTATAAAATAACACCATTAACACTATTTACATTATTTGGACTCTTGTCCTCATCTTTGTCGTCATATTTATCCCAACATTTCGGTTGTTTTACGCTCTGACCTTCTTCAGGTGGTTGGAATGTTGAACTGAACCCTTTATTTTGCTCACTGGGGTAGACTGTTCTAGTTTCACGTGCCATGTTTAATGGATGTCAGTTATCAGTTATCTCCTGTTAATTCTCCTCTTCAAGTTCTCCATTGCCTTAACAGCAGCCGAAATGCTGTGATAAATATGGCGACAAAGATGAGGACAACGAATAATGTAAATAGTGTACATAATACCTCATCTCAGAAATATAGACTAACACCATTAACTTTATTTTAAAATAATCTAAAAATTCTTAACATTTCAGACAGAAGTTGAAAGACAAAAAAATGCAATCAGTAGTGATCAAAACAACAAAGATAAGGATATTAATCCAAATAATAACTAGAATTATGATAATGAAATAAAGGAGGAGGTGCTACAGAATTAATTAACCAAAATAAAAAAAAAAAACATCAAGTAAGAATGACAATATTAATATGAATAATTATAAAGTTAAACAGATGGTTTCTCAAGTCCAGTAACTGTTATTGCTCTTTTCAGTATTGACAGGAACACTCTTCCTAACCTTTTGTTTGAAATAGTGTGTGACGTCAAAGTCTCAATTATATTAATTTCTCCTCAGGTAACATGTGCTATCCATTTTAACTGTTGCTACTCTTGAAAGTCTTCAAGTGATGTCATTTCTGTTCTTTTGTACAATTCTTTGTGATTCTTTAGTACCATTCCACAAGATTCAAAGAAAGATGGTGCTCACTAAGTCAAGATTCATTCACTCAAAGCAATTTTTAACCATTTTATTGGGGAAGCAGTTGTATATAGCAGACAATTTAGATATTTCTGAATGAGTTTGGTGCCATGTACAGCATTCATATTAAATTTTCATCTCACAAGGCCTGTTATTTTGTCAGGTCAAACTACAAGTGCTACTGCTACCAGGTACAAATGTATGAAGCCCATAATATTTTTATACAGGTCAAAACTATTGAAATTAAATTCATATTAAAATTTCACATGCTCATGGCTGTATATGATGAAAATTGAATTGTTTGGGTATAAAATGAATGGAAAGATTATGGTTTTTACTGAATTCAAATAAATCTCATTATTCAAGCATTTTCAGTGCAAAGGCTATAACTTTTGTCGATATTCTTTAAATCAGTGCTTCTCAACCTTTTTTATCGCATGGATCATTTTTTTCTTAAAAAAATTCAAATGAACCACTCCTACTTTTAGGCTGTTCAATTTTCACACTAAAATACTCAATGAAAAGACAAAGTAGTCTATTTACACTTTAAAATTTATTTTAGTAAACAAGATTAAACATAGGATATGAAAATCAATTTTGATGATGTCAGTCCATTCAGCTAGTGACTACCTTGATCTTAGTGTTTCTGACGCAGGATATCATAATCAATCTTGATGTTTCATTCAGTCTTAGTCTGATAGTTCCTCTACTGTTGAGTTCTAACTTATTTCTTCTCCTACTGAAAACATCCCCAACAGCCAAGAATCCAGATTCCACCATCCATGTGGGAGGGAAAAATATGATGCTTGCTTCTACATGTTGGAAAATATTTGGGCAAAGTAGGCAAAGACACTTGTCAACTCTTCTTCTCAGTTTCGCATTCTCTTTCAAATCCAGCAACATTTCAGCAAACTTAACATTTCCATCTCCTGGCTCATAATTTCTCTGTGGATCACTAGAAATGATATGTGCTCCACCTGAACCATGTTGAGAATCATTGCTTTAAACAATTTTCCACAATCAAATTTAGCAATTGAAAAGAAAGATATAAACCATTTAGAGTTTTAAAATCTATTCATCCTGATTTTCTAATAAAGTTAATTCCTTAATTTATTTCATTGAATAATTAAGCTATTTCAAACCTTATTGTCATAGAAATCTTATTTGTAAGGACAAAAAAAAAAAATTTGAGAAGACAGAAAACAATTTGGTTAACACTTCATCTTATTCTCAAACACCCAACAGTGAAAGAAAAATCATGTTATTCAACATTCCTTTGAGAGAAAATGACTAAAATTTGTAGGGCCTCTTTTCAAAATGGAGATTTGTTGTCAGTTAAAGTTTTCTTCTTTTACATTACTGCTTTTTAATCCAGTTTGTTAGAACATCAGTCAAGTTGAACATAACATGATTTTTGATAACAAGTATGAAGATGCTAAATAACAACAAAGATTCTGCAAAAAGCAAAAACATGAATTCCTTGATTTTCAGCTTTCCCTTTCATCCTTTGACAAAAGATTTATGATTGTGTGTGCTAAGGGCAAAGTGAACCCTGAATAAAAATAATTATCACACATTCCCCGGGGTGTTGTGTTCAAACAAAATATGGTTTCATTTTCTGTAATTTTTTTAAAAAGTCAAGTAGAAGCACTGATCCAATCAAAAATAAATCCCCAAAAAAGACTTAAAGAGACGAATACAAGAGAAGAGGGTATTTTTGAAAAGTTGAATGCATTACTAACTTTGGAGTTTCAAGAAAAGAAAAAAGGGAGGAAAATAGAAAAGCAAATGGAAAATTAACTGACATCTGATGATAAAAAAATAAATATTTTTATTTGTTTCAAATTTTGTTAAAACTTTTGTTGATCTAAATCACAAGCCTTTTTTTCATTCTGGTGTATATTGAAGAAAAAAAAATAGCCAGTTACAGACACTAACCAATTTATTGATCTTGAAACATTTTTTATAATGGATTACTTGAAAAGATTTTCACTGGACTCTCCTCCATTCACTGTGTCAAGACATTTGGTATAAATATAGGTAGAGACTTAGATTAGTATAAAGAAAATCATGGTGGAATGATTGTATTTTCTAATCAGCCAATTGGTGAGAACTTGTTAATCTGCTAAGGAAATCAAGATGAAAAAAATAGGCTTTTATCTTGACTAAAATGCTAACATTGAGAAACAGGCAACTGATAGGCTTAGCTCTTTTTCTCTACATATAGAGAAATGAATATGAAAAGTTCTTAGCCTAGAAGAACTCCCTCAAAGCATTCTGATACTTGATCATTTTGGTTAGATTTTGGGAAGTGCACTCCCTCATATACATATATATATATATATATATATATATATATGAGATGGACTCTCCTATCATGAAAAATAAATGAGGGTTAGCATTGAATAGTGCCTTTAATTTTACACTTATGCATGCTAGAAGGAGGCTATTGTGGAGAAAATCAGGTAAGGGAAAGACATTTTATTTGTGCTTTCTTAAGCGTGATACTAACCCAACCATGCTGCAGGCGACAAAGCCACACTGACAGATGAAATTTGTTAAAGCAGGATTTGATGGCATCTCTGCTTCAGAGCTTGACAAAGCTGATCACAGTGCTTCAGTCTACTGTCTTCAGAACCCTTTAACTTAATGAAACATGTCTTACGCCACTCCTTTCAGCTTGATGTTTGGGCTTTCCAGGTTTTCAGATCAAAGATGAGATGTTTCAAGTTGTCTTTCAATTTGTCTTTGTAGCGTAAGAGTGTACATCCAACTGAACGCTTGGAGTTTGGTAGTTGTCTATAACAGCACCTTCTCACAACATGACCATTCCACATAAGTTGTATTTTTTCTAGAATGGTTTCAATGCCTGTGATGTTGTTACATTTCTTCAGTATTGCACTATTCTTGACCCTACAATACATGTGAAAAGCGTCAAATTGATTTATGTGTTTGTGGTACAGGGTTTAAGTTCCAGTACCATAGAGAAAGGTTGAGAGAACCACTGATCTGTATCTGTTGATCTTTACTCTAAGAGACACGTCTTTGGTATTCCATAACCTATGTTTAAGTTTACCGAATGCTGTACTGGCTTTGGCTATTTTGGATTGGATTTCTCTGTCCATTTTTCCATCAGAAGAGACTGTCAATCCAAGATATGTGAACGCCTCCACAGTTTTCAATTCTGTACCATCAATGAATACATTTTATGTATTTTATGTGTATAGGGTAGAAGTAGTATATATATATATATATATATGTAAGCAAATATATGGATATAGATCCGACAGTATGAAGAAAAATACAGAAAAAAACATACAAAAATCTTAATATGCAATTATGCTGTATTAATGTTAATATAAAGTCAACGTCGGACGTTTCGGTCTTTTTAAGACCATCTTCATGGACATTTTCATTTAAACATAATTAACATTAGAACATATAAAAATTATATTAACATTAATACAGCATAATTGCATATTAAGATTTTTGTTTGTTTTTTCTGTATTTTTCTTCATACTGTCGGATCTATATCCATATATTTGCTTACATACTGTCTACTGGAAATACAAACCTGAATTTACTTTATAACATGGAAGACTTCAAGCTTGGACGAGAATATAAGAATCTATTGATCAAGTAAGGAAAGGATTTATTATCGAACTGTTTTTTAGAACTGTTCCATCGTTTTTGAAATCATTTTTGATTTGCTTTGTAATGTGAAGGACTTCAAGCTTGTATGAAGATATAAGAACCTATTAATCTCTACGTATTCCTATATCAACGGAAGGGATTTCTTGAACTGTTTATATAAAATAGTTCAATCGACTTTTTTAATATTTTAATATTTGGAAATCATCTTCGAATACGTTTTCACAACATCGCCCACGTGACGACGATGTGATCATATTTAAACGGAACGCTGATCTTATATAAAAATTTCAGTTATCTGTTTGGATTAGTTGTGCTCTTATGTCCATCGTCTTTTGTGCTAAATTTTTATATGTTCTAATGTTAATTATGTTTAAATGAAAATGTCCATGAAGATGGTCTTAAATAGACCGAAACGTCCGACGTCAACTTTATATTAACATTAATACAGCATAATTGCATATTAAGATTTTTGTTTGTTTTTTCTGTATTTTTCTTCATATATATATATATATATCAGTTGTATCAATATGAGTTTGTGACCCTGTTTTTCTGATCATCAGACAAACCCAGGGTCACAAACTTATATCTATACAACTGAATATGTTAGCTCTATCACTGCTATTGAGCACTTTCCACTAAGTACTCCACATACAAAATAAAATATATACATATATATATTAATTTAAAGAAAAACAGACCACTTTCAGGCTCCATTGTAATAAATTATTTTACCAGAGACTTTTATTTTTCTCTGGATGTTCAGACATCACTTTCAAAAAGTGAAATGATAAATGAAATTAAAATTTACACTTTTGACGGGCAGTATTAAACATATATAAGTTGACATAGAAGGTAGTGAGGGATGGTGTGAGAGACATGGTCGAGTTTAGAGAGGGAAGGGAGAGTTTTAAAATTTATTTTTATATTTCTTTTTATTATAATACTTAATATTGAGGAAGGAGGGGGTAAGGATCAGTTAATTGGTCAACCCAACGGAAATGATATAAAATGTTATAAAGATGTCATCAACATATCTGGTGTGTGTATCGACATATCTGGTGTGTGTATATATATATATATATATATATATATATATATATACACACACACACACACCAGTTATGTCGATGACATCTTTATAACACAAAAACATAATACAATTAATAAACTTAAACTTTTGAAGAAAACTCCATATTAAAATTCACTGTTAAACTAAATAACAACAAAGATACATTTAATACATCAATATTTAAAAAGCCAAAAGTAAAAACTCCTGCTTACTCAACTTTCATAGCGAATGTCCAGATAAATATAAAATATCCCTAATCAAAAATTTGATCAATAGAATTTTTCACATCTCCTCATCCAGAACAATATATTATAAAGAACTTACCAATATAAAACAAACACTCAAACAACAATTTCCCCAATAAATTAGTCAACCAAAATATAAAACACTACCATTCAAATATCCATAATAATAACAATGAAAAAGGCAGACAATAATATCACCATTAAGCTATTTTAATATCACCATTAAGCTATTTTTATAGGAATCAAAAGCACAACTACAAACTTGATGAATTAGCAAATAACTAAAACCATCCACAGATACACTAAACCTGTCCAAAACACAAATTAAACTAATAATAAACTATAACAAATTTAAAACCTCAAGCCTAATTGTTAGAAATAACACTACTCCCCTAATACAAACCATTCCTCAATAAAACCAATGAGGTTTACATGCCCGTTTCAAGAGTGTTTGTTGCATAATAAATCTAGCCCATATATCAGATACATAATAACTCTAGCCCATATATCAGATACATAATAACTCTAGCCCATATATCAGATACATAACTAACAACTCTCTCACGTCATCTTACATCTTAGTGACATCAGTGCCATAAAATAAATCACCTTATAAGAACACACTGAACCACTAATAACAGATTCAAATCCTCTGAAATGAGAAAAATCCTGATCAGCAATACCAAAATCATCAATAAAAACAAATGAAAAAAAAAAACACTTACAAATTCTTGAAGCCATTGCAGTTAAAAGAAACCCAAAAGACAACAAATAAAATAGGATTTAATACTGGCACAAACATCTTAAATATATTTAATAACTAAACCTCCAAATAATAAATACTGCGCCCCTCCTAAATCGCTAGTGAACAAATCCAACAACACAGCCTGAATGCCCTAAAATATTACCTATAAAAATAAAAAGCAACCTATTTAAAACCAAAAACATATACAGCCATGATGATGGTTGATGACAACTGAAAGCGCTAGACAACATACGAAAGACTGGCATCTTTTTTCAACAACTTAGACCCAAATACAGAGAAACTTGCAGGGAAAACAAGAAAAAATTGAAAGGAAGATTATTAAACAAAAAGTTCCGTAGTCTTCAATAACACATGCCTCAATAATGACATGCTGACAAAATATAATATATATATATATATATATATATATATATATATCTATCATTTTACACCCAGTAAGGCAATAAAGCCATTAAGATGCAATGGGTTTACTGAATGTGAGAGAACACTATGAGAAAAAAATGCTATTAGTGAGAGAGAGAGAACAATAAAAGAACAGGAATTAAGAAGAGCAAATTTGACTGGAAAGCAAGAAGCTGGAAAAGAGGTCTACAAGCAAGAAGTGCAAAACTGTTACCATATAAGGCGAAGATGAGGCCAAAGTGAAGGTAACCTATCAAAAATATATTGGGGCACTGGAAAGCTTCCATCAATTCTGCTTATGTGACATTCTCCAAATTTATTGGATGCTAAAAACACCAGACACAGATGTTTGGCATTATTGAATCAGAAATTGATAATTAGAGGCTCCGTTGGATGGCTTATAAGAACTTATCAAAGTAAGACAAAAAGACATTTTAAGAATTCAGTAGATGATTCACTCATATATTTTAAAATCTATTAGAGGATAAATTTGCAGTCATCAAAAGGACTGCAAATGGACTCACTCAAAATGGCTTGACCAGTACCATATGCATAGCAATATACAGAGATCTCCAACTGATGAGACGTGACTAATTTCTCCAGATTTATCTTTTGCCCAATTTGAAATAAAGCTTACAGAAATATGGATCATATCAATGTACAATCCAATAAGCCAGGGGCCATCAATCCATAGCTCCCAGGCCACAAAGGATTTTAGTCCAGCCCACCAACTTAACACCAGGACTCTAATTATCTGATTCATTTGTTTGAGCAAGTGTCAGAAAAATATCACTTGGAGTTAATCAATTTACAATGCGACTCAGAGAGGAGATAGTGAAGACAGTACCAGGGAAGAGAATTTCCAAAGGTCCAGCACTCAGATTATTTTGAGAACCCCCCCTCTCCAAATGCAGTCAGGAAAGAAGATGCTGAGGTATGCAACTGAGAGACAAAGTTGTGCATTTAAAGAAAATATTTCAAGACACAATTTGGAACTGTATTGAAATGAATCCCATCAAGAATATATCCAAAACCAATTGAACTGTTGAACAGGATCAATGTGTTTGATTTGGCAGACATTTTCCCTACTATTTCTGTTTTTCTCTGAATCTTCTGCATCATTCCTGACACACTTTCATCTGCAGTGTGCTCTTTTAATTACTTAAAACTAATAAAGTACTATCAATGCACATCAATGTTTCAAGATCACCTTACCAACTTGGCAACCTTTGTGATCAAGTGTGATTTGACTTGAGAATTAGACTTTGAGGAACTCATCACGCATTTTGCTTCAATGAAAGTTTGAAAAATGCTACTTTGGAACTGGTTTTAGTATTTGTCTATATTTCTGAGATGAGGTATTATGTACATTATTTGCATTATTCGGACTATTGTCCTCATCTTTATTGCCATATTTATTACTGGAGTAGACTGTTCTAGTTCTATGTGCCATGTTTTAATGAATGTTACTTGTCAGTTATCTCTTGTTAATTCACCTCTCCAAGTTCTCCACTGCCTTAACCATGTATTGAACTCACACACTTTAGGTCCTGTCACTTGATCTAGCTATCGCCTTTATGCACTGTGCCATGTGTCCTTGGGGACACATGGTACAGTGGAGAACGTGTAGAGGAGAATTAACAGGAGATAACTGACAAGTAACATCCATTAGACATGGCACGTGGAACTAGAACAGTCTACTCCAGTGAGTGAAATAAAGGGTTTAGTTTGACATTCCAACCACCTGAAGAAGGCCGGAGCATACAATGGCTGAAACGTTGTATTAAATATGGCGACAAAGATGAGGACAATGGTGCAAATAATGTAGATAGTGAACTAGTTTTAGTCTTAGTATTTTTTTTCAATAAAATACTGATTCGTAATTTTGCTCTCTACCTTTTGTAAAGAAGACACACTCCCCCCCCCCCGCTAAACCCCAAGGTATTTTCTTGAGACCCCTTGGATTTCAAGGCCTGGTACATTTGCGCCAGCTGCCCGCCCCTCACCACCACTAAGTGGAGAACATTCGTTCATTTATTCAGACCCTGGAAGAAGCAAGCAAGCTTTATGAATTCCATGGATGAAAAGTCATTTCAATTTGAATTATTTCTGCACTGCAACAAGAACATTTTATAAATTAAGTAGGTTTCATATTTCTGCATCTACATTGCACATACAAAAGTTCCTGCCTGCCAATAGCAAGTGCGCATTAATCCATGACTAAATGACAAATCTCTTTCTTTCATAGATGCATTGTTAAACAAATTTAGAACAAATGGAAAGTCAAGCAAAAATTTTGCTAAGTTTTTCATTTAATAAAATTTTTCCTTTCTGTTCAGAAATATTTCATTTATTGGCACAAAAATAATGAAAGGAAAGACAAGCTTGGTGGAGTAATGGAACAGTTAGTGGGTAGCAATAAAAAAACAAACAATATCTTTTTTATGAATATTGCATTCAGATACAATAATCAACCATGATTAATTCTGTTTATCATTAAAGCCAAAATTTATCATGTCGTTACATGTAGGAAAATCAATAAATCTGTAGCCTAGGAAAAAGCATCTCTTTGCATGTCTACATACAGACACATACAACCTTATGCAAATTAGTTTAAAAAAAATGCTTTAGTTTTCTTTCTTTCACTATACAGTTACTTTAAAACCAACAGGGTGTAATTGATTTCTATTTTTAACTTAGATTAGGTCATTTGCAGTGGTGTGCAGTAATATGAATCTGTTTTCAGGGTGTATGATGAAATTTATTTGGCCTTGAACAATATTGCATCATCCATGATTGCATTAGATTATCATCACACCCAGACACTACTGTTTCGACTGTTGATTAGTTGTCCTAAAGCCATTGTCTGTGATGGACATTACTCCAAGGAAGCGTACAAAAATTTTAATGTTGCACAAACACACTGGCAAATCAAAGTACTATAGACTGGCTTGGAAACTCTCCTGGTTTAAATCCAACTGAGAATCTGTGCTCAATTTGCAAGGAACGATTTCATGGAATGGATACAGAAAGTACTAAATTGTGAACTGGATCATGTTTCATTGGAAAAATATGAAAAACAAGTAAATAATAACAGAATTATTTGTTTTGTTTCAATTAATTTGCACAAAGGTGTATCTGTCGATACAGAAGAAATTTAAGCAAGTAATGAACTTTACACATGAAACTGACAATTTTCAATATTTCTTATATTTTTGCTCTGTATTTATTACACTTTTTACATTGCTGTACTTTTTAGTGTTGACATCTTTGATAGACATTTTTGTACTTGTATTTAATTTTATTTATATATATTATTTTTAATTCATTTTATTTAAATATTATTTTTGATGGATACTCTTATTAGAGGGGAGGTTTTGTTTTTTAATTAAACAGTATTTTTTATCCAACTATATCTACCAGCCTGAATATTCAAAAAATCTTGTCATAAAAATATGCGTCCTCCACCAGGATTTGAAACTATATCTCCTATTGAGAATCGTCATTGGGTCTGATGAGTATGCAGGTTCGAATTTTGCCAGAGGATGCATAGATGTAGTTGGATAAAAAATACCGTTTAATTAAAACACAGAGCTTCTACTTGAATATGTGTATCCATCAAAAATAACATTTAAACAAAATAAATTAAAAACAAAATTATGTTGTCTGTCTATATTTCTGAGATGAGGTATTATGTACATTATTTACAATATTCGGACTATTGTCCTCATCTTTGTCACCATATTTATTACATTTCAGCCGCTGTACGCTCCGGCCTTCTTCAGGTGATTGTTGGTACAGTGGATAAGGGTGTTAGTTAGATCTAGTGACATGACCCAAAGAGTGTGAGTTCAATACCCAGTTAAGGCAGTGGAGAACTTTCAGAGGGAAATTAACAGGAGATAACTGATAACTGACATGGCACGTAGAACTAGAACAGTCTACCCCAGTGAGCAAAATAAAGAGTTCAACATTCCAACTACCTGAAGAAGGACAGAGTGTACAACGTCCGAAACATTGTAATAAATATGGCGACAAAATGAACATTATGTTGGATTATTATTATCTAGAAAAAATTATAAAAAAAACATAATAATAAAATTTTAAATAAACACTTAAACCTAAATAAAAATAACAGTAATTTCAAAACTGAAATCAATAATATTGATAATAAATCATGTGCCCATTGCAAAATAAATGTCTATTGTTTACCAATGCACCATTTCATCTACTGAAAACCCAGATGTTAAGAAATTTTGTATTTGAAGCCCAAAAAACCTTTTTAAACAAAGATGGTATCAACATATTTCATCTTTTAACAACATTGAGTACCGTAACTGAAAATCCCTCTTTAAATATTTTTCGTATTGTTGTGGATTCTGGGGATGGAATCCTGCACAAATAAATAAAAAATGCCAGTAATTGAAATAGAAAAATATGTGTATTAAACGTAAGAATACAAACTTGAAATGAAGATTAGTAGTCCAGGAATGCGGGTTAGTAGAAAAGTATATGTACAAGTCTCTGTAAGTGAAGCCATAATTATCTCTCTTTCTGAACTCTTGTATAATTCTGGGTGAACACCCTGTCTTGACATTTTTCTCATGCTATCTCTCCGTAGTATAAGTATACTTTGGACGAGTCCATCTTGTGTACAAGGGGTGAGCCCCACAATAGGTATTTAAAAGAAATCAATAAAATCCCCACAGTAAAATGGAAAATATTTAAAAAAATGAGGATTTTTAAGTCCTTAAATGACCCATGTCCCGTGTGTCTACATGAAAAGCTGCATATTATTAAGTTTCCTAAAAATGAAGTATTAAATCAGCGGAATGAACTAACTGTAATATGTAGGCATTGTACTTCAAAATATAGTTAATAGAATTTTTCATTAAAAAAATCTATGTATTACAATTATATATCCATTATTTTATTATATATAATGGTACATATAATATTTATTTAATTCTTTGATTTTTAATTTTAATATTGATATGTCTTATGGCCCATTGAATATAACAAGTATTGTATTTTAGAACAAAATATTATAATATATATATAAAAATGATTTAATCATACTAGAGGACCCTTTAAGATAGTTCTAAAGTATATACAAAAATAATTTTTTAAAACAATAAAATCCTAAAATTAACCTATATTTTTCTGATTATTTCATTGTATCTTAAATTTATATTCTTAACCAGATGTAATGGTGACATGTTTAAAAATGACAGTTCACCTAGACAAGTACAAATAACACACACACCCCTAACCTTTAACCTATATTTTTCACTTTTCTGCTTTAGCTTTGACTTGTCTTTTGATTGGTTAACCAGGACATACCCATAAAATTTTGAAATCTTGTTCCCCGACTCCTCCTTAATTCTTCAATAAACTACCATTCTGTTTTCAAAAGAAAGTCATTTTTATCAAAACTTACTTAACATCACATGATAATGGAACAAATTTAAAGTTCCAAAACAGAAATTTCCATGTCACGATGCAAAATATCTTTTGAATATAAATATTAAAATATTAGGCTCTAAGTTGTATCGAGCACATTTTTTATAAAGTAAATGCTAAAGAGCCGTGGATTCTTAATCTGTCTGTTTTTTGTTTTTTTATTTGGATATCTATCAAAATAAAAAGAAAGCACAATCAGATTTATAATCCAGAGTTCTTTATTTATTTTTAAAAACAATGCTCAATATATATATATATATATATATATATATATATATATATATATATATAAAATAGCTGGTGACTCATTTGAGCACACCTGTCTGCTCAGGTGGCTAGACAATATCTGTTGCAGATACATCTGAGCTTGTTTGACATGCACATAACCCAACTGTAATTTATAATGCAACTCTGCTGACCGGATCTCTCTTACAGTTTCTGGGAGAGAGCACATCATCTGGTATGATCTTTCAACAAGGTTGGTATGCTCAAACCCAGGAGTGGGGGTCATGAGGATTTATAATTTTGTGCTAACACACAACCATCATTGACCAATGGCTACCAAATACTTCCATTAAACCAGTTTCCATCACAAGGATTGGGTCAACCAGTTGTATGGCTTTCAGGCACTTTCCAAAAATGACACATGCTGGAGTCAACTCCCAAGGCAGATAGCATTACAAAGTCACCATCCTGAGAAATTGCCTATAATGAGACTTGAACCTAGATCACATGGTTGGAAAGCAAATGTCCTAACCACATAGCCACACACTAATATACGAGTGTTGCCACTTGATGTTGACCTCAGTGTCCACTTTTATATTTGTGGTCTTTGAAAAGTCATGTCGCTATTTAGTTGTTCATGTTTGAACATGTCAGAACACGTCAAATTTATTGACAGACATTTCTGATTAGAGCAAAATTTCAAAATATCTCTTGAGAAAGAAAGTTAAAAATTATTTAATTCGTGTCACTTTTGCACGAAAATGGAAAATGGAAGATTATAAGGTGCATTTTAAATATTTGATTTTTTTTTTTTACTGTAAAGGCAAAAATGCCTCAAAAGCAACAAAAAAAGTTATATGCTATGTACAGTGAAGGTGCTTTAGCTGACAGAACTGCACAGAAGGGGTTCACTAAGTTTAGAATTTGTGATTGTATCTGTATTAATGAATTCTTTGCCGAGAAACCATCAAAATTCTGGAGAGATGGAATCTTTACATTGAAGGAAAAATGGAGAAAGGTTGTGCAACAAAATGGTTCATATTTAGTTAAATAAATATTTAACGATGTAATTTTGTCTTGGGTTTTAATTTCCCTTAAAAATTGGCATGAACTTTCTGGACAACCCAATATTTATATTTTTATATTTACATATAAATAAATATATGCTGATCAATGGTGTATTATGAGTTTATTGTGGAGACCTTGCTACCCACGATCAATATAATAAATAGTCAACAGCACATAGTCAATAGTCAAGCCAACACATAGCCCATATGGTGTGAAGATTGTATTCCAGCATGAAACAGACTGTTGCCATGCACTGTTGACCTCAATGTCCACTCTCTCTCTCTCTCTCTATATATATATATATATATATATATTATATATATATGTGTGTGTGTGTGTGGACATTGAAATTAACACCCCGAGTCAACAGTCTGTTTCATACTAAGCACAATCGTCATGCCTGACAATTGCATGAAACTTCATGTCCACTTTTATATTTACATACAGTCTATCACTGAAATTAAGCAATTTAATCCATAAATATAGCATACCTTAAAACTATATTTTATCATATATATATATATATATATATATTACAATAAACGTGCAATCAATTTACAAATACATGAATTATTCATACAAAACTAATGCAAAGGTTAATGATTTAAATGGCAAGACATCCATCTTGCAAACGATTCAAATAGTACACAAAAACCTCTAAATCCGTTATGCATGAGTTGATCCTTGTTTATATAAATTTCTGCCGTATTAGTTGTTATTTTTACTACAAGCTTTCGTCTGTTCCTACAGACATCGTCAGGTATATAATAGATGTTGTTCTTGGTTTTTCTCTTAGTAATAAGAGGACATCGAAAATATATGTGTATTGTATCCGAAATGCTATTAAAAATGAGTTATTGGTTTTTGAACAGCATAAAACAACGCTTGAGTTTGATTTTGAATTTTTTAAAATGTCTGCGTCTATACCAAATATGGTAATGAACAAATGTTTTTACTGGTAAATTTTTTTACTGTCAAAGTGGCATGAACTATATTGTTCAATTTAAGATGAATGTCTTGCCATTTAAATCATTAACCTTTGCATTAGTTTTGTATGAATAATTCATGTATATATATATATATATATATATGAAGAAATATGCTCTTAAGGTGTGCTATATTTATGGGATAAAGTGCTCAATATCAGAGATAGAGCGTGTAAATATAAAAGTGAACATTGTAGTCAACACTTAGAGGTGATAGGCTGTTTCATGCTAGACACAATCGTCAGGTGGCCTGACAATTGCATCTAGCATGAAACAGCCTGTCACCTCTGAGTGTTGACTTCAATGTTCACTTATATATATATATATATATATATATATATATATATATATATATATAGGGACTGGGCTACAGTCTGATAATTGCAATACAAATCAATCTCCTTCCCTGCCATTGCACTTAAATCAAAATTCAACTGTTGACTTCATCACACTATAAGCTTATAGATTAACACTTTTATATGTAATCATAAGAATAAATGAAAGTTTAATGCTTCTTTCAAGAATCCTACATGTGATGTCACACATTAGACACATGTGAAGAATTTACATTATGACAATGGCAATAACTTAGAATTTCAAACAATGAGGAAAGTTGAAAAACACATTGGCTGAAAGATGAGGATAAGAGTAACAATAACGTGAATATTACATAAATTCTTCAAATGATTATCACCTTGCTTTGAAATTGAAAAAATGGAACCTGATTAGTGAATCAAGTTTTCTCAAAATAAAAAAATAAATGTCATTTAATAAATCAAAGAATAAATAAATAAATAAATAAATAAATAAATAAATAAATAAATAAATCAAAGAATAATGAAAAGATTAATAACCAAGTTATCCAAATTCGTAATTTCTGTGATTAGAGGTGATTTTTTTCAGAAATCAATCTTGTCCGACAATTTTAAAGCGAAGAATGAAAATAACTTAATACTCACTCAATCAAATATTGATTATCGATCTGTTTATTATTTAATGAAAATTATTAGTGATCAATTATTAACAAAGAAACAATTTGTTTGTTGATATTTCAAATGTCAAGTCAAGTAAGTAGGAGTAACAGTGTGGACAAGTAAAAACTCGATACCGTGCAGCAATGATGCAATGCCATTGAGCGACCATCGTCAATACAAAATGAGATGATGCCCCCACATATCTGGCATGATTCGTCATTGTATTGGGTTTCAATGATACAGAAAATGATAGCATCAAATACAGCGTATTTTAGTAATGGTCGTTAATAAATGACAACGATACGTACAAAGACAAGACGATGTATGATTAAGGTGTCAGATTGCAAATTCTAGTCACGTTATCTGGCAAGTAGGAAGAAGAGAAGAAATGATGAAAAAAACAAGCTTAAAACTTAATCATCTCTAGTTTGTACTTGTGCACAAAAGATCCATCACTTCAATGTGGCAGAAAATTAGGCTTTGGTTAGATGATATTTGTGAAGAGATTTTATCAAAAAAATGCTTGCCATGACTTCTACGTTCTGTACACAGCATGGAGACATAAAGACAATTAATTTGTTCATCTGTTATACCAAAAAGACATGATTTCTTTCATGTAACAAATATAACAAAATGTCAAATAAATAATACATTTTAGGAAGGTCACAATACAGTGGATATAAAATTTCAAGAACAATATTACAATTACAGTCTACATTTTTTAAAAATACAATTTATTCCAGCAGTCATTTTTTTTTGTTTCCCTCACAATAACCTCTTAACTATTCTGGGTATGATGATAAACTACATCTGGCAGCAAAGCCTCTGATCAGTAGGTTTTGAGGAGTGTGGAATCACCTCTTAATTGCTGTCATTCCCAGGTCCATCCTGACCTGGAGTGGTAGCACCTGTTAGGGTCCCAGCTATAAACAAATTGTGAGCCTCCCAAAGTGGTATCAAAACACTATGAAAGTATAAACATTTTTATAGTAAAAATACCAGCAATACATTTTTGTAAAAGAAATTTCTAATGCTCCCAAGAAAATTAAATTTTAGCATTAAATGACCCATAAGGTGTTGATATGCCACTAAACAAATAAATAAATAGCCTCTTAAAGATATTCGTATTTTGTGTCAAATACATACATTATTGAGAAGATATCAAGGTGATTTTCCAAAGTTAAGCCACATCAAGCCTGGTCAGTAATTAGATGGGTGACTGCTTGGAAATATCCAATGCTATAAGATTGGATGTGCAGTAGCACAATGGATAAAAGCTCAGAGTTAGAAATTAAAAAGCCAATTCTAGTTTGGATTCACTTATGCACAAATATTCCTGAGAAAGGCATGAACCCATCTCTTCTCCTCCCAGATATGGGTTAAATAGTAGGCTTTGTATCAGTAAATGATTATTATCTATACAAAATTCTTGCAATCTAAAAATATTTTTTAATTTAAATAACCTAAAAAGGTTGATAAGCCATAAAAATCAATCAATTATCTACCTACATCTCTGAGATGAGGTATTATGGTTACTTGCATTATTTACATTATTCAGACTGTTATCCTCATCTTCATTGCCATACTCACAACATTTCAGTTGTTGTACACTCCAGCCTTCTTCAGGTGATTGGAATTTCGAACTGAACACTTTATTTTGTCCATCGAAGTAGATTGTTCTAGTTCCATGTGCTCTCCAAGTTTTTGGTTCACCAAAAATTTGGAGAATTGAGTTAAAGGGAAATAACAGACATTCAGAAGAGGCATGGCATGTGGAACTAGAACAATCTACTCCCACTGTCGAAATAAAAGGTTTGGTTCAAATTTGCAATCACCTGATGAAGGCTGGAGTGTACAACAGCCGAAAAATTGTGAATATGGCAATGAAGATGAGGATAACAGTCTGAATAATGTAAATAATCATAATACCTCATCTTGGATCATATGGTAGACAAAACAAAGGAAGTCCTTTTTGACTAGTTAAAACTAGCATTGGAAGGTTGGAGAGATAAAAAGTTATTTCAGGGAGTTAAGTTTTATGCATTGAATAATGCAGATGTGTCAATTTCGTGTGCAGAAACTGCTCCCCAGTGCAGCTGTTAGAGTGACCTCACTGGCTAGTTAAAAATGTACATGTCGACGTGTTTAATAAAATAGATAATTTAAAAAATCCCATTTGTTGAAGTTCTCATTTTACCTGTGAACTAAAAGAACAATTAGTGATTACCTGGCCAGATGATGACAGAAAGAAGAAAGTAACATATGAGTGAATCAAGAGCATTTCCCCAAGACTTACCCCCAACAAGATGCGAGTATACAGCATCTGTCAATTTGGTGTGCAGTGACCAGTTCCTTCCAACAATGAAGGGCGCAAGTGAACCAGGGTTGACACACAACATGGAAATGTGCGGGAAGATTTTTAACAGAGCACTTAAAGAAAAAAAGGGAATATGCAAAAAAAAGTAATCTAGACATATTGGACAGTCTGTAAGTACGATGATATTACTTTGTCCTACTTCTCCCCTCCATGCACACGGATCTAAGCAACAAACCAAAATAGGAAATAATAATAGAAAAAAATGAGGAAAAGGCATTTTTTGATGGACAGACAATAGAAAAAAAGGAGAAATAGGGAAAAGAAAGAAAGAAAGAAAGAATAAAGACTGACACACACACACACACACACGAATGTCAATTTTCATTTTATTTCGGATTTTGTTTGTTTTGTCTCTTTACAAAAGTTTACACCATGTGCAGAAATTTATTGTTTGATTTTGTTTGGCACGTTTAATGTTTTTGGGTGCATCGAAATTTTGTATGTCTGGCAGCCCTTTGGCCATGTGGGGGCCTGAGTTTGCATATGTAATGGAATGGAAAATAGTTTTGAAAAAGAAAAGACTGACGGCATTTTGTGATGAGGTATTCCCACTATGATTCCTGTGGACTGTTAAAAAAAAAGTTGAAAGTTTTTATGACTGTGGTTTTGCTTGCATTCAAATGTTTTAAGTTTAGAATTATTTTGTTACTTGTAATTAACTGACAAATGATTGTTTTGTCATTTTTGTTACAGAGTATGGAATTCTTTTATTTCTTATTTTAAGAGCCATGTGTCCTTTTGCCTTCATTGGTTGGTTAATTAAGTTATTAATTGGTGAATTTTGGGAATTAATTTTTTGTGGAATAGGAAGTTAGCTAATTATTGTGAGAATAAGTAAATTCAGCTTGCATGGTTTCAGATTTCCAAATGTGTTTGGGTCTGCGTCTTGAGGTGGAAATTGTCACACCTAGCTATATAGTTAGGAACCTAATGATTTATGGGGAGTAGAATGGGGGCTTGTGTGCCATGAATATTTATATCGAATAAATATACCCCCAGGGCCAAGATTTGGGGCCCCCCAATGGCCTAGTGGAATTCATCAGGTGGCTTGTGGTATGTCAAGCCATGGTAGCAGCTGAGGAAGAACTCCTTGTAACCACAATAGAGCCAGCAATGGATCAGTTAGGAGATGCTAAGTGGATGTGTTTTTCCCCCAAGACAGGAGGAAATGGATATGGTGCAAGCTGAGTTTTAGGCACACAGTGGCAGATGAGCAATAACAGTAATGGCAGGAAATTAATGGTGGTAAAAATTGTGAAGATCTGTTCAAGTGAATCTGAGAATCTGCAAGAATAAAGTAATTAATTGGTTGTTTGAATAAAATAGGATGATAATGAACCATGTGTGCTGTATTACTGTGAGTGGGAGGGGAGAGTATAGATCATATTTTAATATGTAAAAAAAATTAGGTTGCAAGGACATGGCTCAGTCATGAAATCATTTGACCCTGTGGCGTAGGGGGGGGGTGCTTTTGGCATGTGTGTTCTTTTGGACCAGCATTTGTTTTTCAATAAATTATATGTAAATTTTGTGAAGTCTCAAGTGAAGAGGCAAAGAATTTTGTTCTCCCCAGAAATATTGGATTGCAGAGGTAGTACCTGCTGACCTGGTTGAAGATGATTTTGGAGAGGTCAAAGTTCACTGTTGGAGTGACTTATATCCAGACTGGCATCTGAGGTGTTGACCTTAAGTCACGGAAGCTAGTGACCAAGGATGGACAAAAGATTGTCTGGTATTCTGTTTTTGTTAAGGAAAAGAATGTTTGTGAAATGTGAAAAATTGGTCAGAATTTTGTTGTTTATGTTCATTCTTTTTCAGGATTTGTTTTTGTGCATGCTGGAGTGGTCATGTGACTGAGGCCCAATGAAAAAAAATCTAACAATCATGCCTTGCTTACATAAAATTATAGAGGGTATTTTAGAGTAAATAGTTGAAATAAAATTCATAAATGAATCTTTTTTTGATGGTTAGGTAAGAAATGTTAATTAATAGTCTAGCAGACTATTATTTGTTAAAGAATTGTATTTTCCTCTGACTTCCTCATTTTGACCTTTGAGGCGAGATGGTAGACAAAACAAAGGAAGTTCTTTTTGATTGTTTAAAACTAGCATGGGAAAGTTAGAGAGATAGAAATTTATTTCAGGGAGTTAAGTTTTATGTGTCAAAGAATGCAGACATGTTAATTTTGTGTGCAGAAACTGCTCTCCATTGGGGCTGTTAGAGTGAACCTCATTGGCTAGTTAAAAATGTACACATCGATCTTAGGCAATTTCAACCATGGAAAGATTAACAATCAAAAAGGTGTTAAAGTTATTGAAGCCTATTATGAAAATGGATGTTCTAACAGAATTTGAATGAGAAGTTCCCAGGTCATGTCATGTCTCGAAACAGCAAAGTCAATTGGCCATCATGATCGTGCAACTTGATGCCATTATATTTATTCCTTTGGAGTCATCTCAAAATGTAAGGTCTGTGTCAACAAGCCAACAACAATTCAACAGCTGAAGGATGAGATAATAAGGCATATTGGTGAGATTGAGGAGCAACTATGCAGAGACGTCATCAAAGATTTTAACCATTGAGTGGAGGTGTGCAGCCAAAGTCTTGGCAGATATTTAGGCAATATTATTTTTCACACATAACTGCCATGAGTTGAATAACATAATCTAATAGAGAAATAAATAAATTTTCACCAATAACACTGATTTATTTACTGCTGACTTTGATCCTTCTTAATGAAACACCCGTTACTGTGTTTTGTTCAGTGTGACACAATGTTCACTGGAATAAAAATAGTCCCACATAAGAGAATGAAGCATGCATCTCTAAGGCATCCTGTAGGGAAAAAAAAGAAAGAAGAAGAGTTTTGAACCCTTTTCTTATTGATGTGATAAGAGCCAGTTATCCTCCCTACTATCATGAATGGACTGATCCATTCATGATAAATAGTCCTGGGTTATTTTCTAGAAAGAAAAAGATGATAATACTATTGCAATGCTGAGTATTAAATACTACTGTCACAACTGACTCTTGAGTTAATTGTTGTGTCTTGCCAAACCCCACATCACAACACATATACTGATTTGGTAATGCTACCAGAAGTTCTCTGGCAGACAAATGGGATAATTTTTCCATTTAGTAAAACCAAAGTGATGTACTTTTTAAATTGGTGTTTACATTGAATTTCTTCGTGATCCATAGTTACACCATGACAAATGTGTCAACAGTTAAATTGGACTCAGCAAATAAAAAAATTCTCAAAACAATATAGAAATAAAAATGAATGAATAATTAACTTAAAGAAAGTAGACTTTTTTTTACAATTATTTGTTTAGAGTTGGAATTTGTTGTCCTTGTAATGACAAAAGTATGCAGGTGTAGGCTTTAAGAAAGCTTTATTCAACTGAGAATACAAGATTTGTGTATAGTCTCAGTAAACAGAAATAGCTCTCAAAGAGGCAAGTAACAAAATAAAGGGAGACCACTCTTGATTATTCATAACGTTCTCCCCCATTTCGTTTAGTCATACAGGATGAATTCATTCTGTATTGCCAGCATTCTGCGGGTTCTGCTGGAACATAAGTTAGCATTCTGAGTTTCTGGGTCTCGCTGTGATTGGCCTTCTCTCTTTGCCCCATGTTGAAAAAAACATATCTCCTGCATGTGAGCTGCTGTGATTATGATTCTGAATCAGTTTGGGGATGTGTATGCTTCTGAGCTATCAAGCAATCATCTACTACTGGCTCCCACTGGGCCCCCTTTGGGACCCCCCAGACAATACAGATTCAGTATCCGATAAATTGATGAGTCCCACAGCTCAATGCTACCAGGTTGACCTTCAACTATAGTAGAAGGGTCTCGATATTTAGGCCTCCCTCCTTGCAAGCTATATCAGGTTTAGGTACATCTCCTGTGGGTGCAAGGTATTTCAGGGAAATAGCAGATTCTTTCCCATCCAGGTGGCACACCTGGGCATACTGAGGATTCGCTTCAATTAGCTCCACTCTATTTGTCAATGGGTCATTATTATGACAGACAAACTGTCTCAGAAGAACCATTCTTGGTTTAGAGAGCCATGAAGGAAACAAAGGAACCTCTCATAAGGTGTAGCATTTGTGGCTGTACATAGAAATGTTCTGATAGCATACAGAGATTAGAGCAAATCTTCCCAGTGGGAGATCAGACATTTGCAATTTGTGGCGGCTCGTTGTATAGTTTTCCATATAATGCCGTTGTACTGTTCACATTGGCCATTACCCTGAGGGTGTTAAAGAGTCATTTGGCTTGTGGCCATTCCTTGTTCCTGAAGATATTGTTTCAACTGCTCAGATATGAAAAAGGCTTCACAGTCTGAATGGATGTAAGCTGGAACACCAAAAAATGGCGAATAAAGAGCATAAGCATTGTATCTTCGAATTTGCTGATACGTCCAGACACAGAAATGCAAATTGGAATCATGAATATTCATTGATGCCGGTTAGCATGTAGCGATTTGTATTTTCTAACTGTAGGGGACCCTTAAAATCTATATTTAACCTATCAAATTGTTGAGTGGCTTTTATAAGTGTGCCAGTATTAGGCCTGAAGAACTGCAGTTGTGCTCCGCGCATTTTATCATTTGGTTTACGTCATCCATGGAATATGGTAGGTTTTTGGTTCATACCACATGTGTCATGCTTATTATGCCCGGGTGGCACAGTTCATTGTTTAGGGTACAAAGCTCAACTATGTTTGATATTGAGCTACGTACCCTCAAAAGTACATCTACTGCAGTATTCTCTTTCCCAGTTCGATAGCTCACGTCAAAAGAAATATAGGAGAGTTCAATTCTCCATCTTGCTATTTTGTCATTTTTAATTTTAAGAGTTGTTCTGATGTTAAACATAAATGCTGAATGTTGCTGTTCTGAATGTGACAAGGTCCTTGAAAAGAAATGCAACAGGGCATCCAGATTGCCTTAAAGAAGCAGCAATTGCACAATCAGATGCATTTGTCTTACCACCAAAGAAATGGCAAGATCTATAGCCGTAACTGCCGAGTTGGCTATATCCCTTTTTAAGATTTTTAAAAGCCTCTATTGATGTTAAAGAAAGAGGAAAACTATCCATTTGTACCAATGGATGTATTTCATCTGAAAAGCAAGCAATCCACTGGGAGTAATGTGCAAACATACCAATAGCTCGCATATTACTAGGAATTGGCAAGTTTAGCAGAGGTTTCAATCGTTCAAAATCTGGTGACATAGAACCTTTACTCATGGTGTACTCCAGTAAATGAATGGTCTTTATGCTAAAAAAGCATTTGCCGGTATTTAATGTGAGATTATATCAGGTCATCCCATAAGTTCTGTCCAAATTTTGAATAAAGAAAACAAGTGACCAATTGTTACATTTAATTACAGATTTAATCAACAATGTATTTTCCCTGATTATCTATGACTTCCTTCCATCTATTAACAAGCTTACTAATTCCATTACTGTAAAATTCTTTTGGCTTTGATTCAAAGAACTCACAAATGTCAGTTTTAACCTCTTCCTGTGTTACAAAAGCTGTTTCTTCAAAATGATTCTGTAAGCTACAAAACAAATGGTAGTCTGAAGGAGCAAGATCAGGAGAATAAGGTGGATGAGGAATTTTCTCCCAACCAAGTTCTTTGATCTTTTGTGACGTGATTCTTGCTGTGTGGGGTCGCGCATTGTCCGAATGAAACCTCACCTCTTTTCGATTCACTAGAGCAGATCTTTTTATCCTCAAAGCTTGGTTCAAATGCTCTAATTGCTGACAGTATATTTGAGCATTAATTGTTTCATTAGATGGTAAGAATTTAAAGTGGATTATTCCTTGGTGATCCCACCAGATTGAAAGAAGAACCTTTTGCCCATGAAGTTCCCTTCTCAGCTGTGGCTGGGGCCCTTCCTCTTTACCAAGCCACTGTCTACGACACTTAATATTTCGATAAAAGATCCATTTTTCGTCACCAGTCACAAGTCTATCCAAAAAAGGTGAAACAAGTTGGCGAGAACGGAGAAAAGAGCAGATGTCAACTCGGGATTTGAGGTTGTTTTCAGACAATTCATGAGGCACCCATTTTCCAAGTTTAGGAATTTTTCCAAGTTGTTGAAGATGACGATGAACAGTTCTATGGTTTGAACTGAGAACCACTGCCAATTCCTCAACTGATAAAGCAGGATTTTCTTCAAGGGCTGCTTCAAGAAGCTTTTCATCAAACTCAACTGGACGTCCGGTTCAATCTTCATCTTCAAGGGTGAAATCTCCACCTCTGAATTTTGCAATCCATCTTCTGCAAGTTCTTTCATTCACACATTCCTTTCCATAAACCGAGTGAATGTTTCTAACCGCTTCGGCTGCTGAGTTTCCTTTCTTGAACTCATAAAGCATTATGTGCCTCAAATGATTCTTGGATACTTCCATGTTAGCAGGGTTTTAATCAAACAAAATTTAATTTTATTGTTCTCTGAAATAAAAGTTGATCAGTTTAAATGCATCTAAACATAAAAATAATGTTCAGCTCCATTAGACATTATAAAATACTCTTTAAATTTCGTTCATTTTAAAAAAAGTTAAAATTCGGACAGAACTTATGGGATGACCTGATATTTCTCAATAGCTGCCATTGAATTGTTTCAGATTATGAATGTGATCTGCATGATTGCATCCGTATACAATTACATTGTCAATGTATGCAAAAGTGCCTTCTAATCTTTCATTACTAATAATTTTATCCATAAATCGCTGGAAGCTGGCAACGCCATTCATTACTCCAAATGGTATCCTTTTAAACTGATAGAGGCGACTATTTGCCTCAAAGTTTGTGTAGGCTTGATCTGCTGGTTTAATAACCACTTGGTGACAGGTATTTCTGACATCTCACATCCTGTACACATTATATTTGGCAATTTCACTGATGATTTCATCTATCATGGTAGTGGGTAAGCGTCTAATAGGGGGAACCTATTTATGGTTTCAGAGTAATCAATTACTAATCTTTTTTGTGGATCTCAGAAGATGTTCCTAATACCCGGGCCCTCCTGTAGAGACTCACTTGTTTTAATGATACCTTCTTCGAGCATTCTCGTAATTTCAGCTTTTATAAATTGTTTGTCCTTAAGTGAGTATCATCTTGACTTCATTGCTTATGGTTTGGAGATAAGTTATTGAAGAGTGACTGGCACAGGACATTGACAATGTTAATCCATAAATGCTGAGGGTTGGTTTGGGTCCTCCAAAAGGAATCTCGATACTAGAATGATGCTGTACAAAGTCATACCTCAATATCACATCACTGCAGAGGTTCTTCATTATTGAGTTTGATGTTTGCCATAGACACCTGAGTAGAACAGGGAAAATCTTTCACAATGCTGAAATTAATATGACTACCAGAACTGTCTGTGTCAATTAGTGCATCAGTAGCAATGCCATTAACTGTAATCTGCACTATGCTTTTTGAAAGGCAATCCGGAGAAGCAGCTGTTATGGTGGCAGTAGTAGTCTTACTTTTAGAGGGTGTGGATCGACAAACTTTTGAAAAATGTCCAAATTTCCCATATGTGTAACACCTAGCATCTCTAGCTGGGCAAGAGGACCGAAGGTGTTGACTGAATCCACAAAAGTAGCATTTACAACCTGTGACAGCAGCAGTAGTAGGCAGTTCTAAATTTCTGGTTAGAAAGAGAAGTCACAGAGGAGGGACTCAGCGTATCATGTACGTAAGAAGTGAAGGGTAAATGAGAATAGTGAGCATAATTAAAAGAAAGAAAAAAACTTGTAATTTCAACGAATGATTTATTTTTTATGGAAATATTTTTTCTTTCTTTTAATTATACAACTCCCAATGGAGATAAGTATCCTAACTTTGAAAATAGTGTTTGGAGCAGCACCGACAGTATCAGTCTGTATGTAGAACACGGACTGTTTTGGAGATACCTCAAAACTATAGGCCTGCTTATAAGCTGTTTTTAAATTTAGATTAGTATTTTCAAGGAGTCTTGTAAACCATTGATAAAAATGTCCAGAATATGCTTGTCACGAATTTCTTTGGCATTCATTGGCCAGAAGTTACAGCTCTTGGTTAGGGTTCTTAATTCTTTTAAGTGCTGTTCCAGTGACTCACCATTTAGTTGGCATCACGTAGCCAGTTTACATCACGAGAAGATTTCATTCTTTGGTTTCCGGTAAGTATCTTGTAGTATGTTCATAGCCTCTTCATAAGCGGGAAAGTCCAGGATTATTTCATATACTGTGTGGGATATATAATTAGTTAAAAGTCCAAACTTGTTCAATGGCCAATGTGAGGTTTCTGCATGTACTGCTTGTAAGAAACTTTCGAATGTCACTTGCCAATACATCCAGCGCTTTTTTCAAATGTCACTTACCAATACATCCAGCACTTTTTTTGAATGTCACTCGCCAATATGTCCAGCGCTTTTCAGAGTCTGTAGTATCAGGTTCTATGTCGAACCATTGTGGGTGTATTAACTGTTCCATGATGGAGAGATTCTCAGTTGAATAAATTGTAATGACAAAAGTACACAGGTGTAGGTTTTAAGAAAGCTTTATTGAATTGAGAATACAAGGTTGGCATATAGTGTCCTTTTATAGTCCCAGTAAACAGAAATAGCTCTCTCAAAGAGGAGAGTAACAAAAGAAGGTGAGACCACTCTTGATTATTCATAACAGTCCTATCAACACAGATCACTAAAAACACCTTCATCATAATTGCTCAAAATATTTTATGCATTTATAACTTTAAAAAACTTTTTTAGTTTTCTTCTACATTTACACACATTGTGTGCAGTTTTCGACAGAACAAAAACAAATAAACAATCCCCATTTAATTCTTGATAAGTTAAATCCATCAAAGTCAAGGTTCAACTTTCTCACTGTTAATCCACATTCCACAATAATAAAAGTATTTATTCAAAAATATTTCAACACAAAATTCAGTTGTAAAATCTTGATATCTCTATGACTGAATAAATATCATTTAGAGCACTTAGAAATTAACTATGGATAGCCTGAGAGATTTAGATGCTAATAATTTCTGTATTACATGAGTTGCCACTGTGTAGATGCATACAAATGCACATGCACACAAATGTGTAAGTATATGCCATTGATGCAAAAATTCCCAGCACTATATTTGGTACAATGTTAGGGAAGTCCTTTGAAATGTCTTGAATTTCAGTCAGTTGTAGTATATCATTTAAAATCCTTAAAAAATATTCTGAACCCAGGAAAATGTCTTCCACACGAACTTACAGAAATGCAAATTGAATATGGAGGAAGAAAGAGAACAAAGTTGGTTTATAAAGAAGAAAGTATTTGCTGAAAGCAAGAAAATAAAGAACACTGTGGATAGCAATAATTGCTTACTTCCTGAAGGAACATGGCATAGAGAGAATATTTGAAAACTTGTTCTTTACATGGCACAATATTAAAGTCCTTTTTGGATAAGATTTTTGTCACTGGCAATAAAAAAAGTATTTATAATGAAAAATGAAAAAAAAAATCAAAGCTAGATTCCAGTCAACCTTCAACATTTTACCAAATCTAAACAGAATTTACCTGCGGAAAGTTCTTCTATTTTTTGGTTGAGATTTTTAATGGATGAAAAAGTATTCGTACAATAAAAAAAAGAATACATAATCTTCATTTAATACTTTGTAGAATAGCCATTATTCATTTCTACAGCAACCAACCTCTTCTTGAAGTTCTCAATTAATGATTGGCAAATTTTAGTTGATATTTTGTTCCATTCTTCTTCGCATATGGTCTTCAGATCCAGGATATTTGTTGGAGCTCTAGATTGGATTTGAATTTTCAAATAATGCCACCAATTCATGATTGGTTATAAATCTGGGGATTGACTCAGGATATTTACATTAATTTCAGCAAACCATTTCTTTGTAGATTTTGCAGTGTCCTTAGGATTATTATCTTTTGGAAGATCTAATCAGGAGGAAGTTCAAGATTTTCAACTGAAATCATTAAATTTTCTTCCAAAATATTTTGATATGCTGCGGTATTCATTCTACCATCTGTTACTGATATGTTGCCAGTACCTTTTGCAGAAAAAACATCCCCAAATCATAACGTTGCCACCACCAAGTTTCACTGTTGGAACTGTGTTCTTTTGTTTGAAGACATCGCCATCTCTCCTCCATACATGATTTCTAGAATTACATCCAAACAACTCAGTTTTGGTTTTGTTTGTCCATAATACTCTTTCAAAATATGATTTCTTCTTATCCTTATGTTCACGAACAAATTTCAAACTGGCATCTCTGTGTCTTTTCAATAGCAGTGAAGTTTTCTGAGGGGAGCATGACTTTAGATTCTTTCTATAAATTTCATTGATTATTTTCCGTTTAGTGACACATTTCTGATGAAAGCAAATCATCCTGCAACTCTTGACGAGTAACCATTGGATTTTGTTTAATTTGAAGCATTAATTTCCTTGAAGATCTTGAAGAAATCTTCCGTGGAGCACCAGTTCTTTTTGGATTTTCAACAGTTTTGAGTTTTATACCTTGCGATGAATGAACTAATGGCAGTAAATGGAATATTCAGGTTGTCCAAGATTTTCCTTAACATTTAACTTCTTTTCAGATCTTAACAATTGGTTCTTTTTGCAAATTTGTCAATTCTTTACCTCTTGCCATGATGATAAACTTCTTGCACGAATATCAATTACCAAATGTTCTGTTTGTATTTTTTAGGCTAAAAATAAACTACTGATAACATTATTGGAACATTCTAGAATATTCTACTGAATAATCTAGAGTGTTAAAGCAATTTAAAAGTTTTAAAATCTGAAATTTGCATTTTGTCATCCATTTAAAGGGCTAAATAGGATTTATTTCTATTAAATCAATTTTTTTCTGTTTTCTATGAATATTTAGTTATTAGGCATCAGTGTACAGTTAATTATATGAAAAGTATGTTTATTCATTAGTTGTAAATACAATAAATTAAAAATGTGTATGTGTACAAATATTTGTTCTCTCCCCACACTGTATACACACACACATATATATGTGTATATATTTAAATGATAATGCCATCCAAGCAAATAAGTTTCTAATAAATAAAAGTACTGTACAAAGTTCCCATGCCATATTTATTATACAAATATTTCTTTAAAATTTTCCCAACATCTTTAATTTTAAAGTAAAAACATTGTCTTACAAAACAAAGTCTGATCGCTTCTCTCTGATGTAACTGATTGTTTCATTCATCTCAAAAGATCCTTCAAGACTTTGCTTCTCCTCCAAGACTTAAACCAACCCACCTTTATTAAAATATCTTCAGGTAGCTTTACCATAAGAGCCAAACTGCCATGATTATTTCACAAAAGCTGAATTGTTAAAACATTCAGCAAAACTAATCAGAACAAAAGCAGGTGTGACCAATTCATTAGAAATCATTAACACATCAATAATTTTGAAGTTCCAAGATAGTTTTCAGTGATAGACATATTTAGATAATTTTATACATCAATAAAAAGAAAAAAGAAAAATCATTTTAGAACTCATTATTTTCTCTCTTAAAGAAAAGGATATGAAAACTGCAATTCTCATTTTGTTGTCTGTGTAGAGAAAGCAGGTGCATGTACGAAATATGATGAGAGATTTCATTGGTATTCTTAAAATTGGATTCTACAATGGAAACCATTTTAATTGTACGACGATATTGGAATGAACCCAATTAAGAAAAAATAAATTCCAAAGTTTCATTTAAGAAATTATAAAACCAAATAACATAACCATATATATATATATATATATATATATATATATATATATAATGAAATGGACTAAGTCTGTCAATTATTTTAATTCATTTTTTGTTTGTACATTATTTTTATAGATACAAATAAATGTTCTGTTTATAATAAACTGTATTAACAGAGAGGGACAAATCATGGGAAGATTGTAGTTCAAAAAAACATTAATTTAACCATGCTAACCAGACGCTTCCACTGTAACTAAATGGTATAGCATGTCAGGCTATATTGCAGTTCAGTCTATGATACAGGTTCGATTCCTGTCAGAGGACACCAATTTTTCTTTATGATTTCTCAGACATTCAGGCCAGTAAATGTTGCTAATACTGTTTATTATAAACAGAGCATTTATTTAATTATTTGTATCGTATAACCAATATATATATTGCATTTTTTTATTTTTCATGTTTTGCATAAAATTTATATAATATTATTTACACTATCTGCATTTAGGCTATTATCCTAATCTTTGTTGTTGTTATCATAATCTTTGATCCACTCTGCTCTCTGGCCTTCAACAGAGTGTATCTCGATTCAGGTAACCAACTGAGAAATCTGATGTGAACCCATTATTTAATCTAATCCAGTATCCATTTCTAGGAATATTTCATCTAATTCTTATTTTTATTGCTGCTCAGTTATTGCTTGCCTGGTTGCCATTGAGTCCAAGTACACCCTGCCCAACCCGGGGATTGAAATCACAATCACTATGTGATCAAATTCACAAACCAATGCTTTAATCCACTAGGCTATTGTCTTGTGGGACAACCCTGAGTGTAGAAATAAGAGTCTTAATCTTAACCTGTCTGCTGATGAGTTCTGCTGCTGCTTATCATTGAAGCTTTTCTCTTTTATTACAGCTACAGCTGCTGTTGAAGACTTGCTGTCCTTTTTCTTTCTTTCTTCATTAGTGGCTCCCATTATCATACTTATTTCCATTCAAGGCCTACAAATGAGAAACTTATAGCCTAGCATAAGTGTTGATTATTTCAGTCATCAAACTCTCAAGTGTTCTTCCATATCAAGTATTTTCACTTCATTCCACAGGTACTGATGGCTACCCTTTTCCCTCCATAAACGATCAGCCATACCTGATTTCAATGTTTCCCCCCTCACTTTTTGGTGTTCCTCCAACCTTACTTTTATCAGCCCTTAGTATTCTATCACCTGTAATAATTGCCACAAGACATACATATAAGAACCAGGAGGAATTTAAATAAAAGATTATATGAACACAAAAGGGATCTTTTGCAAAACAACACACTAAGTGAATTAGTTGCTCAGCGTAATGAGTCTGACGAGACTTTGTATAGAAAGTGCATTAACTGCTAGATCATCCACATGAAGTTTTTGTCCAGGTTCTTGTAACATTTCATTCTTTATTGGCAGATTTTCTATTATCACAATAACAAAAGTTATAAAAATATATAACTAAAAGAAAAACAAGCTAAATGAAACTTGCTAGACTCCTCAAAAAATTTAGATTTAAAAGATTAAAATTTCAGCTTCCTCTCTCCTTCATGCACATGTGCAATTACATCAACGTAAAGATCATTTTAATCCAATGAAGTTTTAAAGAACAAAATATGCTACACAAAATTATTTTAACATTTTCATTAATTTTTCTAATTATTCTGGTATGTATATGTGTGTGTGTGTATATATATATATATATATATATATATATATATATATATATATATATATATATATTTCATTATTGGAGATTAAAAAAAAAACATATTAAAATCGCTGCACAATATCAATCATGTTTCAACACTACAAAAGTGATTCCTTGGGTGATGGTAAATTACTGGCAAGTGAACAATTAATTTAAATTCAAATTCAGAATACTTCCTCTTATTTTTTAAAAAAAAAAAAATGTAATATTTATCAACGTGTTTTATTGGACTCAGCAGTTTTCAATCTGCTAGTATGAATCATCTTCAAGAAGCAAGAGCAAGATCTACAAGGTCAGCCAATCTCATCCCACAATCCTCACTCTTACTCCATATGCAGCCTCCTTTGTAAATCACTAGCGGGTTTTAAGTGCTACTTAAGTTTATCGCACAAAATTTCTTAAATAAATCAATTGATTAATTTGTCAGATCCTCATACATCGAAACCAACAGGAGAGTCCAATATTATTATTATTATATATATATATATATATATATATATATATATACACACAAATATTTACAATTCTGATTATGGATTATAGACGAGGAGAATTTATTAATTTTTAATTGACATACAAAAAGACATATGGTTAGATAAGATTCAGTGCTATCAACCAAATTTCTCTCCATAATCAAGAAGGAAAAATTAGATGTTATTTTTTTCCATTTTTTAATACTTTTGAATTTAGTAGTTGCAAACATCAGCCATATACCAAGATAAAAGAAACATTTCTCATTGGTCTAATTGAATCTGTCAGGTAAATACATTTCAAATCCCCTTTTCCACATTTAAGAAAATCTTATTTAGTTCTGGGTTTCTTGATATTATAAGGGCTTCAATAATCCGAAACCTTGTTGTGCTGTATTTGCATATTTTGTTTACAAGTAATTACCATTCTGCTGTGGAAACATAAGTGACAAGCAGCTTTGGTTCATTAATAAAAGTGTATGAATGTCACTTTGACCAGATAAATGCCATTGCAAATGAAATGAAGTTTTAGGAGAATCACAAAAGATTTATCTTCTCTTAACAGATTTCCAATGATTACATTAACTTTACACAAGTGATATATTTTGATACAATATTTACTCAGGTAATATGTTTTGATATAATATTTACACCAGTTATGCATTTTGATATAATATTTACACGGGTGATATATATTGATACACTATTTACACAGGTGATATATTTTGATATAATATTTACATAGGTGCTATATTTTGATATTACACAGGTGCTATATTTTGATATAATAGTTGCACAGATGATATATGTTGATACAATATTTACACAGGCGATATATTTTGATATAATATTTCTATGAGTGATAGATTTTGATATAATATCTGCACAATATATAATATTTTACAGGTGATAGATTTTGATATAATATTTTCCCAGGTAATATAATAATTTGCACAGATGATATATTTTGATATAATATTTGCACAGGTGATATATAAATAAGATAAACTATTAGTAAGAAACAAATGCAGATGTTGAAAATCCATGACCAAATGAAATATAAGCAAAATAACAGTGATGAAAAAAATGATGGCCTTGATTTTTGATGGCCTTTAGGTGATTGATTTTTAGGAAAAGCCAGTTATTTTTTCCTTTTTTTTTTTGACTTCAATGATCCCAGTACAAGGCACAAGTGTAACTCAAGGTAGAAGGTTACTGAATAAAATTTTTCTAAGGGAGAGGAAAGGAGAAAGTAATTATGAGGATAAGTAGGATAGATATCAGCTGTTTCTAGATTTTAACATATTAACAAAGTAACAGGTCTGGAGAAGGAGTTGTTGGAGTGGAATGAAAGGAATTTTTAAAAAAAAGAAATGAAGATAATTTACTATCATGAACTTGGTATGGCAACTCTTACATGTGAAGGTCTGAACTAGGGGAAATAAGGAATGTAACTCATAAAAATGTTTGCCACTGTGATAGCAATGGAGTTGTGAAAGGCTAGCAATGAGAAAAGGTAGGGCAGAAGATAACTGATCATTCCTGTGGAATATTGGTTAGCTTTCAAGTGGTCTGACACACAATATCCTGCAGTTTATATATCAATATAAAAACTCCAGGTTACTCTGTGATATAAATTATATATTTTTTAAGACATTTTTATGTTTATACATTCTTTTTTTATAGATAGAAATATCTAAGTAAATGCTCTGTTTATAATAAACAGTATTAACAACATTTACCGGCCTGAATATCAGAGAAATTGTCAGGCCGGTAAATGTTGTTAATACTGTTTATTATAAACAGAGCATTTACTTAGATATTTCTATCTATAAAAAAAAGAATGTATAAACATAACAATGTCTTAAAAAAATAACTGTCAGACTTTGTCCATTTCATAATAAATATATATATATATATCTGTGAAAGGACAATGTGAATAAAGACAAAAAAGATAAATTATTTTAGCCATTTTTGTCCTCTAAAGGACTCAGAGGACAAAATGCAATGGCTAAAATAACTAATCCATATGCAGGGAATCTAGAGAGCAGAAACTCCTGATGAAATTATGTGCATATCACACAATAGAAACTCAGTTCTAAGTGAAAAGTCAAGAGAGTCTCGATGAGTAAAGAATAGAATAAAGAAAATTGATGAGCAGAGCATTCAGCTTTATCAGCAGTTGTTAATTTGAGTGAAGGGAGGAGGCATATATACCTTATTTAGCACACTATTACAAAGCCACTAGTCGTCATGAGAACCAAACTTGTATGATTCCTCCTTGGTGAACAACTGAGGATATATCTGCAATTATTATGAGTGAACACAAAGAAAGAGGTTCCTCTCTTGATCAGAGCTATTACATTGGTACAGCTAGAAAAAGAGATTCTTGTCAGCTATAATGGGCAGGTGGGAACCAAGGAGAAAATTGTGGTTTCATCAGGTATTTCTGAGATGACATAAAGTCATCAATGTTGGCTTTCACCTAAGAAGAAACCTGTGACACAATTTTCAAAAGGATGCTTAAAATTTCACTTTAAGGAGCGTTGTTAAGAAAATCAATCCTGATCAGTATGCTGGTAATCCTGATCAGTATGCTGGTAATCCTGATCAGTATGCTGGTAACAGAAAGATGTCTTATGCATCAGGAGATTCATGCCTAACAGAAGAGTCAAAAGAAATATCAACAAATGCTATGGCCTGATTTGAATTGCCAAGAGGACAGATTTGATATGTTTGACAAGATTTAATAAAGGAGGTAAGGAACAAACTGGCTAAAGAAACAATGCTGATCAGAATTATTAGGGAAACAAGTAAGGAAATCTACCATTTGACTGAGACTCTGAGCAACAGAAAAATCGAAAGTCTGAATACCAGCAAGAATGATTAAGCAACTTGATATGAAGAATATTAAAATCTTCAAACACAAAGATGTCTACAGATGAATGTTGAGAGAGAGAGCTGTTTCATATACTATCAGATATTTTGTCTAATATGTTACAGTCCTGAAAAGAAGTGATAAAGAAAAAGCAAACAAATACCTAACAGAGTGTAATAAAGAATGTTGAAAATATATGAAAGAATCACATCTGTGGATTCAAAAGATGATTCCCTTGCTAATGAAAGACTGTAAACACCCACCCCAGGGTCATATATATGTGCCCTAGAATCCTTTCAACAAAGAGAAAAATATCCTGAAACAGAGAATTCATATATCTAGACAAAACATTTTAAATTAATTTCACAACGCACTAGGATATCTGAGAACATTTCAAGAGAAAAGATTCTACACTACAGATATCAGCATAAATAGCACAAATATTGAAGAAAGAAACACTTTGGCAATTTCATTAGCTAATTGATTTACTATTATTAGTTATAAATGTTTCAATTGTAAACATTTTAAAATGTAAAAGGTTCAAATAATTGTCAAGATCCATTTTCTAAGGCAATACAAATCAGCTGGAAGCATAAAGAGGTCTTAGAGTGCCCACTAGAAGTACTTGCAGGAACACCTATTGATGACTTGGTACTTTGCAAACCTTGATATTATGTGTCTGTTAACCAGAGCAGCCTCTTTAATCATTACCAAAGAGTTTGAGTTCCTTGTTACCAGTCATGATATGGCAACCCGAAAACTGCCAAACCTAGAGTTACAGCTACCAATCAGTCATATTGCCAAAAACCTAAGACAGATTCATTAAAACCTTGAAATAAGGTATCAGAAGACCACACCTTAAACAGGTAACAAGGGATAAAATTCTATTCTTGTTCAATAGACATGGTGATGATAGTAATGAGAGATTTCCACTGAAAGGTATCACTGCCATCATGAACAAGCAAATTCGATCTTTCATGAAGATGAGGCAGGTGGTATATAAAAAATTTAACTGTCACATTATTTACAGAACCTAATGTTTCCCAAAAGAACATTTGTTAAACTATCACATTATTATTATTATTATATATGTAGCCTTTATTATTATTATTATTATTATTATTATTATATATGCAGCCATTATTATTATTATTATATATGCAGCCTTTCTAGTGCCACAATTTCTATAGAGGAACAATGCATGCATACAATGCGATTCACTTTATTTAGGAGAAAGCAAATCTCATTGAATCAGTTAAACTTTTTCCAGTGATACAAGGTCCAGGTGAGGCAAAATATAATGGATTTAGTGGTAATGGATCTAAAACAATATAAAAATGTTTACTTTTTACATTTTATTGATCTCTTCACTAGATTCAGTAAAAGAAAAGTGATTATAGATAATGTTGCAATTGCATGAGTAGCTTCTGGTTTTGGATGTCCAAAGAAATTTCTAGTTGACAATGGCAGAGAATTTGAAAATGCAGAATATAGAGAGCTGACTGAACAATTTAATGTCAAGATTTGTGCCACTGCTGCATACTCACCATGTTCAAATGGTATATGTGAGAGAAACCACTATTTCATAGATGTTTGTATATAGAATATGACGGAGGTAAATCCCAAAATGGAAATAAACGTTGTTGCTCTTGCCTGGGAAGTCAATGCAAAAAACAGTATTCAAAACCACCTTGGATATTGTCCAATTCAGTTTGTGTTGGGTAACCATCCTAATTTACCATCAATTATGGAGAATCACCTCCCAGCCTTAGAAGAGGCAGAAATAAATGATACAGTTACTAAACATCTCAAAGCATTGCATGCAGCAGGAAGAGCTTACACAAAAGCAGAATCATCAGACAAAATGAAAAGAACGTTGTGCTACAATGTCAGAAGATCAAATTTTGCTGGCAGGTGATCATGTATTTTACAAGAGAGATAACAAAAACAGATAGTGTGATCCAGATAAAGTTATTGTCCATGATGGAAAAGTTGTTTTTATCAGGCACTGAAGTCAGTTAGTCTGAGTATGTAGGGTGATTAAGGTAAATGAGACAGAATTAAGGACTGACAAAAAAAGTAGTTGATAGGATTCATGGTGAAGGTAAAGATATCAATCATCCAGAAGAAGATCAGGATGATAAGCTAATAAGTTTGGAAGAATATATGCCAGAGTTATGTGACAAGAAGGATATTCAGAGACAGGAAAAGCAAGCTTTGGAACCAAGAAAGTCCATAATACAAAATGAAAGTGAAAACATGAAACCACAAAAACAGAGTTGATGAAATAATCAAAATATTAATTCCACAAAGCAAGTCCATGAAAAACAACTGCATTGCTGAGTTCCAAAGAAGGATCACTCAGGGAGAGATACAGTTTATAAAATGGGTCCACATTACCTTTCAACTTGCAGATGTATTGACGAGCAGATTCTAGCAGGCTGCTAAGAGTTCTTGACACTGGAAAGTTTATCAACCAATATATTCCACTGTTATTGTATTAAATACATACATATATATATATATATATATATAAGAGGAATATGTTATATCTGTTATTGCTCTGCTGCTGTTAGATTACGTTCTCCCCTCATAACTTGATAGGTTCTTGCTAGCAGCAGCATGTTTATCTCCCCCACAGTTCATAATAGACTCAACCTCCACATAAACTGTGCTCATTTCTCCTTGAGGCAGATATTGTACCACATGCCAAGAGAACCCTTGTCAGTCTGAACCAGTCATTATTAAACAATAATCACAAAAGTTTGAGCTTGATTTCTAATTAAGCTTTCAAACAAGAAAGAGATCCCAGTCTGACATTATGGATTATACACTTGAAGAAGGCTGTAGAATGAAGAGGCCAAAATGAACAGAAGTTTCTTTTATAAAACCCAGTTGCAGACAAAGTTTACAATTGCTTGTTGCCACAAAATCTAGTAAAAAAGTGGTTAAAATATGTGTTCACTTATCTAACTTAGCTAATGTTCATAGCAGGGTTAGGGTTAAGATATTTGGCCGACAGGACATAGTATAAGGAGAGGTAGATTCAGGCTTTTCCTAAGGACATTAGATGCAGTGAGAATCTGAATTCATTTAATTCCATTTACCATTTGAATGATACCACATTTCACCTCCATTTGTCACAAATTAGATCATCGCAGAATTCATGTCATATATAAAAATGCCTTTTTATTTCAAGAGGGAAAAAAAAATCTGATATTCAAGAAAATGTCTTTGGGGATAAAAGAAAGTAAAAAATATTTCTATTTCCTCCTCAAGCTATCTGCCAGGAATCCAACTGGTTCTATTAAAAGTCAATATTTGGAAAATAAGTTCATTCACCCCCACTGTTGGGGTGGGGCGGGTAAGAACAAAAAGAATGCATTGATTTTTTTTTTATTCTTGCCTCTCTTTGAGGCTGGTGGGAATTGTTCATATTTATATATGGCTTTTTATTTTATATATTCAAAGGATTTATTTCTTTTCTATTCTATCAGAAATATATAAGATTAGATTCTTTGAAAAGAAAAAATATGATAGGAAAATTTATCAATTATTTTCATTGATCACAATATGAACATTGATATATTAAAGAAAAAATGAAGCAAAGCAAAGAAAAGTCGAAGATGTCTACGTAGTTAAATGTGAAGAAAAATCTCCTTGTGTCAATCGAGCCGTTTTCAAGTTGCTTAAACAACTTGCTATTTAGTGACAAAGAATCAGAACCAAAGATCTCTACCCAAAAGACATTCAGTATGAAGTAAAAGCCATTTTCATCAATTGACACTTGAGAGAGTTCTCTTGCCATATATCAGAGGTGGAATGGGGAGCTCAAATGGACATTCTTATTCATAGCAGTTGGAGATCCAAAGTTGTTCAAAAGACAAAACATTGGTGAAAGAGGAGAAAAATATTGGGGAGAAAGAAGAAAATGATCTGCAGCAGGAGAGAGAGAGAGAGAGAGAAAGAAGATCTGAGAGAGATATACAAATTAGAGAAAGTGGAGAAAATAGAGATAAAGTGTGAAAAGAGGAGAAACAGGGAATTCAAAGTTCTGAGAGAGTGAGAGGAGGACAGAAAGAACTCATGAAGAGGGGAGAGAGTAGAAGAGAGATTGGAGAGAAAGAAAGAAAGAAAGTGGAGAAAAGAGAGAGAAGAAAAGAAACTAAAAGAAAAATCTGAGACACATAAAAGAGAGATATAAATATCAGAGTGAGGAGAGAAAGCTGAGAAAGGGGAGAGAAAAATTAATGAAAAGATTGGAGAGGGAAGGAGAGAAAGATCAGAAAGAAGAGAGAAAATTGAAAAGAGGAGAAAGTAGAAGAGAGAAAGATCTGGCAAAGGAAAAAGAGAGGTAGAAGAATGAGAAGAAAAGTGGGAAAAAAGAAAAAGTGTTGAAAGAAGAGAAAAGAAAGACACTAAAGAAAAATGAAGAAATAAAAACCAAAGAAGATAAAAGAGAGAGGATACATTCCTGTATTTCTTCTTCTTCTTCTCAAAGAATTCTCTCATATAGATATTCTGCATCCTAAGTGAGTAAAGTAAGAAGGAATTTATATTTCTTGCAATTGTAGCCATTCAAGATTTTTTTCCTTCCAACCTTTGACCTTTTTCTTCCCACATTTTCAAGTGTTTTCAAATTTCTAAACTATGCCAAAAATACGGTTGACAAAAATACAGTTGACAACTACATACCAAATTCTCACACTTTTAAGTCATTCAAAAATTATTGTTATCTGCTTAAAAGGTGACATAAGAGTATTTATCCATTCTGATAATTTAGGCTGCATATCACCGGAAGCATACGGACATGAAGGAATATATTCTGAGATATATACATGTGAAGATGTAAATATAGAGACAAAAAGATATGTACTTCTTTTTTTATGTGTGTTTATTGCATATCTTTCTTTCTCAAAAATGTTACTAATTTTCCTAAAATGAATACAGAAAATTAACTATTTTGAGACTAAATATTATTATTATTATTTACAATTAATTAATTAATTAATTAATTAACTATTTTAAGACTAAATATTATTATTTATTGGTTGGCATTACAAAGAAAATGCTTTGAGACAATTTCTTTTCCAAAACAGTTTTTGAAGGTGGGCAAGTGGCATCAAAAACGGATGCATCTTCACTACTGCAGATGTATGTGCACATGTGTTCTTCTGCATTTCCCTGGTTGTGTAGATAAATATAAAGAGTATTGTAATTTTTAAAATCCTTTCTCAGTTGGACAGAGAACCAAGAACATTTCTGCAAACCCTTATACATGGGTGGTTACATATGAACGTACTCTCTCTCACATACTCACACTATATGTATATATATATATACATATATATATATATATATATATGCCATCCATAGACAGACTCCTTTACTGTATCACAGCTCGGTGTGGCTAGACATCCAATTGCCTCAAGCTGGGATTGAAACCCAACTGATTTTGGCATCAGTCGGAGATGTTTTACCTGAGCTATCAGCACCCATCAGAGAGGAAGGTGGATTTTTACATACTTATTCTTCAAAAAACACGCTTATATATATATATATATATATATATATATATATATATATATATATATATACCAGCCTTCTAGCATATTGTAGACCTAAGAACCTTAGCAACCCATAATAGACCAAGAATAAAAATAACGGGATTTTCACACCCATGTAACAGCAAATGAAGTCTATAATGTAACAACATTAAACACATCAATTTGTTCACTAGTCCAGTCACTAAAATTATTTTCAAAATCTACCAAATCTCTAACTGTAGAAGTCATAACATAATTTATTTATTAGAATGCACACTATGCCAGAAACAGTATGTGGGAAAATCTGAATGGCCATTTCACTACAGAATTAATGATTATAGTAAGTCGGCTCCTCACAAAAGATTATTACCTATAGAACAACATTTCCACCTAATTCAAAAAAAATAGAAACAGACAGAAAAGATAACCTTAGAAAAATAGATTTTGCACCTCAAAAGACTTTGTCCAGCCAGACTTAACCACAAATTTAACAACACATATAGAATTAATATATAATCCCATGAATCAAGCTTTACCCACACAAGACAGATATGCTTATAGAGGTGTTGAGCTCTCACACATATACACACATCACACACACTCCCCAAAAAACTAAAAGATAACATACACTTAACACACATCCCCAGCAACCAATAAAACTGTCAAAAGCAGCAAAGTAACAATGTTGAACTACTACAGTAACCTGCCTAGCATATCTATCACTGATATTAACCAGCCAAGGAAGGTGCAGGTACACAGGACATCTTTGTACTATAGCAGGTTTAACTTTATTGAATTCAGCGAAAGGTGGGTGACTGAGGTAAGCCTGGTTCATGTGAATGGGGCTAGCCTTGATTTTCTCTTGATGCAATGCGGCAGTTTCCTGTGAACCCTCCCCTGGTTAAGTTAGACACTATTATGTTTTCCTAGTTAATATGAATGTGGTGATTCCTAGCCTGTTCCTTTAATTCTCTTTTGTTATGATCCTTGTTAAGATTTCCAATCTCCCCAGTTTGTTTTTGCCTCCTGTTTTCATCTCAGCTGGGTCAGCCTTTGATTTCATTTATTTTCTGCTTTCCTTTCCATTAGTGAGTGTGCTTCTTGATTCTGTCTATCAGCAGAATACAGTGGCCACTCTTATTATTTTAAGGGGTGAACAAGTCCTACTAATATTTGGATTTTATCAGCAGGGTTACATTTTTTTCTGGGTTCATCTCCTTATTATTTCATGAATCATCAAATTTTTATATAATTTTGTAAAAAAAAAAATTTTAAAAAATAAAAAAGACATTTTGTACTTTCATCAAATTTTTATGTCATGAGATGTTTTGTAGGTCCCCTGTGAATATGTGGTATTGTGGTATATGCAGAATTGAGAGGTGATGGTAGATGCGCTCTTGTGGAGAATGACTGGGTTGTGAGTCTGAGGACTAGGATAGCTAATGAAGACCAGCCCTTCCCTATTTGCCCTATGCAGAGGGAAGTCTTTGGAACAAATGATCCCTTTGAGACTTATGGTTGGAGCATTTGCAGTTTACCAAGAACTGGATGACAAAGCAAAATTTGACGTTGACTAGATAAAGACTGCCTTAATTACAGCCTTTTCTACAGATTTGTCCATGACGTACAAACAGCATATCAAGTGGCATTTGCAGTATGGTGAATCTGTGGCTGAATTGAAGAAACTCAGTTTTTGTTGGGCAAGATGAGTGACTGTATGCTGCTTTGCCCATTTGTGCACATGTTGCCAAGCAATATAAAGTAGACTCTTTGTGCATTGTCTAGGATGGATGTGTTCTCTATTGAACAGCTGCTTGTCTAAGCCTGGGAAATTATGATACAAGGAGATGGAGAAAGTCGGGGGTGGCAACAGTGGCCTGGCCAATGCAAAGTACAACATTCATGTCAGAAAGTGCTTTTGATGCAATGGTATTAACCACATGTCATAGCTGATTAAATAACAGGGGACAAGAGTGAGGACAACACAATACCACAAGCTGTTACTGTTGCCATAGCATGGGCCACATGTCTTGAAACTGTCCAAGAAAATGTGAGAAGAGATATGTCAGTCCCAGTATCCAGCTTGGCACTACCTGGGATTGTGTTCCAGGTTGATGGCAGAACCACCACCGCACTAATTGATACTGGTTGTTCGCTGTCTATAGCCAGCAGAAAGATATACCAGTCGTGGATGAAAGGGCCTGTATGCATAACAACAATAGATGGGGAGACCAGAGCCTGTTGTGAAATCAGAGTTGTTTCTTTACTGGTGGCTTGAGAAAAGCCACTTGGTTTCAACCTCCCAATAGGGATGAGTTAAAAGGAATAGGAATCACACCTTCGAATGCAGTGAAGAAAACCATCAAAGTGCATGGCTCTTGCCATAGAGGAACCACACTTTAGCATCGGGTTTGAAAAGTCTGAAAATCAGGCACCAACAAGCCTACGAAACAAGATAGCAGAGTATTCTGTGTTCGAGCTAGAACATAAGGAAGATAACCAGGAGTTAAAAACATGGTTGGATAATATCACATATCATGAAGAAGAGCTTGAACCTTCCAAGGGTCTAGTTCCATTGATGGCCATTATCCAAGAGAGAAAGGAAAAGGTATGCCCTCTAATGGATTACAGAGAGTTAAATGAGTATGTAGACATGTTTGCAGCAAGTGCAGATATCTGTGCAGACAGGCTAAGGGAATTGCAACAACACGCATACAAAGTATTGCTGGTGGACCTTAGGAGAATGTACCTACAGGTTTAGGTACACTAGTCATTGTGGCCTTTCTAGGCCATCTTACTGAAAGGGCAAAGGTACTGCCTTATACAATTAGGCTTTGGCCTCAACGTGGCACCTCTTATAACCAAATCGCACTATTTGGTTATAAGTTATGACTATTGCATATGGACAATACTAGGCATGTATTAGCCAATAGTCAGCATGGGTTTGGGACTGGGAGAGCTATATAACATCAGTTTCTCTCAGTCAAGAGGGGTACTCTCAGTGTGTGGAAACCAGACAAGACGAACACTATATATATATATATATATATATATATATATATATATACGCACACTAAAGGGTGGTGAAAAGTACTTGGTACAACTCACTTCACAAAATGTGATAAAATTTTTAGTTATGGAAAGTCCCTCTTGGTTGGGTTAAGAACTTTTCAGGAAAATGGCCACACACACACATATATATATATAATTTGAAGATCTAATATATAAAGCACAAAGTTTGTGTTTCTGAGCAAAACTTTTAAATTTAAACATATAAGTTTATGTATGCATGTGTAAATATGTAAAACTGTGATATCAAATAAATAAGGTTTTATCATTGGTATTTATCAGCATGTACTTTATATCGTGTTCAATTGATCTGGTTTTGCCACATGGAAATACCAATTTGCATATTCAACTCTAAAAATAAAATTTTTTTTAAAAATAAACACATTTTACTCATTTCCAAGTCTAGACAACTCAAGAAAGACAAAATGAGTTCAAGAAGCAAAACATTTTTGGAAAGATGATGACTTAACAACTTATAAACAGTCACCAAGAAATATTCTGTAGATAAAATAAGAAATATGATAAGATATAAATATAACAAGTTTATTTACCCATGTGAGTTATGTAAGGGGTCAAGGGTTAGATCACAATTTGTTATTATAACAGTAAAATGATTGCTGAGTAATAAAGTTAGTAGATAGAGATATGAAAGGTCCCAATATGAAATGTGCATTTCTCAAGTAGCGAAATGAATCATACCTTATCATGATAGTTATGCATCTCGACTAATTGGTAAGAAATACTTGCTTAAGACATGGTTTTTCCTGATAGTAAAATGTGAATAGATGTTTGAGTCGGTCAACTTGACACCCCCAAAGCAAGTGGAGGTGGGCAGGCGCGGGAACTGTGATTGGTAGCTGGCTTGTTGGTGTTTTGCATAAGTGAGTTACCAAGCTCTATGTAAAGGGTTGGAATGAGAAGGAGGGTAGTTCATCTCAGAAGTGGAGACTGTGCCTGTTGCTATGACAGCAGGGGAGAGACAACATTTTTTCTTTTTTTTTTCTTTTGTAACACATTTCAACACAGGAAACACATTTTATTTATTAAAACTTCTTGATTTCTACACTAGTTGACATTATTTTTACTGTTTAAAATAACAGCAATATCAATTCAAACATGTGTATGTACTATATATAATGTTTACAATTATATATATATATATATATATATATATACACACAAGAATATTTGTAAAAAGTCTTTTTTTGCAGACAACCTGATAATGTTTTCAAATACAAAAGTGAGATGTAAAAAGTTCTTGAACTGATTCACGTCCCAAAAATTAATTCGGAAGAAAATATATTTGAGAATTCACTAGTGAAAATCTGATTATATTAAGGACTCAACAAAACATGACATCCTTTTTTGACAGTATAAGTGACCTAGTACATCTATGGGCGTGTGTATGTGTGTGTGTGTGTGTGTGTGACTTTTGTACACATATACATGTAACCATTATTTCTGTTAACCTATTAAAATTTACTTTTTATTTTGTCTGACATCTCAGCATTTTGCCTCCAATTGTTTCATTATAGCAATTTTAAATTATTTCAGATTTTCAATGTCAGTATTTTACATATGTGTTAGCTGAGAATGTCAGCCATTGTTCTTTTGTCCCCTTGAAAGTTGACATAAAAACGAGCTTTGATGCAATTTCTTCTGGATGGCATCAGCAATGTTGATCAAAGTTCATTCTTCTGAATGGTATCTTCTTTGAGATTAGTATTAGCTTTCTATAGAGTTGCTTATTCATTAAATTGGAACTCAAAATTAAACTTATTGCTAACAAATTTAAAAAGCCAAGAATTTTTTTTTTTATTCTAGCAAAATTGTATTAACAAATAACATACAATGGAAATAAAGATATTTTTCAGGTTCCTCAGCTAAATGCATGTCCTTTAAGCAAATTCTAGTTTGAATTTTAGGCATAATAATTTTTTAAATGCTTTGAGTGAATTTGAAAAGATAAACCAAATATTCCAAGCTTTTAATTGCTTCTGATCATATTAAAATAAAGAAAAATTTTTATAATTTAATAAAATAAAATACCTACGCAATTGAATTAATGAATCAACAATTAAGATATTTCCCAATTTAAAAGAATCAGAAGGTAACATTGTAATGCAAATTACTTACAGAGCGAGTAAACTTCTAGTCTCCAAAATATATGGTAAACTTCACAAATTCATCTTCTATGTAACTTCAAAGGTCGAAGGTCAGTATCTGCACATGACAATTCTGGAAAAAGCAAAAGAAAAAGTCTTTTATTTGAAGGAACTTTGATCAAAAGAAAGCGTATAATTATAAAACATCATTTTCTGTGGAAAGAATTATGGTCAGAAAGAATTCTTCTTGCTGGCTAAGAACTGCATATTTACTGTCAGTAAATCTTCCATGTAAACATAAACAGACTACCATTATTGTTTTGTCCGTGTATTGTTTAATATATTATAATGTAATTGTCATCTTTGATAATGGCTTATGTAAGCCAAAAGCTTAGATAGGATTAAAAAGTATGTATCAGTATTGTGATTTTCTTTCTTCATTTAATGATAATTAAATATGCAATTTTTATTATTAGGGCCACATATAAATTTTGTTGAAAAACCATATTTTTTTCATAATCATTTTAACTTCATTGATAATTTTTTTTTTTAACAGGTTATGGGATAATTTGAAATTAGGTTGTTATATGATTTTCTGAACAATTTTGGGGAGTAAATGTTGCATATAAGAAATGTGTCTCTTGTAGTTCTGTCTTTAAGTTGATTCCAAATGTGCATGTGAGAAAGTAGGCAACACATCTTAAATCAACTTACCTGTTATATACAAAATGTACAAATTCATCATTTTTAACAAAATAATAATTTTTATCTCCTTAGATTTAAACCCTTTATATATAAATTCTTCATTAATTCAAACATATTTTTTAAATGTTACACTTGGTCTCTCATGCATAAAATGTTTGTAAAACTTTATAAGTACTTCATAATTCTTAAAAATATTTTGATGAAATAATGATTTTTGGGGAAATTTTTTAAAATTGAATCGCACACACTTCATGAAAAATTGCAATTGTGTGTGGATAAATACTGGTTATAATGAATAAATTCCCTGCAGAATGAACAGGATGCTAATGACTGCAAATATATTTATGATTAGCCAGGCATAAAATGGATCCATTTTTGCATTAACTGGGATGAAAGCTACACAATAGCTGGGTATGGATGTGAAGCTGAAACATCAAACATGCTTGACCTGGAACATTGCAATGACTGATTTGATAGAATAAGCTTAGTCTGAGATAACAACTTCTTTTTGTCAAAGATAAATGCACAGAGTATCTTAAAATCTTTCATTTTAAAATCCTACCCAGTTTGGTGATAAGAAAAAAAACAACTTTTTTTTTAATGCAGGATGACATATGGGCTCATGCAAAAATGACATATTATTGTATTTTACCAATTCCTTCCAATCTCATTGCTATAGATTAACAAATATATTCACCAATACTTTAAAGAACTTAGCTGATCAGGATCAAATTGTAGAAGACAAATTCCTTAAAATTTTCTTAAGATCTGTTAAGTAATTTATTATTTCTTTGGCTAAATAAAACTTTTAGAAGGAATTCTTTTCCCTTCTTGCTTCCTAAAAATTAAAAAATTGGCAGAATTATGAGCAACTTTAAACTGTAGGGACAAAAACAGAATTCGAATTCCCGATTCTCATCCAAATTCAGTTCTCTCACTTTGATTTGTTCTATCTTTATTTATCTTTGTCCCGTTACTGGCAATCCACAAATTGCAGAAATGGACAAGTGTATACATGCAGAATCCACTTTCTAAATAATTTTCTCTGGTGAAGCAGTGACAGTAAAGTGGTTTCTTTATTTATTGTCAGTAATGACAAATAGATGCCAGTCAACTTTGACAGAAATGGAAATTCCTGATCAGACATTCACTAATGGATATTAATCAAGTTTATGGCAACGTGCACCAACGAATGCACATTTCATATTGGTGCCAAACTAAGACCGCATTCTTACAGTTTGCATTCTGTCAAACATTCAAGAAGACATAATCTTTCTTTCTTTAATGGCATTGTGAGAAGTCATGGCAAAATCAGACAAATTGTAGAATCTCCATTTTTGGTATGTAGGTTTTTTTGGGGTTTTTTTTCGGGAGTTTTTTCTTTTACTTTTCAACCAGATTATTCCAACCAGTTCAACTAGTACAGTTAATGTGGCTTCTCAAGTTAAAAAAGGATTTCTCAGTTTGTATTTACTTTTCAGCTTAAACTTACTTTCTCATTTTGGCTATTTATTGAAGATCAGTTTATGAAATTGCAGTAGAAAGTGAGTGCAATTAAGATAAAAGAAATGCAAGCCAAAAATGAGCCAAAAATTGACAACACTTCAAATAAACAGAATGGAACAAGGCAAAATAAAAGAAACGAGGTAATATCAACACTTTTGTAATCAAGCAATAAGGAATTGTTCATATAATTTTATGCATCCTTTTTCTTCCTTGGTAGCTGAGTGTTGAAGAATTATGTATATGAATTGATGTCTACTTTTACTTCATTGGTAGCCTAGTGCTCAAGAACTGCCAATATGATTTCAGGTTATTTTTTATTTCTTTGGTAGCCTAGTGGTAAAGACCGGTCCCTATGATTTTATGCCTGGTCTTTCTTTTTTGGTAGCCTAGTGGTAAAGACCGGTCCCTATGATTTTATGCCTGGTCTTTCTTCTTTGGTAGCCTAGTGGTAAAGAATTGTGCAACTGAGTTCATACCCCATTTTTCTCCTTCTGTACTCTTCATTGCTGCATTTTAACAATAATAAAATTCATCATCTCAAAATCATGCAAGGAAAACCAATAAAAAGAAATTAATGAAAATTGGAAATAATCACATGCGGAATCCTAAAAAACATTGTAAGAAAAAGGAAGTGGGAAATGGAATACTGAGGAAACTGATATGTGCAAGGATTATGTTATTAGTTGTCATCGTAAGATGAGATGTTAACCTTTGTGATTGTCAGTCTTTTGTGTTCTCAATGAGGAAACAAAATAATGTACTAAATGGCTTTTTGCCTTTATTGTTGTTAGCTGCCCTGTTTTTTGCTTTCCCATCAGCGTGCAGACCCCAAATGATTACATGATATTCATGCCTTGAAAGACAATAAAGACAAACAGCAAAGAAAAGTCTAACAGCTGTGGGCAATAAAAAAAAAAACCCAAAAAACAAGAAAGATAACAAAGGAAAAAAAAAATCATTGTTTTTTCTGCAATGAAGCTGCCCCCCACCCCCACCTCCTTAATTTTCGAGTAATTCTTTTCTTGGCGGGGGGGGGGGGAATGTGCTTCTGCCAATCAATGGAGTTTAATGGAAAAAGTAGAAAGAGTCTTTGCCTTTCTTTTTTTTTCTCGGTAAGAAATGACACAACAAAAATAACACAAGTTTCAATGCAAAAACTCTTCAGCTTCATTTCAACAATAATTTGCATTACACAAAAGACAATAACCGTATATTTTACAAAATGGCTAAGTGAAGCTGTGGGTGGCTCATTTTTTTATTCCATCTTCATTAATGGAATTCTCAAACAGAGTTCAAGTTTCAGTTAGGACAGTTTGTATTCCCTTTGCACTAATGCCTTTGGAAAAGGCATGAATCCACTTATTCCTCTAATTTTAGATTTTAATAGTAGAACATTTGGAACTTTTGAATTCTGTAAAGCAAATACTATTCAGTATCAGGCTGACCCCCCCCCATCAACCACCATCATAGAATTTCCCACGCTACTGAAACTACAGAAGTATCATTCCATGTAGCTTTAGTCACACAATTCACAAAGAATGTGTAGGAATGAACAACAACATGGCAAACATAATGATGAGAATAATCACCTTTACCAGAATCAAAATTAATTTCCTTTTTCATCTTCAATAATAATGACTTTGTTCGACTTAAATTTTTGACAATTTTCGATGAATCCAATCAAAAATTCGCTATTTAAGTAGTGGGTTTTGATTGCCCGAAAATCCAGTGTGAAAGCCTGTAATTACATTGTAATTATGAACACATTTGGCCAATCAATAAATGGTCAATCTCATCCGTACATTTATATTAAACTGGATTTTCACACCTGAAACTCGAGTAGCCTAAATGAACAAAAGAAGGAAGATCTCTTCAAAATTAGTGACTGAAAAGTTTTGGTACTCATCCATTTTGCTGAACAATATACGTAAACATTCCTCCAAAAACAGCAGTTACTTATAGGATCACATGAACATATTAAGTTTAATTTGCTATTCATTTTCATATAGATGTAAATATTCATAGACGAGACTTTATAAAAATACACACTACCAACCATCTTTGAGCCAACTTAATTGCAATGTGAATGTAGCGAATTCATTTTTCATTTAATTTTTTCTTTTCTTTATCACTTGCATTTATTGTGAATAAATCCTTTTATTGTTATTTCAATTAACAATTTATGCATCATTTTTAAAATCATTTCTGTTCATAGCAATAGTTTTTCATTGTCAAATCAGATTTCTTCACTCACTGATAGTAAAATCCAGCCAACACGTGTGAGCTTTGGTTAGTAGAGTGGACTGTACATTCCATTAAGAAGACAACTATTTTCATTTTTCTTGTCTACCTTTGGAATTTGTATGAATTTCTTAAATATTTTCATTAATCCATAAACTATTCAAATGCAAACTTTTTGGCATTTCAACCTCATGGCTTTTCTAAGGCTGTCTCTGAGATTAAGTTCTATCAGTTTAGCAATTATCCTTGTTTGAACATGAGAGAGAATTTATGAATATACTTAAACCATAAAACTTGCAATATAGTTGGTGGAAAAATTAAGTGAAAACAGAATTAAAAATAATGCAACACATGCCTGAGTTTTGATAACTGAATGAAAGGTTAATCAATTTTCTCTGATTACTTGAAAGATTTGGAATCAGTATATATTGAGTCCTAACAACCATCTCTTGGTAAACAGGAGTGGTTGGTAGGCTTGAAGGTAATTAGCCTTTAATGTTATATTTTTTGTTTGTATATACATTTAGTTTGGGTTGTATATTTTGTAGTTGCTGTGCTCATTTTTTTCTTGATTTTTGCTCCGATGAGAGAAGACATAAATTAAAACATCTAAACTCTATTTTTGTATTAACAATTTACAGTAATATATATTTTTTGTTACACTTCTTTTTTTGTTGTGAATATCCTTTTAATATATCTCTAATAAAATTTTGTACCTCTGCAAAAATATTCCAAATGTATATGCTCTTCATTTGTTGTCCATCAATGTTAGAGAATATCTCTTGAAGAAACAGATGTAACATTTGATTCTGAAACAATTTTATATTGTTCAGCTTTATAAAAGGTTCTTGTAAAAATCTCCAGTATTTTTGTTTTGTTAATAAGTAAATCACAAGGTAATCATCCACTGTGTATTCAGTCATGAGTTCTGGGAAATTTTGCACATACAAAAGGCCATCCTGCCATATTGCTTCAAGGGCCATAATTTAGGATAAGAGAATGGTGTGCACATACCTAATAATCAAGGTTAAACATTGCTAACATGCATCCATCATATTTGTCACCATATTGTGTACTTTTTATCAAATGAATCTTACCTCAAAAGCCACCCTGACATATTACCTCAAGGGTCATAGTTTAATGGAAGAGAATGACTTTAAGTGACTTGTTCCCTCACACTTGTTTGCCAGCTTCAACATAACACCATTATTAAATGGATTATGTGCATAATGTGGTAGGAAAAGAAATCTGGTTTTGTTCTCTCAGTAACCACTCTGCCATTTCATATTCAAATTACATAAAACAACAAAATTAGTGCAACACACTGTAAACCATTTTGACAAAGGCAATGAAAATTTATTTGCTATTTTAAAATGCTTTCCAATTTGTTGTGTTAATTTGCCAAATTTATTGCCAGACTTTCTAAGCTTCTAGGTCCAGATAGGATGAGCAGATTTTTTTTTAATTATCCAGTCTTCCACATGAGATTGCACTAAAACAGATCTGCATCAATTATGTAACACACACCGTAAATTGATCAGAATATAAACAATACTGATGACTGAAATGTTTTGATCAAATATCAATTCAAAATGTTTGATTAAAATTAGACAAGAATTGTAGTGAAATATGATGACTGCAATGAAGGCATTATGCAATTTATTTTAATAAGGATAGAGTTTTATGGAGAATCCTTATGGCAATAGAAAATGATACAAAGTGGAAGAAAACTCAAAGAGAAGTGGACTGTAATGATGATTAATAAAGAAGCAGTCAAGATTTGACATTTTCAGTGTTTGTACAGATGTCAAAAATCCTGCAGTTGTCTTTGTATTTCCAATGACAAAGCATCTGTCTGTGAAGAAGGCAATGATATTGAGACCAAAGAAATGTTGCTGCAGATGACATTTTCAAAGACATTTTCTGTTAGGAAATATTGATAAATCAGAAAATAGACAATATCTCCTATGTAAAGAGAAAGATTCAGAGAAATCATTGCATTATTGCTGAACATGAGCCTTAAAAACAAAAGTAATCTTTCTTCAGAAAATGAAAGAAATACTAAAAAAAAATAATGAAAATGTTCGATGCACTTCATTATTTCCATTCTTTTATAGAACGCCATTTTTGAGAGGGTGGGGGTCTCTTTAAAATCTTTCAAACTTTCCAAATCATGACCTCATAGATGTAGTTCTTTATTTGAGGATTCACTTTCACTCACATTCTAATTTCTTGTTTCATAACGTTTCAGCTGGTGTCTTTAGATTTTCCTCATTTCAGCTTAAATTTTTTGTCATAATTGATTAGAATTATCATTTTGGCAAGATTTTTATTCCTATATTTCAATCAACATATTCTCTAGCCTTCTTCAGATGTATATACAGTTCTTTCTCTTTTGCCTTTATTAATTATTGAATTACTGCAAACAAGAGAAAATTCAAATTGCTGTTTGAATTTCTGGGCTAAGGAGCTATGATTATTTACAGATGGACTATTATCTCCATCTTTGTTGTTGTAATCATAAATGTTCCGACTCTTGTGCCCTGTGACATTCATTGGGTGATTTTTGCTTCATGAATTTGGTGATATAATAATTGTGAGTTCAATCCCTGGTCTGGGAAGTTTGTATTTGAATTCAGTGGAAATTGAGTAAGTAATAACTGAACAATACTAAATATCCCTGGACATGGGCAGTGGAAAAAGAGCAATCTACCCCCAAAGATTAAATAAAGTGTCCTGTTAAAAATTGACAATAACCTGATGAAGGCCAAAACATTGTGATAACAACAACAAAGATTGGGACAATAGTCCATAGGTAAATAATATAAGGAAATTAAAAGTCAGTTTGAATCTTTGATGACTGCATCTTAAAACCATTTATAAAAGAAAAAAAATCTAGCAGATGAATTCTACCTTTGAGTAAGGATAAAAAAAAATCTACAACCAAATTGTAACGATGAAAACAACAATAATTAGGATACTCATTTGATTGTCATATAAAATAAAAAAAATGCTTCATTCAGAATTTTATAAAATATGGATCAGGCTAAATGTAATGATAAATAAGCAAGGATGAAAGAGAATACAAATCCAAAAAAATTAGAGAATAACATTTCATATGAGACTGTATCCCAATTTTCAGGCCTGTCTTAGAATTTTAAATTCTTTTTTTTTTTTTTTTTAAATCAATTCACCCCAAGCAAGGCAATAATGCCACTATGATACAAGGGGCTACTTAGAGTAAAAGAGAAAGAAAAGACATTAGAAGGAATCAGGAGAACAATCCTAAGCAGGAAACAAGGGATAAACCTCTACTGTTTCAGGGAGGAATTTGAACAGGGCAGTAACATGATAATGATGATAGTGTAAATAATTTCTGAAAGAATTATGTTAATTCTTTTCAATTTCAAATAATCACTTTGTACTGTAAGTTGTAATTTATAAATTTATCAAATTAATTCAAAATTTAAGACAAAAACAAGAAATAATTAAAAAAAACCTTGAACAAATGAAAATCAAATATTTTTCTTAAATGTTTAACTTTTAGATTTCTGTACCAGGAAAAACATTTTTTTTTAATCAAAATATTGTGTAAATAAAAATACACAAAAATAATATTTCCAGTTTGGTAAAGCAGGTCTTATAAAGGACAATAGAAATAGTTTTTGCTCATCTTCTCGTTTTAGTATATTAATTCATAATTTCTATAATAATTACAATTCATAATTTCTATAATAATAATAATAATAAAAATGATAATTCATAATTTCTATAACAAAACAAATGTTCAAAATTCAAATTGTTTAATATGACTTTTTAGATTTTGTAATGTTTTCTCTGCGAATGAAATAGCAAAGCCAAAGAATTTGATTGGATTTAGAAGGAATTGCGAAATATAAAGAATCTCCAGATTTGGTGCCAAAAGTAACATCCAATCTAAACCTGTCATTGAATCCAGAAAATATTCTATGATTTACATTTTGAGATTGGGTTAATGAAGGAATTTTTTAAAGTCATCTTAAAATGTGATTTATTGTTATTTCTTAGGAATACAAGCATAAAATAATAATTTACACTGTTTACATCATTCACACTACTGTCCACAGTTTTATCGTCATATTCATGACATTTCAACTGTTGTACACTCTGATCTTCTTCAGGTGATATATGGTGGAATTTCAAACCAACCCCTTTATTTCATCCACGGGAAGTAGATTGTTCTAGTTCCATGTGCCATGCCTTTTTGGGATATTTCAGTTATTTTATTACCTTAACTCAAAGTTTTTGTTCACCCTTGCTGTGGCCAGGTATTGAACTCACAACTGTTTGGGTCAAGTCACTGGATTACTTCAACCAATGCTTTTATCCACTGTGTTGTTCATGATGACGGTCATCTTTGAGTATAGAATCCAGAGGTTAGCAGTGAATATTTTGAAGACAGTAGGGAAGCATTGTTCAGGTTAGCAGTGGATATCCCGGTAAAAGTAGCAGAGCATAGTTATACCTTCTGTTCCTCTTCGCCTGACAAGCTGGCACTGGACATTCGGATAGAGTAAACAAAATGGCCGCCTTTATACACGACGGATTGAATATTCTATGTCTTCTGATTGGTTAACCTTCTATTGGTGGACTATAAAACGAGTCAAGTCATTTGGACTGGCTCACTAGTAGATAATATACACAAAAAACTGCAACACACTGGGCCAATAATTGATTGTTTTCAATAGAATATTAGCTTTACTTATTGAAAACTCATGTTTTTATTAGGCTAAGCCACCTCCCCATATCCCCTAAGCAGGTATTCATCACACACAAGTGCTACCTCTAATTCCCTGAATTTTCACATGAAGCTACTCTTAATTTGCTTTGTGTGATAAAAGCAGCATCATTAATCATGATGAGTTGTGGATAATGAAACTTAACATTCTGCTTGTTGTAAACCAATAAAGATTAATCAGATTAGTAAAATGCTAACTATATCAGCTGCTTTTACAATTCAAGCTACAAGGAACATTATAGTTGTCAGGTGATCAAATTTATTCTTTTAAAAAAAAAAAATATAAATAAAGATACAAGATATTAAGAAAAAGGCCAAAATTATAAACATCATTTATCTCCAAGGTATTTACTTGTACCACACAAGGCTCAAAATATAACTGTTGATGAAACAGAAGTAATATTCACAGATAGAACTGTTGTCAGTGGCATAGAAAATGTACCAACTCAAAAGACAAGTCAGATTTACATTCCCTGACAATAAATGGCATTAAAATAATTATAAAACAAAAATTCATAAACATATTTAAAGAAAAATTCCCTCAAAATGACTCAAATTTATCATTGACTACCTAATTCTATTATACAATACAAAAAAAAATATCAAGATACCTTTTCAATGAACAAGAGTTCATTTTTTAATTGGGAAAAATTTTTTTGCTGAAAAGAAAATGAAAGTTTCCCATGGCACGCTTCCTTCTCTCTTTACATTGATTGAAATCCATGTATCGCAGACCCCTTTGACAGCCCCAACCAAAGATTATCAAGAATTCTTCTATCTCTGTGCCCTCAGGAGAAATGATTCCTCTGCCTGTATGACACACACGTTCACTCCATCTGCAATTGGTTTTTCTTCTTTTAACCTAATTCCAAATGCCAATTGACTGTTAAATAACAAATTAAGCATCATTAGGATGGAGACAAGTCTATTCCAGCCCCCATATCCAATTAGTATCATCTATGTTGAAAGTAAAAGAGAAATGGGGAAGATGGTGATTGGGGAGGGGGTCTCTTATTTTGATGTTGATTAACAATAAAGCTGTTGGTCTGTCATCATTTCTGGTGCTGGGTGAATTGAAGAATGCTAAAGAGCTATGCCTTCATACTTTTCTAATCACAAATGACAAGCAAAGATATAAGAGAAGTATTCTCTAAATACAAACATTTTTTGTAAAGTAATTGATCAATAAGGGAGTCTCCAGTGATCAACTAGAAATTGTTCGTTCATCATAACAGATATTAAAGTTATAATCATATTTACAGGGTGCGATGGGTAAATTGTCACCATTTTATATTTTTAATTTTGCACTTGCACATTGTTTTTGATTTTGTCAACTGCACAGTATATTAGGGTCAGATGGGCACTGTCTGTGACAAAAAGAGCACCATGACACAATTCACTCTGCCAGGAATTTAGAAACAGCATGCTGTACTGCTTGGCATTCATGTTGGAATCTCTAATACAAATATTTCAGAGTGTTTGGGAGTCAATCTGAGGACAGTGCAGAGGATTCAGAAAGAATTGGATAATCCTAATGGTAATTACATCGATATTGTAGCTTTTAAAACTCACTTTGATTGTTCTGATAAGTAAAGCACTCCTGAATTTGTTGGTAATGGCCTCAGACTTAACATGGAGGCCTACATCAAGTGCTTTGAGGAGGTAGTACTGCTCTAAGTCAAGAGGTTGGCTGCTTGAAGACCTTATGTCTGGCAACATGATTATCCACCATGCTACACAAGGAGGAGAACTCGGTCATGGCTGTCAGAGAATTTCTGAGACACCATCCCTTTCATCTGGCCACCTAACTCCCTAGACTGCAACCCTTTTGATTATTATATATAGGGCATATTTGAGCAAGAGACCAACAAAACTCCTTGTAACACCAAAGATGAAATGAAGTCAGGGATTATGGCAGCATTAACCAACTTAAACAAGGAAGCAGTCCAGAAGAGCTGCAATAGATTCTGAAGTTGTCTGGAGCTGTGGTTGAAGCCAATGGCAATTTTATTGAATAAATTTACTCTTTAGCATTTCAAATTTTGGTAAATATACCTGTTAAATGAGATGTCAGTGTTATTTTCATTTTTGTTTCATTTAGATGACAGTTTATCCATCACAACTTGTATGTTAGCCAGCGACCCATTTCCAAGCACATCTGTTTGCAAGCGTTGGCTAACCAGTCCTTATTGCAGGTTCTTGTTCAGTCTCATTTTTTTTTTTTTTTTTAAGACCCACAGATCTCACCGGTGATTTATACTGCAACTATACTGAGTGATCCTTAGTTACAGTTCCTGGGAGAGAGTTCATCATCTGGCTGGATCAACAGTCTGAACAAGGTCAGTACAGTCAAACTCTCGGTCACGATGACTTCTAACTTCAACCATTGATAGCCTCTGAATAACCCATAATGTGGTTTAAAAGCACTTTCCAAAGGCATTTACATGCATTTTTCCTATCCTCAGGCTGATAACATGAAAATGTCAATTTCCTGACAAATTGACAATTCTGAGATTTGAACCCTTGTCTCATGGTCAGAATGCAAACATTTTAAGCACTCAGCCATGTTTCCATATTATATATGTATGTATATATGATATATATTATATAAAAATTAACTTTTAAATATCAATTCTTAAAGGGGAAAAAATTCATTTTAATAGTTTTAATATTGAGCGCTATATAAAAAATATCTGAGTTTCTTAAATTATATATATATATATATATATATATATATATATATATATATATATATATATTTATAAATTCAATATCTTTTTTAAAGTGATATTTGACAAAAGAATAGCTAAATTAAGAGCACGTATAATATAATCTTCAAAAAAATGAAAATGTAGGATAATTTAAGATATAAAATATTTGAAACACTAACCTTTATGTTACCATAGTTTCTACAATTTCATCAGGCCTTAATATATTATATGATGTCAGTGATTTCATGTAATGCCATGGCTTGATCCATCCTCAGATATTGGCACTCAGATGTGGCTTTTTAGTCTTGCTAGGGTCTTACATTCTATTGCCCATATGTGGCAATCATTGGATATCATTTGCAATAGTTGTTACATAAATTCCGTATAACGTAAATGATTTCTGTCTGTGTGTGACGTCTTTGATGATTCTGTTCAAAGTTTTTCTAACCACTGTTCACTGCTTTCCTCCAAGATGAACAATCTAAAACTAGGTTTTTCCAGTAATTTTGCATGAGGTTAGCCTTCTTCAGTGTGTCCATGATGCAAACTTTATATCTTGTGCAGTGCATCGGTCTTTTTCCTTCAGCCAATTCACCATAGAGAAACTGCTTAAGGATCCTATCATCCTTCATCCTAACTACATGATCACAACTGGCAGAAGTTCCAGAGACTATACTGCTAGACTGACTGCATTCAAGTACATATATCATCACTCATATATATTTGAAATCAAATTCTCTTCAGCCTTTTCATGTGTCTCCTGTAAGTGATCCAGCTCTCACATGAATACAACAATGAAGAAAAAACACAAGTATTTATACATACACATACTTGTGAGATCAGTGCCCTTTCAATATATTTTCTACTTAGTGATAAGTTCTTTTATTCTCTAATCAGATGCGTTACGGTGAAGTACAAATGCATATCCATCTGACCACAATTTCAACCTAATAAATGTCACTGATATCACAATTTGCAGACTAGGCTCATATATATATATATATATGTCTTAAAATAATTGTCAGACTTTGTCCATTTCATAGTGTGTGATGTCATTTGTTTAAATTTAGATATGCATCAAGCAGATATGAATGTACACAAGAAAATCATGGAGAATTGTAGTTTAAAAACAGTGAAATCGATCTTGCTAACCAAAACACTCCTCTGTGGCTAAATTGGTAAAGTACATCAAGCTATAAGACAGTTCTGTATATGATACAAGTTCGATTCCTGTTGGAGGATGCATATTTTCTATGATGATTTCTCGGACATTCAGGCCGGTAAATGTCATTAATACTGTTTATTATAAATAGAGCATTTACTTAAATATTTGTATCTATAAAAAGAACGTATAAACATAAAAAATGTATAAAAATAATTGTTAGACTTTGTCCATTACATAATGTATACATATATGTATATCCAGATATATATAAATATATATATATGTATAAATATATAATATCACTCACTGCGTTAATAGTGCACAATTTCTTTTTTGTGTCAATGTGTTTTTATTTTTTTGTCTAAAAGTATATTTTAGCTAACTTGACTTAATTAGTATATATCTATTTATGTTTGTTAGATATATGTATATGTGCATGTTTGTATATATATATATATATATATATATATATATATATATATATATATATATATATGTGTCTGTGCATGCATGTTTTTTGGGGTGGGGTATAAATATTTAGATGTGAATATTTATATTTTATCTCTACCTCTATAATTTAAAGTAAATAATTTGTGTGTGTGTGTGTTATGTTTATTTTAAAACAAAATTAAAATAAACGACAATCCCTCATATAAAATATGATATATCATCGTGACAACTACCAGATATATTTAACAAAATTTAAATTATGTAACACTCAGTCTTAACTCAGAACCTGAAGACTGCATTGTGCATGGAACTCCAAGCCAGTGCTACTGATGAGGAAAAATATGTATATTTATATATATGTATATATTATGCAATGCATGTGTAAAGTGAGCCATCTAGATAACATTATTGTAGAATGACCAACATATACATTAGCTTTTTTGTCAAAGATGCAATCTCCCAAAGGACATTTAAATTGATATATAGTGCTGGTTTTCTACAATACATCACTAGATGTGTGTGTGTGTGTGTGTGTGTGTGTGTGTGTGTGTGTATATATATATATATATATATATATGAAATAACATTGACTATTTACTCATTAACAGGGAGATTTTCAAATGATCACTTCAAACACCTTCGTAATCACCATTAGACTCCTTCAACTCTTTCTGAATCCTCTACGCTGTCCTCAGATTGAGACCCAAACACCTTGAAATATTTGTGTTAGAGCTTCCAGTGTTTCCAAATTTCTGGCAGAGTGAATTGTGTCATGGTGCTCAATTTCTCCCTGTCTACTGTGCAGTTGACAAAATCAAAAACAAACAACACCCGTGTGCAAAATTAAAAATATAAAATGTTGACAATTTACCCATTTCACTCTATATGTATGTATATATATATATAATTATGGAAATAATATACAAGGATCTCTGTTTTTCTTTATTAGGATTTAAATTCAAATTTTTCATCTTCCAGTTTACCAAATAATTTACTTGATGTACCAACCAACTTTATAAGTCTTTTATATCGTCTTTTTTACAACATTTTAGCAGCTACCTCCAATTTCTTTATATACATACACAAGCACAGATATTTTTTTCCTCTATATACATACATATGATAATGTTTAATTTATAAATTAGGCACAATAAGAGATAAATAATCAAGCAACGCCATATTGATGAGAAACTGCAATTAAAGTTATGCAACAGAAGATTCATTCTTACCGTAATTCTTAACAATTGATTTGTTAACTAATAAAACAAAATATTTTTCCTTCACCCTTAAGAGAAATCAGACTTGAATTGTCAGCATCAATAACCTTCTATTTTTTAACCCTAATTAAGTAAAACTAATGAATTCTTTTTATCAGGAATTGACTATAGATAACTAAAGCTGCAAGCATTGTCCAAGAATCTCCACTGAAGACTAACAGAGAACTTAAGAATTTAAACTGCATATTTTCAAAGAGAGCAGGCTATTCCTAGTTGCAAGAATTATGGAAACACAATTCACTTACCTGAATTCCCAGTGGCCTTGAACCAATCTCATTTTAGCAAATATCATCAAACTACTTAGTGGCTAAGAGAATTATATTTCTACTCATGCCAATGGTTCATGAAAAAGTAAGGATTTGTAATGTGGATTTTCAAGGTAGGCAGGACACTATCTACAATATATCAATTTCAACTCTTTTTGACTCTGTGCTGGACAAAGCTAAATATTGATAATGTACATGAATAATTAGTTTTGATAATAGCCCTAATTTATTATCCTTCATTATCAAACTTAATTATCCAACTAATTATTTCCAGTTTGACTAAATCTCTGTTGTTTAGTTAAATGGAAATAAAGCAAGTGAAATGAAGCTTGAAAGAAATCCGACTTAAAACAAAATAATATTTGGGAATGTTTCATTTAATAAATTAATTCAACACCACAATGAAGACTATATGAGTGTGAGTAAAGAAAATAAAGTCAAAATCAAAGAAATCAATGAGTCAAACAGTAATAACAGTTTGACAATATACATTATTTACATTATTCGGACTATTGTCCTCATCTTTGTCACCATATTTATTACAACATTTCGGCTATTGTACACTCCGGCCTTCTTCAGGTGGTTGGAATGTCAAACTGAACCCTTTATTTCACTCACTGGGGTAGACTGTTCTAGTTCCAGTTTTACAATATCCTATGTTCTAGTTCAACAATATTTCATGTAATTAAAAACAAAAAACAAAATATTTTCTAATTCAAAAGTCAGTCAGCAATTAATTTCTTGAGCATTTCTTATGTTCTGATATTAAGTAAATATATTTTCCTAAGAGTACAGATTATGAATAATTCAAGAAATAAAAAATAAAACTTTATTTTCTATTTATATTTACAGAGTGGGGGGTCTGCATTCTGGGAAATAAAGAAGTGCAGACATTAATTTCCACACAATGAATTCTAATTAAATGATTCTAATTAGTGTCTTAATCAGACAAAACACTTTTTTTTGCTTAACACTGAAAAGTGAACAACTTCTCCACACCAACATGTGTGGATGGGGAAACACTTTGACGTAACAGGTGAAATAATTTCCTTCACTGCAAAAAAAACCAAAAAAACAAAAAAAAAACTAATTACACACCTGAGATTCAGAGAGGTCCAAAGAAGATAAATGGTTAATTTAATTTTTTGTTAATCTGAATTATGGTGTACCACTTTGTGTTTTAAGGCAGTTTCTACTCAGTCGAAAAGAAAATCTGCCCAAATATATTAAATGAATTACTTTCCATAGACTTTTTCTGATTTTGTTCATTTAGAAGAAAAAGAAAAAGAAATTAAGAATGAACTTTGGTATTTTAATATTAATCATCATAATATTCATCATAATTATCGTCATAATCCTTATCATAATAACTATCACAGTTATCCTTGTTAACATCATAATAGCTCATCATAATCATCATCATAATAGTCATTAACATAATCATAGTCATCATAATCCTTATCATAATAGTCGTTAACATCATAATAGCTATCATCATAATCATCATCATCATAATAGTCATTAACATAATGATAGTCGTCATAATCGTTATCATAATAACTATCACAGTCATCCTAATAATCATCCTAATAGTCATTAACATCATAATAATCATCATAATCTTTATTATAATAACTATCATAATATCATCTGATGATGATGCATTCCTTTTGAGAGACATAAATTAAATCCTCATTTTGAAAATCTCACAGAATCATCATCAGAGTCATTATAATTCTTGCAAAAAATAAATTTTATTCTTGTAACAGGAATGACGTCATTTCCAGTCTTCATAATTTAGCCAAGACAGAACTTGGAGATTGGTGTTGCCGTGGTTTGATTAAAAATCAAAATGAATGACTTGGTACAATGGGCACAAATGTTTGCTTGAACCAAAATTCCTTCTTGTTCACAAGACTTATCGGCTTTTCAACAGGCCTTAATTCAACATGGCTGACAAATTTAATATCAATCAATTTGTTCTGATTGGTGTTAAGTGACTAATTGATATGCATTAAGTGTCAAAGACTTCTTTTGTTGTTTAATGAACTAACAATAATTCTCTTTTGCATCTTATATTCTTCATCCTTTTTTGTATTTATTTCATCATAACTTTTTCTATTAAGAATTCAATTTGATTCGGTAAAACTAAAAGTGAATAAAAGTAAAGAAAGAAATCAATAATTTTCAGTTTAAGGGGAAAAAATACCTGATGCTGAAGTAAAAAGTGATTTTAATTTAGCTATACACTCATTCAAATATAAAATTCTAACAGAGGATTTAAAGCAAGATAATGTTTTCTTTCAACAGAAGCTATGCTCAGTTAGTTCAAGCTAAAATTGTCAATGAAACACTTGGGTGCCATGAGTTTTGGAGAATTGTTAACAAAGTTCCAAAGAAAAAAACAAATTATCTATGCCCATTATTATTAATAGGCTTGAGGTTATTTCATTTTCATCTCAGAATGCTAAGCTCTTTGAAATAAACTTTACCTCAAATTCTACAATTATCCCCTACCTGACTTTGTCCAATCTTATGGAACACCAGCTTAGGAATTTTCCAAATTCATCAAAAATCCTTATTCTATGAAGCCCAGATAAAATTGATGCCATTCTTTTTAAGAACCTTTGCCCAAAATTAGCTTTAAACCTGGCAAATCAGTGTCTAAAATAGTAATATTTGAAGTCTGTGGAAGTTTTCAATTGTTTGCCTTATTTTCAAGAATGTTGGTGAGCATTCATCCCCATAACAATATCACATCATCAGTATCATTAGTAAATTCTTTGTAGTTGTTTTCAATACAGTGGTAGCTGAATACCACACCAAAAATAATCTCTTAAGTGACAAACAGTATGAATTTTGCTCATCTAGGCCCACTGCTGATGTTTTAACTGTCATCACTCAAAGAATCAATGAAAGCTTTGTCACCAGAATTCTTGCTGTAGATTGGATTTTTGACACAATGTGGCTGGGTTAAGGTTGTAACACAGATTCTTCAGCTATCACATTACTGGAAGCGTTTACACAATCCTCCCTTAGGTAGGTCCATGAAGGTCATTACAAATGGCCAGTTTTCTGAAGGTCATGAGATTAAGGCAGTTGGCTGTCTTCTTGGTCCTCTTCTCTTTCTGCTTTTCATTAACTACCTGCTAAGAAGCATTCTCAGATCATGAGTAAACATCTATTCAGATGATACCACTGTTTAGGGAGGTACTTCCAAAAATCCAAATGATCAGTGACTTGCAGCTGATCTCTTCTCTAACTCGATGAAGAGAAACTGGCTTGTAACATTTGGGTACCTTACAAATAAAACTAATATCATTTCATTATCACCAATTAGACCCTCCAATCATGATAAAAGTTGCACATAATGATGATCTATGCTTTCAAAAGTACCTTCAGTCTCAGCTTCACTCCAAATGTCATGGAACACATATATCTATTGCAAAAGATGTTGGAAAAATGGTTGTGGCTCATTCTATTGCTCTCAGAATTATCAGACTCCATCTTCATCATATTAGACCAAAAATGAGGTTTGACAATAAGGTCTGATCAGGAGCCGCTCAATCTTTACTCTCTAGCCTTTGATAAAATTCAAAATCGTTTATCTGGGCTTTTGTGGGACTTGCATGTTTTCAACTCCACAAACTCTTACCTTCAACCTTGCAAACTTTTCAATTCTCTATCACTATTTCCCTGGCAAATGTTCTGATCAGCTCCATTCTCAATTTCTATTATTTCAGATCTTTACAGCGAGAACACACCTTGCTAGGAATTGAATTGTACTTGTTTTCTTTAATGAACTGCCACTTTGTGAAACAGACCCCAACATGGACTATTCCCTGGTCACTTCTTTCTTGACTTCTTCAAGTCAAGGGTCAAGTGCTACCTTCCCTCATTATCTTCCTAATCTTCATTTCTTGCCATCTATTATTCCATATCATCCTGCATAACCATTTTGTTGATGGTAACAATTTATCTTGACTGGTTATCGACACTTTCCTTGCATAAAAAACACAAAAAAACTAACTTGTTCATTACCACAAATGAGATAACTCATCTTACAAGTATGTGTTATTATGGAAACATCTTTGTACAAACAAAGGAAATTTATTTATTTTGGTCATATGAAAATTTACAAGGCACTTCAATGGTTAATATTTATGAAACTTGTTTTGCTAGATCAATTACAACTGAGTCATGTGTTCAATCCTCACTAGGTGCTCCACACTTTTCGCCTTGTACCACATCTAAGCTCTGCTTCAAAAATCATTGGATACTCCAACATGGTATGATGTTTAGCAAGCTCATCTTACTTGATCTATTACAACTGAGTAGTGAGTTTAATCCTGACTGGGTGCCCATCCTGGATATGATGATAAACTACATCCAACAGCAAGGAAGTTTTGAGGAGTGTGGAACCACCTGTTAATTGCTGGTGTTCCCAGGTCCACCCTGACCCAGGGTGGTAGCACCTGTTAGGGTCCCAGCTATGGGCAAATATTTAACACTCATACTTGTGTAAAAATAGGTTTTAATACCAGAAATACTTTGTAATAAAAAAAAAATGGTATACATGCACAACTTTTTTACCAAACTATTGCTATGGATCTATTTCAAAATTTTGTTGGCGTTAAATGACCCACTGATGTTGATATGCCATAAAACAAAATAACCAACATCACTGATTGCACTTGAATTTCAGGTTTTTGCTACAACAAAGTCACAATAACAATTTACATATAACTAAGTGCCAAATTTTGTTCCGTATTTGTCGATCTGTCTTTTAAGATATTTCATTTAAATGATTCCAACATTTTAACACAAATATTGCATCTTTTATATATTATGCCATATGTTGCTGATTTGAAGGCAAAATAAAAATGTTTTAAACACACAATATACACTTTCTATTTTCATCAAATTTTCCTGAGAAAAACATGACATAGATGTTAGAGTGGTGTTAAAAAATAGCATGAACAGGTTAAAAATTAACTTAATCTATATTTTCAGTTCAACAATGTTTATTATGGTTGGCTCTACACAAGAATAACTGTCTTAAGATTTACTCTTCCTACCTAGGTATGGCACAAGGTCAAAAGAAACAAGACAGCGTGTATTAGAGGAATGTTTCAAAGAGAGTAAAGCCAACTGAAATCCTGGCTATTACCTGGAAGGAATTGAAAGACAGAGAAAATGTTACTGTGGAGAAAATAATAAAAAAAAAAACAGGATTCAAGGCAACAAAAGATGTGCGTTGATATTTCATTTTAATTTTTGAAGATCATAGTTGTCTGGAAAGCAAGAAGTCAGAAAAAAATTTCACAAGCAAAAAGTACCAGAAAACAAGAAAACTAAAAAGAAACTATTAGCATAGAATTTACATTTACAATTTTAAAACAATGAGACCTAACTGCCAATCTAGTACTCTGCTTAAATTTGTGAAGTTTAAGTACCAAAGAGAAGAGCTCATCAGAAGAACATTATTTACATTATTTGGACACATGGCACAGTGGATAAAGGCATTAGTTAGATCCAGTGACAGGACCCAAAGAGTGTGAGTTCAATACCTGGTTAAGGCAGTGGAGAACTTTCAGAGGGAAATTAACAGGAGATAAATGATAACTGACATCCATTAAGCATGGCATGTGGAACTAGAACAGTCTACCCCAGTGAGCGATATAAAGGGTTCAGTTTGACATTCCAACCACCTGAAGAAGGCCGGAGTGTACAACGGCCAAAACATTGTAATAAATATGGCAAAAAAGATGAGGACAATAGTCTGAATAATATACATAATACCTCATCTCAGAAATATAGACAGATACTCATCAGAAGAATTACAATGAAAATATTTATGCAAAAGACACAGGGAAGCCATGTTAGAATGGTGTGTAAGTGACCAAAGCCAAGTTGCCAGATCAGGACTGATGACATTGCAGATTCTTTTTTGAATTCTTTCAAGAATTTTTAGATACAGAGCAGAAATGATAGACTATACACTTAGTCAATGAAATGAATTGACAGGTTACACAATAATTACTTCTTCATAACCATGAAATTCACAATAAATATTTTCTTTTAATATTAAACTTTCATTTTATTTCTGCTTTTCTTTGTAGCCAAAATACTAATTTTCAATATCTTGTTTACAACCTGAATGACTGCAAGTGAAAAATTGAAAATTTATTCTAGAACTGAAAACAGTTATTTCTATAATTTGCCTATTGTCGATTTGACTTTTTGCATTTATGAATAAACTGAAACTTTTATCATGGAAGAAAAATAGAATTGTTGCCAAAAAGAAAATCGTATAATTAAATCTAAACTGGACGCAATGTCAAGGAACAATGAAAATGGAAACAAAAATATTCCAAATAACTCGACTAAATAAAATAAAATAGGATATGACGTCTTAAAAAATTTGCCCTTGAGGAAAAAAGCCTGGACACCGGAAGACTTTAAAACTCTCTCTCACCAGAGGAAAATAAGTTGATTCAGAAAAGGAAAATGAAAGCCAGTGAAATTGTGGATGAAAAAGAAGAGAGAGAAGAACAGGAGAGAAAAAGTTTAGGGCAGTGAGAGAGAAAAGGGGGAGAGCAATGTAAGAGAAAAAGGGAAGCAAAGAAAGAGAGAAAAGGGATAGAGCAATGGAAAGGAAAAGAGAGAAAAGTGAAAGAGCAATGGAAAGGAAACAGAAAGAGAGCAATGGAAGAGAAAAAGGGAAAAGAAAAAAAGAGAGAAAAGGGAGAGAGCAATGGAAGGGAAAAAGGTAAAGGGAGAAAAGAGAGAGAGAGAGCAATGTAAGATCAGCAAGGGAGTGAAAAAGAAGGGATTGAACCACAAGAGACTAAAAGGTGGAACAAATAAAAAATCCAAATGTTTTGAGAAAAATTTCTGAGTCTTCACAAACAATTGAAATTGTGGTTATTGCTTTTGCCAATTAAAAATTCTAAATGAGAATCTTATTTAAAATAATTTTAATTTTTTTTTTTTTTAAATATCATTCAATATGTACACTCCTTCTCTTCATTTGCACCTGATCTTCATTTTTGCTTCTTTAGAAAGTTGACAGCCCTTCCCAATTTATTTTTGCTTTGGCATGGATTCACCTTGCCCTACCCTTTTAAGTTTTAACTATCATGGCCCAGCACATAAGGACGAAGACTGTAAAGCTTTTAGTTTGGTGGCTTATCTATTTTCCTAATGAAAATTGCCTTCAAAAATAGTTAATCATAGACTTGAACAAATGTTTCACAAATGAGAAATTGTAAATTTCTAGCAAGTAAAATTTATGAACACCATGAACTTTTGGATCATTCATTAAGAAGTTACTTTTCATATTCACAATATATACACAAGCTATCTCTCCCAAATATATACCCAATTACATTCAAAGACTTTTATTGTTTGTTATGTTGCCAGTTTAATTATTTTTAAATATCACGGTTTATTTGAAAACAGCAGATGTTAGCTGAAAATGTTAAACATAAAAAAAGATATATTTTAAAATACAAAGCAGAAATTAGAAGAATTATTAGAAATATTAAAAAAGTACACTTTGGGCAAAAAGTTTGGACCCACTTTGCAGTTCTTTAAAACACACTTGAAAATGAGATATTTTTTTAAACTAAAAGATAGGATTTCAGTAACTACAGCGTATTTGCTTTTATTTTGACAAAAAATAAGCAATTAACTATGAAAAAAATTATCATACAACAACATCAAATTTTGTTTTCATCAATAAAACTACCAACTGCCTTAATTACTACTTTACAAATTCTTGACATTCTTTTCAACAGATTTTGGAAAAAGTAGATGGCAGACCATTCCAAGCATTCTTCGAGCATTGAAAAAGTTCACTCTTTCAGTATTCTCTTTGAACTCTCCCATCCAATTCATCCCATACGAATTCAATGGGAGAGAGATCAGTAAACTGAGGCGACCAAAATCCAAAATTTTGCTCCTTTTTCATTACTCCAAGGTAATTTTGACATACAGGGGGCGATGGATAAATTGTCATCTAAATTGAGGAAAAATTGAAAATAACAATGGCATCTCATTTTAAGAAATATATTTACCAAAATGACACAAAAATATCTCGAAATACTAAAGAGTAAATTTATTCAATAAAATCGCTATTGGCTTCAACCACAGCTTCCAGACAACTTGGGAATTTCCTGCAACTCTTCTGGGCAGTCTCCTTGTTTAAGTTGGTGAATGCTGCCATAATCCTTGCTTTCAGTTCATCTTTGGTGTTACAAGGAGTTTTCTTGATCTTTTGCTCTACTGTGCTTCACACATAATAATCAAGGGGATTGCAGTCTGGGGTGTTAGATGGCCAGATGTAAGGGGTGATGTGGTCGCAGAAATTGTCTGACATCTATGACTGGGTTCTCCTGTTTATGTGGCATGGCGCAGAGTCCTGTTGCCAGGCATAGGGTCTCCCAGCAGCCACCCTCTTGTCCCAGTGCAGCACTATCTCCTCAATGTAGGCCTCTGTGTTGAGTCAGAGGCCCTCACCAACAAATTCAGGAGTTCTTTTCTGAATGATCAGAGTGAATTTTCTGAGCTGCCATAACTTCATAATCACAATTAGACTCATCCAACTCTTTTTGAATCCTCTGCACTGTTCCCAGATTGACACCCAAACACTCTGAAATGTTCGTACTGGAGCTTCCAGCTCAATGCCAAGCAGTACAGCATGCCATTTCAAAATTTCTGTCTGAGTGAATAGCATCACTTTTTCTAACAGACAGTGCCCAACTGACCCTACTATAATGTGCAGTTGACAAAATCAAAAACAAACAATGTGTATGCACAAAATTAAAAATATAAAATAGCCACAATTTACCCACCACATTCTGTAATTAAGAAGAATGGTTTGTATCATTGTCTTGTTGAAAGGTAATTTTTTTAAAATTATGTATAAAGCACATGATATAACATGCCTTTGCAAAATTGAATATTATTCTTTTTTTTTTCATGATTCCATTGAACTGAATCAAACATCCAGCCCTCTCTTCCACAAAACATCCCACACTATAACAGGCCCATCACCATATTTAACTGTTGGAATCACACAATTATCCTGCAGACTTTCTCCTGGCTTTTGTCTCACATTCACTCTCCTCTTAATACCAAAAAGTCCAAATTTGGACTCATCTGACCACAATATTTTTGCTTTTCTGCTTAGTCACCTTCCATAACAAGGGTTTCTTGATGGCTATGCACCTCCCCCTGAACACATGCTCATCTAAGACAATTTTTCTCAGTTGAGAGCGACAGTGGCTGGTTGCTGTCAAGAGGAATTAAATTCAGTTGAGCAATTTTCCTTCTCTTTCTTTTGCTTTCAATAAACATGTGTTTCTCTTCAGCAGCAGTTGTCACATTTGGTGCTTCTCTTCCTTTTTCTGACTGCCTTTGTAACAAATATTGCACCTTCTGTCTAGAAATCTTCTACTTCTTGTCAATTTGACTTTGAAAATAGCATTCTTGGAATAAAATTTCAGCATGTATCCATACCTCAGTGTTTAGCTGCTTTGATTTTGCCATCTTGTGCAAATTACTCCAAAATTAGAAAAATAGATTTGAACCAAACTATGAAAATTCTGTCATAATGGCACAATCTTTGTTTTTCTTCAGAAACAGCTACAAATGTTTTGTCTACAACATTATTCTGTGCTCAGTTAGCATTAAGAACCTGTATTAACATTTGATTGAAAATTTTGGTAATCTCAAACTCTACTGATAGTTTCAATGGTGAAAACAAAATATAATGTCTCTCATACAAAATATTCATAATTTAGCAAAATGTATTGTGGACAGACAAAGCCAAATTTGAACATTTTGGTAGTAAAAGGAACCTTGAGAAAGACTAAAAAATAAAAGCAAATACACAGTAATTATTGAATTTTTAACTTTTACTTTAAAAAAAATACAAAAATATCTCATTTAAAGGCATTTTTTAAATAAATGCAAGATGGCTTCAAATCTTTGCCATAGTGTATTAAAAAAATGGTCAAGAAACTTCAGTTAACTTTTAATCAAATATGCATAAATCAAAAATTGCTGCCCAAATACACCATATATATATATATATATATATATATATATATATGTGTGTGTAATTAACTGATACAAGTGGTGTTAGTTTAATCATGTCTACTACAGAGCTTCATGAGCCCATCAGAATAACATGTTCAATTCTTCAGGGCTTGTTATCTTCTCTGCTGCTATATCTCAACTTTCCCTTGTTTATGAGTGGTTTGGTGTAACTTGATATCTTTTTATAGATGTATAATTGTCCCCATATTTGTTGTTGTTATGTTAGCAATAACAACAAAGTTTGAATATAAATAATGTAAATAATGATAACTCCTCATCCTATATAGACAAAAATCCTAATATGCAATTATGCTGTTTTAATGTTAATATAATGTCAACGTTGGACATTTCAGTCTAATTGCATATTAGGATTTTTGCTTGTTTTTTCCGTATATTTTTTTCCTCATATTGTCAGATCTATATCCATATATTTGCTTATATATATATATATATATATATATATATATATATATATATATATATATATATATATATTGATGCCTGGTGATTATATTGGTGTTGACCATAGTGTTCATCTTATAAATATAGCATAACATTAAGCTATATTTTCATCATATATATATATATATATATATATATATATATATATATATATATATTGTGTGTGTGTATTATTATTATTATTATTATTATTATTATAAGAGATTATAACAAGGGGGGTGTGAGGAAACACAAGGTCAGAATTAAAAATTGTGGGTTTGTCTTGATCAACCAATCAAGTGTCAGATCTATGCAAAATAGAAAATTAAGCTCAGAGGGTGGATTTTTTTCATGACATGCATATTTCCTGCAATTGTCACTTGTCTAATATACAGTTTATTATATTTCTTCATCCCCAACTTATTTTTCAAAAAAGAGGTAACACTTTGCTTTTGAAATTTTCTTAAAAATCATTTAATCACCAGTTACTTACTATCTCTTGAAAGGGGCACAAAGTGCCAAAACACAAAAACTATTGTGTAATGATTTCAACATGTTTTTGTTTTAATCTCTTATAATAAAAATAATAATCACACATTGCTCTACTTTGTATTGAGCACTTTTTTAAAAGTAAATGCTACAAACTGTGTATGTGTGTATATATATATATATACACACAGACACAGACACAGACACACACAAATATATATGATGAGTACTGAAAGTTTCATGGCTCAACCCACTTTGCAAAATCAATATTACAAAATCTGGCCAAATATCAGAATAATGATTTTACGAAGTAGGTCAGGTCAAAGAATTTTTCAGCCACTCCAATGTGTGTGTGCATATATATATATATATATATATATATATATCTATATATATATAAAGAAATTTTTTATGTTTATATGTTCTTTTTATCAATACAAATATTTAAGTAAATGCTCTGTTTATAATAAACAGTATTAACAACATTTACCAGCCTGAATGTCCAAGAAATTTTCATAGAAAATATGTGTCCTTAAATAATTGTCAGACTTTGTCCATTTCATAATATATATTTTCAGGTTATGCATTATTTTTATAGATATATTTAGGGTTAGGTAAATGAGAACTAGAAATTAGCAACCCTATACACACACACACATATTTTTTTTAATTTACATACTTGTTTGGCTAGTCTAGTAGAATTCTTAAATTCCCATGCTAAATTTTTATTTTTTATCCATGTATTGAGTACCTTTTAATACTCAGGTTTCCTGGTTTAATTCAACTCTGACCATTAACTTTTTATTATATCTGTGTGTGTGTGTGTGTGTGTGTGTGTGTGTATTTGGGTAGCAACCTTTCTTTCAAGTATCTTTCATTGAAAACAGACAACAATGAAAATTTAATTAAACTTTAATTGAGATTTTCCAGTATTCTATCATTTTTCCATTTTACATGGATTAAAGAATATCTTTTTTTCATGACAGATGTGTGTGTGTATATATATATATATATATATATATATATATATATATATACACACACACATATAAAACTAGCCTAAACGAAGTAGATTTTCTAGATGTTACCTTCAACCTAACAAAAGCCACATATAAATCACTAGCAGTAGAGCCTGGCGTTGCCCGGGGATGTAACAGTAAGAGATAGATCAAGTATCCACCATCATAAAGACTGAAAAATAAAATTGACAAAGATTATTGTTTAATGTTGACGGACACGCATGTCTTAATTAGTTTTTTTTTTTTTTTTTTTTTATGAATTGGTCAAACCCAAACTCAAACAAAAACATTGTTTTCAATCGTTATGAGTTTACCGATTGAAAAGAATTATATTATAAACAATTGTCTTGTAAATGGAATTTTTAAAGCATTCTGAATGTAAAAATAAAGAAAAAAGTGTGCAAGACAATAAGAAACACTACCTGCCAAAAAAAGTGAAGTTTTGTTGAAATCGTTTGAAAAATGTAGGAAATCCGATCCCATATATAAACGAACACACGCACACATACAAAAACAACCTGGGTTTTATAATAAGTATAACTCGATATGAGTTGTCCCCCTTTCATTCTTGTGACAGCGATGCCTCTTAATCGTGTTTTCAAATTGATTGCGTACAAAAACAATTGTGTTTTTCCAATTTTTGGCGCTGTCAGAACCACCGCAAGGTAATTTTATGTAGTCCTGTGAAGTTTTATTGAAATCGGTTGAAAAGTGTAGGAAATCTGATCCAATATATAAACGAACAGACACACACACACAACCTGAGTTTTATAATAAGTATGATGATATAGAAAACCTAATGATAAACCACTTTACATACACATATCTTTCAACCACCCGCCTTCTATACTCAAACAGATACCAAAATCGATTAACCACAGGCTTTCCAACAATTCCTCCAATGAATCCATATTTAACAAAGCTAAGAAAGACTATGAAACAGCCCTAAAAGATAGCGGATTCCCAGCAACACTCACATACTCACCACAGAACACAAAAAAAGGCCAACAGGAAAAGAAATATCATATGGTTCAATCCACCGTACAGCAAAAACATAAAAACAAACGTAGGAAAAATATTCTTCAAACTCTTACACAAACACTTCCCGGAATCAAGCACCCAACACAAAATATTCAACAAAAACACAGTAAAAATCAGCTACAGCTGCACCGAGAACATGGCACAAATAATAAAAAAGCACAACAGGAAAATTATCAACAAACCACACGAACAAATTAAACCCACGTGCAACTGCAGAATAAAGAACGAATGTCCCTTAAACGGAAATTGTTTACAAAACAGCGTAATATACCAAGCCACGATAAAATCACCAGATAATGAAGAAAAAGTATACATAGGAGTAACTGAAGGACCCTGGAAACAAAGAAATTATACACACAAAACATCTTTCACAAATAGTAAATATGCGAACAGTACGATGCTTTCTAAGTATATCTGGGAAATTAAAAACAAAACCCACATCACACCAAAAATATCTTGGAAAATAAGGAAAAGATCACCAGCCTACAACAACCAATCAAAAACTTGCAAACTTTGTTTGAAGGAAAAAATAGCTATCATTACTTTCCCAGACCAAAATAAATTATTAAATAAAAGATCCGAGCTCATCTCAAAATGCAGACACGAAAATAAATTTTTACTACGTTACTTAAAAATTGAAAAATGGAAAAAATAAAATAAAAACAAATAAATAAGCAAGTAAACAAAATAGCAATAAAATAAGCAAAATTAATTAATCCAAACAAATTACCAAATCACACCTGTTAGAATAGACGAAATAGAATAATAATAATAATAATAATAACAAAAAAAAAACAAAACAAAAAACAATGAACCCAAATAAATAAAGTAAATAATAAACAAAGTAGCAAACCATTACGACCAAAATATTAGTTAGACTAATAAATCAAACCAAAAATTCGGACGAAAAAAATAGCTATAACTGTTATATAACGATAAAAAAAAATAAATAAAATAAAATAAAAATAAAAAACAAATAAATACTACATTACTTAAAAATTGAAAACCGAAACGAGAAAATATAGAAGTAAAATAAATTGACCTAAATTCATCCAAGTAAATAAATAAACTAAACAATCCAGATAAAGTTACTGTTAGAAAAAACAAATAAAGATAACCAAATAAACACAAATTAAAAACTGTTTCTGCCAAAATAATAGTTAGAATAAAACTACAACAACCAACCCCCAAACGGAACAAATAGCTTTAATTAAATTCTCAAACCAAAACAAAACTATTAAATAAGTGATATAAACAAATTTTTAAATAAACGACTTCCGGTAAAATAACCGCCATCATAGACTACCCACAATGCACCACTGACCCGTATATGTATAAATAGCCGAGAAAAATAACAGCACACATGGCCTGACGATTGCATATAGCATGAAACAGACTGTCGCCTCTAAGTGTTGACTTCTATGTTCACTTTTATATTTATATATATATATATATATATATATATTAGTGTGTGTGTGCAAACATAAATGAACACAAATTTCAAAGTAATGTTAATTTTAGTGAACTGCATTTTTTAATCAAGAGAAAATGTGGCAATAAAGACTGCATTGATAAGCATTAAAGTGTTTTTCTGATGTATTCAAAATGTTTGATGAAGTGGGTAGGAATTTTTTTTGCAGAGCTGAGAGAACAATCTACACAATCAAAAACATTAAAGCTTAGTCTTTCTTTTAATAACAAAGACTGACCAATTTAGTTAATGGGCTTCATAATGACGTCGGCTTTCATACCAGGCTTCATTTATTTACCATAGTTCACAGACAGACAAAAGAATAAGATCCATACAGAAAACCTAGTGACCGTTTCCCATCAGTTTTTGATCTTTGTCACTATGTTTCTTTATTTAATTTACAACGCTTTATGAAAATGTGTATTGATCTGTTCATATCCATACACGTGTTTCTACGTGCAATCATTGCCTGTATCGTCTTTTTCAAACGCTAAATTCAAAAATGAAAAACAATTTCATTTTTTTTAAACAAAATATAATGGAAATTTCCATAAGACAATTCAAATCAAACTTGGCAAGAGCAGAGTTAGAAACGTAATGTAGCCTCCCTGTGTTTTTTTTTCATATTTTCATCGTAATTGTTCTGATGCGCTTTCCTCTTTGGTAACTCAACTTCACAAATTTGTGCACAGTACTAGATTGGCAGCTAGGTCCCATAATTTCATTGTTGAAATGGCTTGATGTAATCATAAGTTCTATGCTAACAATTTCTTGTTTTGTACTTCTCCTTTGGGGAACTCTTTCAGCTTCCCCATTTCTAGAGAACTTTTATCTTCAAAAATTTAAACGTAAATCTCAATCATTAAATACCATCTTATTTCCTGTTCTTTTATTCTTCTCTCTCCTTAATAATGTTTGCTTTTTCTTATAAACTTTCAGTGGCTTTATTGCTTTGTTTGGGTTGAATTGATAAAAAAAAAAAATTATTTGAAGGAATAAACTAAAGTCCCCAAGTTCTAGTTAGAAATATGCAAGTATTTTAGCCATGAAAACACTTTATTTATAACTTTGTATTTTAAAAGATTCGATTTTATTTTAAAATATTTATGGATGCTTTTAGATGATCATTAAAAGTGTTTCGCTTTCTCTTCTCATAACTTATTCAATCTTGTGCAATAAAAACAAGCATTTCATCATTTTTTTTAAAAAACCTTTCCACATTTATAACTCTTTTCTCATTCAAAGTAAATAATCATGTTTTTGCAGAAGTATTTTGAAATTTGATCATTTCCCAAAAAGATTGAAAACAAATTCTTTTTTTTTTTTTGGTTGCTGCTGCATTCTGTGATGATATTTCTTCAAAATTATCTTAAATCTTCAATTCTTTGTCAATGTCAAGAATTCTTTCAGTCTTTTGCATTGCACAGTTGTTAGAGGATGACATTATATATAATTTCGAAGAACAACGTTATTTAATGTTATCACTTCCCTATCTTTACTTTGGCAGCAAGGCAACCATTGTGTGTTTTTGTGTATGTAGAAAACTGCAGAGAAAAAAATTGCAAGACACAAAAAATTCTAACAGTTGCATTGAAATTTACATTCTTTTTATACACTTTGACAGATTATTTTTCAGGTTGAGTATAAAGTGCTTTAGAATGCAGAAGTATCTCATAATTCAGGTTAACAAAAAAAAGAATTCATTTATTTATCTCGATTGGACGCCTCTGAATCTCAGGTGTGTGATTAATTCTGCTTTTTGTGGAGTGAAAAGAAATGGATTCCATTCTGAGTTTTTAATTCGGAGTTGCCCTTTTTTTTTAGACTACGTTTCCTAGCCTTGTGTTGCCAACTAATTTTCCCTGCTGTTTCCCCACACTGGGAAAGAAGAAATGAATTCATACCTTTCCCAAGACTAGTAGTACAAAGTTAATATAAACTGTCTCACCTGGGATTTGAAATCTTTTCACTGATTCCTCTTTACATGCTGTTAACTGTTAAGCTCCTTCTACTTCCATATGAAAAACAGTTATTCTTCAAAATCCTAATGCTATTCTTGTTCTTTCAGGAACTGCATATCCTCATGGAAAGTTAATAATTGTTATTGATGCAGTAAATGAAATCTGGGAACCATACGAAGCAGAGTTTAATAATTGCATATCTACGTGTGTATAATAATACTTAATATCTTCTTTTTCTCATATTCTCTAACACTTAATAACCCTTTCATCTTAGTGGCTTTATTGCTTTCATTAGGGTCAAATTATTTTTAAAAAAAAAACAAGTTTGTTGTACTTAGTTTTGCACATATGTCCTTGGAAAGAACAAGGATACTCTCATTTTTTAATTGAAAGACAAGGAAGACTGGGCTGTCTAGTCTTGCATGACAACCAACCTAGGAGAAAGAGAAATTTCAATACAAAACCATATAGAAGGCAACAGGAAATATTTTCTCAACTACTGTCATGGAAATTGCCAGATAGTAGAGAAAGAGATTCTGTAAAGTTATGATTGCCTAACACCTGAAGGGAAATGTTATTAAAAGAAAAAATGCCCCCACCACCAATCTGTTGTGAATATGTTCCAGCAGATGCCTAAAGCAACAAATATTATCAAACACTAGGTTTCTCTTCTCCAATACATTCCCCCAATAAAATTTAATTTATGAATTAGACACAATAAGAGATTAAGAGCAATAACTAATAATAAGAGAATTAAAAGAAATGTAATACATGTTATGTGATAGAAAGAAGATTCATTCTGAGATACAATGAACATCAGCAGATGATTTTTTTTTCCTTATTAAAATGAGAAATGAAAATCTTTTTTCAGCTTCTCTTTGGTGGTTCTGAATCGGCGTTATCATTACCCTGACACTTAAGGGATCATTATTAAGTAATACTTAAGAATCATTTTTTTCTAGGTTTAATAGCAGTGAAAATGTGGAAAAATAAAGGATCTTTCTTTACATTTTTTGATGTAGGACTCAATTGGAAAATATAATAATTTCTTTTGAAATTCTTGCCTTTTCTTTTACTTTTGGTAGTTCTCTCCTCTGATAATTTCTCATTGATTCTATTTCAAATTCTGATTCCTCCTTCCAAATTTAAATTGAGGAATCTCTTGATAAAAGACACTTTTATGACTGCCTAGATTGTGCAAGTGAAATGTGCCAAGAGAAAGAAAGAATCCATTATTTACGAAAGATGCTGGGAGAGAGATTAATGTATGATACTGATAAACAACATCAGAAAACGCCAGCACTTTGACACTTTTTACTTTCTATGGAGACCTGAGAAACCATTCAGCTTGAAAACTTTCAAAACCTTTTACTATTTTCTTGCAGCAGTGGAAAGATTTTTAATTTAAACAATATACAAAGGCATATGTTTTACACTTTCATGACCAGTTATATAAAATTCATAGCATACACTATGTGTGTATATATATATATATATATAAATATAAATACATATATATTTTCATTCACATAAATTTCATTAAAATGACTGGTAGGATACTGCAGTTAAGTTTTTTATTTAATTTTTCTTGTATTATGATTTTTTCTTCCTTTCTGGACATAAAATAGAAATTGTCCAAATGTTTTGTATTTCTGTACACTTTCAGAAATACTTTTAGCCATTATCAAGGATGATTTTACTTTTAACTGAATATATGGACTGTTTTATTTTCCAAATATGGTCAGCACATTGTGGCTGTGTTCATAGTTTATATTATTGAGTGTTGACTTTTTCTTTTTTATTAAGAATTCTTCAATTATTTTAGCCCTTTATTTTAACATATGGATGAGGCTATTATATTTGTATTATCAATGAGTATTTTGCAGATTATCATATTAGTATATATATATATATATATATATATATAAAATGACTAATGATTGCATTAGTATATATATATATATATATATGATGTCTAATGATTGTATTAGTATATATATATATATATATGTGTCTAATGATTGTATTAGTGTATATATATATATATATATGTGTCTAATGATTGTGTGTGTGTGTGTGTGTATATATATATATATATATATATATATATATATATGATGTCTAATGATTGTATTAGTATATATATATATATATATATATATATATATATGTCTAATGATTGTGTGTGTGTGTGTATATATATATATATATATGTCTAATGATTGTATTAGTGTATATATATTATGACTAATGATTGTATTAGTGTATATATATGATGACTAATGATTGTACTAGTGTGTGTGTATATATATATATATATATATATATATATATATATATATATGATGACTAATGATTGTATTAGTATATATATATATATGACTAATGATTATCACTTCTTCACAGAATACCATCTCTTCACTTGGTAGGGTTTTTTTTGTGTTTTTCATTCAGAATTCTATTATTTCCATAATTTATACCTGAGCTAATACTCTGTTATGTGCCCGTAAATAAGTCCAGCTTTGCTTTTACAACTTCCCTTACACACATGGCAAATATAGAGTTTGTCTATGTTACCTATGTTGGAAACTTGCCTGTTCCTGTGTACAATCATGTGATTTTTGAGTCCCACAATAGACTTGCAAACCTTGTCACAAAACTTGCCAAAGTAACCTGCAGGTCTTTCTGGTAGGGTGGCATTTGCAGGAGTTTGCTCCTGACCTCCCTCGTCTGATCTTATGTGACTAGCTAAACCAGCCACTGAGAGGGTAACTTTTCCACAAATACTGCAAGTGTATTAGTTTCCTCATAGCTCTGGGATAGATTCCGTTTCTCCCTTCCCAACATGTGTGTGTGCATAAAGTAATCAATATTTTTAGATACAACTGATATGAAATACATATAAACCAGTTAACAACAAAAATTTCTGTAATGTAGAATTTTTCTCTTGAAATGTTCTCCAGATATCTTAGCAATTTACAAGACAAATTTAAATTCTACTATCACTACCAATAAATTCTCTGTTCTAGGCTATCTTCCTTTTTGTCAAAAAGATTCTAGGATATATATATATATGCATGATAGTAGTGTTTACATCTGAGAAAATTTTTCAATGCAAATGAAATCGTCTCTTGAGTCCCCAGATAATTCTTTTAAGTGCTTTTGACTTCCTTTTTTCTTGCACCATGTTAGCTATTTTGTTTTTCTTTATTGCTCCCCTTCTTCTCAGGACTGTAACATATTAGACAAAATATCTGACAGTATGGATATAGCTCTCTTTCTATATTATTTTGCAAAGATTTTTGTATTTGGCAATTTTAATGTTCATCACATCAACTGACTCAATCATTCTTATTCTACTGATGTTGCTGCTATTATTGCTCAGTCTCACAGCCAAATACTGGATTTCACTACCCATTTCCCTTGTAATTCTTGCTTTACTTGATTTATTCATTACCTCCTCTATTAGCTCATGTCAAGCATCAAATCTGTCCTCTTGGCAAACCAGATCACACTGTAGTATCTGTTGGTATTTCTTTTGAGTCATCTATTAAACAGGAACCTTCTATTCATGAGAGTTCTTTCTGTTACCAGCATGCTGATTGGGATTCATTTCATGACTTTCTTCGGATGACCCTTGGATTGATATACTTAACCTTCCTATTGAGAATTGTACTACAGGGGCTTCTTCTTTGTTTAAATATGGCATTGATGCTTTTGTACCTTCTCAGAAACACCAGGTAAAACCACAATTTTCTCCATGGTTCACACCTACCTGTTCAGACATTCTAACCAACAGGAATAATTTTTCCAGCTGTACCAGGGTGACAGACTTTGTTTATTGATAGAATGAAACACCATATACCCACTAATAAGTCCAGTTCTCATGACTACTGGTGGCTCTGTAATAGTGTGTTAAATAAGAGTAAGTCTTCCTCCTCAATTTGAGGTGTTAACATCTGATAAAGCAGAATGTTTTGCTTGTAAATACTCTTTCAATTCTATTCTTGATTCATCTGGAGTATCTTTGTTTGACTTTTAAATTAGAACTGAGACTCTATTGAGGGATATGCATATAGCTCTGTCCATGGTTTCTGCTATCAGTTTTACACAGGATCACCACAAAACATGTGGATTTGATGGTATCCCTGCAATAGTCCTTAAGAAATGTACCACTGAACTGGCTCCTGTTCTCTCTAAACTCTACAATAATTGCTTTGCTACTTCTTGCTTTTCTGCTTGCTGGAAATTCTCTTCTGTAGTTCCAGTCTTTAAAGAACTCAGGCAAACTCTTTGAGCCTTCTACTTTTTGGCAAATTACTAAATGAACTCTTTCACTTCTCTAGGTCAACTAGTGACATGTTAATGGTTATTGCTGAATGGTTCTAAAAAGACTTAAATAAGAATGGTGAAGCAAAGGCTGTTGCTTTGGATATCTAAAGCATTTCACAGGTATATTACTATATTTCTGAGATGAGGTATTGTGTACACTATTTACATTATTCAGACTATTGTCCTCATCTTTGTTTCCATATTTATCACAACGTTTCATCCATTGTAGGCTCCAGCCTTCTTCAGCTGGTTAAAAATAGTGCATTTGACAGGGTTTAGCATGCAGGTCTTTTTCATGAGTTCAAAGGTTATAATATTTCTGGATGAATTTTTGGTCTCATTTAATCTTTCTTATCTAATTGTGAAATGAAAATTGTCTTGAATGGCCACTCTTCAGGATCATTTTGTATTTATGCAAGTGTCCCTGAAGACTACCCTTGGACCTACATTACTCCTAATTCTTAATCAACAACCTTTTTGTTGTCATCAGTTCTCAATTTGGTATCTATGCTGATGACACAACTATTCACTCCTGTCTTAATGGTAAGCATAATTGGTCAAATTAGCAGCTGATCTATAAAAATGACCTACAATCTGTTGTTAACTGGGGCAAGAAATGGCCTGTCAATTTTACTGCCTCCAAAACAAAACTGTTTTCTATTAATTATCTAAGACACACTTTTTAACTAACATCAGCTGATGCTAATATTCAGAAGAGTGACTCACTGTGCCTTCTCAAGATAATGTTTTCTACTGACATAAAATGGAAAGATTATATTGAATCAATTGCTAGGTCTGCTTCTAGTAAAGTTGGGTCACTGTGTCATGTTTACACATGTATACATCTACAAGAATGTCACACTTATAAAAAGAGAAAGTAAATTAGATGGAAAATTCTTGAGAATACCACTATTGTATCTTATCAAAATATAAATCTTTCCTGCAGATTTTTTCAAATATCTCCTTTCCTGAAAGAATTACTCCTTTCTGAAGCCAATATATTTGACTATGAATGTGTTTAAAGTTTAAAAGCAAATGGTTAAATTCATAACTGCCTGTTATTTAAAATTTATAATACATAAATTTATCCTAAACTAATACATTAAAAAAAATTCCAACAACATTTACTCATTTTCATTTATTCTACATTAAATTATGTCACTTAGCATCTTCCATAATTTACCTTGACTCTTCAGTTAACCTGATGAATATTTATCAGCATTTTATAAATTTAAAAATTTTGAAAAAGAACATTTTTACTTTTGTTTATAAAATCCTTCCATTTGCCTTGATAAGGAGGACAAAATGCATCGGCTAAGTTTTCCTTTTCTTCCTATATATAAATATATATATATATATATATATATATATTCCTATATAAAACTAAATAAGAAACAAGTTGTAAATTTTTGGAATTGAAACAAATTTGTTTGATTTTTAAATTCTATTTCGTTTTGTTTTCAAATTTGTTGTGTAGATGTCAAATGTTCATTTTATGGTGTTCATCTGTATGCATGTATGGAATCTATTTAGGTTTAATTTTTGAAGATTCAGCTTCATTTATGGGTGTATTAAAAACTTAGATATTTTAGGCTATTTTAATTGTATCATATTACATCATCTGCAAATGTTTGGATGAAGTTTTGCCAATCAATCTAGCCTCTAGCTTCTTGTATATGACTTTTTATGGTGCCTCAGTCCTCCCACACATGTTAAAAGGTGAATGTAGGTGAGCTTTGGGAAAATGTCTGCTGATTTTATGTATTTTGTATGGGTCTCTTGGGATGACTTTCTCCTTGATGCAATTTAGTAGGAATTTTTTTCTATTTCTCACAGAATATCCTGCAGTTTATATATATATATCTCAATATAAAAACTCTGTAATATAAATTATATATTTTTTAAGACATTTTTATGTTTATACATTCTTTTTTTTTATAGATACAAATACTTAAGTAAATTCTCTGTCTATAATAAACAGTATTAACAACATTTACTAGCCTGGATGTCAGAGAAATTGTCAGGCCAGTAAATGTTGTTCATACCATTTATTATAAACAGAGCATTTATAAATATTTGTAATTATAAAAAAAAATGTATAAACATAAAAATGTCTTAAAAAAATAAATGTCAGACTTTGTCCATTTCCTATATATATATATATATATATATATATATATATATATATATATATATAAAATATCTGTGAAAGTACAATGTGAATAAAGACAAAAATGATAAATTATTTTAGCCAATGCATTTTGTCCTCTGAAGGACTCAGAGGACAAAATGCAATGGCTAAGATAACTAATCTTTTTGTCATATATATATATATATATATATATATATATATATGTTTTAAGGCATGCTATATTTATTTGTAAAAGAGCTTAATATCAGGGATAGAGTGTATGTAAATATAAAAATCAACATTGATTGAGGTGAATATCGAGCAGTGACAGTCTGATTCATGTTTCAATATAATCTTCAGGTCATCTATTTTTATATATTTGTTGGGAAGGTGACTTCTTGATGTGATCAGCCTGAAATGGTGATCCCAGCATGAAGCAACATTAGAAATTGGCTGAAAAAAAAAAAAAAAAACACAGGGCAGACTCAAGCCTTGTAAATGAAATTGGGTCGTTCAAAATTGTTCCTCAAATGGTTATGTAAGTACAAAGACTTCAGTGTACTGGCCTTGTTCAAACTGAGAGATGATGCACAAACTCTCTCTCAGAAACCATAAAGAACATGTTTCTTGCATTATCCTATTATCATTTGTAGAATATTGGTTAGCTTGCAAGTGGTCTGACACACAAGTAGACTGGTGTAGCCACCAAGTTAAACTAACGTGATTCTTTTAATGGAGAGATATATGGGTGAATAGAACCACTCATGCAAATGTGTTGGGCAGGTCTATTCTAGCAAAATGGACCAACCCAACTGGTATATTAGATACTCTCCTATAACTGAGGTAAAGTTAGCTGGCTTGCTTTTCCAAGAAGATACAAAAAGGCAGCCATATTAGCAGGCAAGTCACTTGACTTCTACATCTCCCTCCTCTCCCCATTGCGGAAGCATATTGGTTGTTGGGGTGGAATCAGTTCCTTATTGCCCAGCTAATTGTATGGGAGTAGACGGGATAGCACCCTGGGAATCCTGGTTCTTGATGGCAGCAATTGAGTAGGCCCCTGGGATGCCAGGTCACTTCGCAACGTAATGCCACCATTTTCCGATTATTTGGCAGATTGATGTGGTCTACACATATCTATAATCGTTGGCTCAGGGGACACAGGCAAGGCGCTTGGTATGGGGGTCTTGATTATGGGCGCTTTAAGTTTCCTTAAGAACCTACGGTTCCACAGGGTGTGGGGAAAATAGAAATGGCTTACCTCCCAAACACCCTTGCATCTGTCTGGACTGTGGGTTGAGAAAAGAAAGAAAGGGTCCAAGATGGCATCCGTGACATTTTTATATATACACGGTCTCGTGCAGTCTCGCAAGGTTGCGTTACATGCATGCTAATGAGGTGTGTCTGGTCTCCATAAAAACAGGTAGCTTGGAGAAATTTGCAGAAGCCATTACACCCGTGTTTGGTATACATTGCTTTGCGTTGCATCATGTCAGACATTTTCCTATGGAAAGAGTTGCGTCCCTTACACTCCATATTGAATTTAACTCCTTTGCTACACAGGGTTATTCTGCCTGATCCTATTCACAGCACTATGTGGAATATTGGTTAGGTTGCAAGTTGTCTGACCCACAAGTAGACTGGTATAGCCACAAAGTTAAACTAATGTGAGTCATTTAATGGAGAGATATATGTGTGAATAGAGACCACTCATGCAAATGTGTTGGGCAGGTCCATTCTAGCAAAATGGATCAACCTAACTGGTGTATTAGGTACTCTCCTATAAATGAGGTAAAATTAGCTGGCTTGCTTTTCCAAGAAGACACAAGAAGGCAGCCATATTAACAGGTAAGTCACTTGACTTCTACATTATTATTGGATAGGCGGCAACAGTTATATTTCAAATTATTCTAAAGGTGATTGGGTAGAAATAATTACCCAACAACAGGTAGAATAATACAATAAAACCGAAAATACCTAACATTGCTAATCCTAATGCACCATTGACCAGCATATATAGCCAAGCCACCAAACAATACACATGGCCTGAAGATTGGATGAAACAGGCTGTCACCACCTGGTGTTGATCTCAGTGTCCACTTTTATATTTACATATGCTCTATCCCTGGCCTTAAGCACTTTTACCCAGAAATACAGCATACAGTAAAGCTATATTTTATCATTTACATTATTCAGACTATTGTCCTCATTTTTGTCACCATATTTATTACCATGTTTCGGCCGTTGTACACTTTGGCCTTCAAGGACACATGGCACAGTGGACAAAGATGTTGGTTAGATCCAATGACAGGACCCAAAGAGTGTGAGTTCAATACCCAGTTAAGGCAGTGCAGAACTTGCAGAGGGGAATTAATAGGAGAAACTGATAACTGACATCCATTAAACATGGCACGTGGAACTAGAACAGTCTACCCCATTCCAACCACCTGAAGAAGGCCGGAGCGTACAACAGCCAAAGCGTCATAATAAATATGGCAACAAAGATGAGGACAATAGTCTGAATAATGTAAATAGTGTACATAATACCTCATCTCAGAAATATAGACAGATATACTTTATCATATATTTCTTTTTTGCCCTCAATGTGCCATGTGGGGATTAAGTTTAAGTTTGAATAAAAAATTAAGTTTCTTTCCCTAAATTCTGTGAGCATCAGCCCTCAGCAAAATTAAAGAATTCTTGTCTCTGAAAATCTGAAATTATTTCCAATTTTTCTCCACAAGGGACAACTATTTTTATTCAGTTTTCTGGCATAGCTCCCAAATTTTTTTTTAAACCTATTTTTACCCCAACTCCACCAGGTAATTTGTCTTAAAAAAGAAAAATAACCATCCTCAAATTACTTTACTCTTCTTATTAAATCAACTTTTTGGCAACCATCCAAGTGGGGCATTCCTCTGCACACATGGTGTGTGTGTTTAAGAGTGCTGTAGCTTAAAGTTATTTAAACTTAGCTGAGACTGAAATAAAAGAGATTTGGGTGAAAGGGCTACAGGAAAAACTCTGCTGTCACTATCTTCCAGCCTAGGCAGCAGGTAAACTAAAATGCTGTTACATCTATTGTCACTCTTGATAAGGGCCAACTTATAAACATATACATAGGCATACATATAGAAAAAGGTACACAGAAACATAAAGACCAATATATAAATAAATCTGAACACATACGTAGTCATATTCCAGGCAGCAGAATCTCAAATAATGTACTCTCAGATGCCAAATAAACATCCATCCATATAAATTTTTTCATTCCTCCTATCAAGTTATGTCCAATTAATCAGGGTTTCCCCAATTCATTTTTGAATTTTATGAATATTTATTTATATTGCCTTCATGCAAATATTTGATTTTGTTAAAGCATTTTGCTAGCAGTGATAGACATTTAGTTTTATTTCTTATAATTATATTTCTTTGTTATAATTTGAAAGACCAATTTTTATTCATTTTGCAACCACAGCATTTCTTAAGAATGTCCCTTTGTTTCAACCTTCCACCCTCTACTGTTTGGGAAATCTTTGTACTTTATTCATCCCCCTATTTATTATGAGCACACAACGAATTTAGCACCCAAGAGTAACTGGTTTAAGATCCATTAAAAATTAAACTTAATATTTTAAGTTTATTTCAAAAGAAAATGCAGATGTACAAGTGGTGTACTGAATAGCAACTTGCAATCAAAAATTGGAGAACGAGCTGAGTTCAAATTCCAGTTGGGTTCATTACATTCACTTATGCACAAGTACACTTGGGAGAGGTATTAAACCATCATCAACCCCACACCTATGGGTTAAATATTAAGACTTGTATCTGGAAAAATCATTGTTATCTCTCCAAAATTGTTCATGCAGTATTAACTCAAAAAAAAAAAAAAAAAAAAAAATCAATTAATCAGTAATGGAAAAACACATTAAGTAGGTTGTGTATGTATGTATGTATATATATTTTTTCTTTAAGTATTTCACCCCAAGCAAGTAAGGGTTTACAGAGAGTGAGAGCAAGAGTAAAGAGGCATGATAGAGGAAAGGATGAAGAGAAGGATGGGGAATAGATCAAGTTATCTGGAGATGTCAAATGTCATTGCATTTGAATAGTTGGAGATTATAGCTATCAGGGAATATATATATATATATATATATATAAAAGATCTGACATGCTTTAGACCAACTCTGCCACATAGGACATCCTGATCAAACAAAGCTTCATGATTCTCCAAATATACATATCTGCACTGTTTTGTATCTTAACGTAAACAATGATATTTTTTAGGAAACAGATTAAATCCAATATATTTCTAATTTATTTGTTTAAATGTTGTTTCAAATGGCTACTCATACTTGAGCAGGTGCTCTGTTTTTATTTATTTACATCTACCTGCCTAAATTTTTCAAATAAGATTATAACAAAGCGGGTAATAGAAATATACAAATATACTGTTTAATTAATAAATAATAACCTTTATGAATTTAAGCAGTGAAGACAAGAACAGAATAGACACTGGAACAAGGAATGCAATATTTATGCTCAGAATGTTATCAGAAAGAGCAATACAAATGCAGAAGGATGTGTACCTGTGTTTTATAAATTATGCAAAGGCGTTCGACAAAGTACACAACAAAGATCTGTTAGAACTGCTCAGCAATATTGACATTTGGGAAGGATATCGGAATAATCAAGAACCTCTAATGGCAGCAAACTGCCTGACTACAAATAGAAAATGAGTTCAGCATATATACAAAAATAGAAATGAGTGTAAGACAAGGATTTGTCTTCTCACTGGACTTACTCAACCAGTACAGCGAGGCAATTCTAAGAGAATTAGAAGTCCTACGAGGATTTGATATTGGCGGCCATAATCTTAGCAACATAAGATATGCAGATGACACAATGTTGACTGCAGACACGAAAAGAAAACTACAAAATCTCCTACAGAAGGTAATGAAGGAAATAAGAAAGGACTAAGCGGTAAGAAGACAGAATGTATGGTTGTTAGCAAAAAGATGAACTCAAAAACATAAGCGGTAAGAAGACAGAATGTATGGTTGTTAGCAAAAAGATGAATTCAAAAACATAAGCAGTAAGAAGACAGAATGTGTGGTTGTTAGCAAAAAGATGAACTCAAAAACATAAGCGGTAAGAAGACAGAATATGTGGTTGTTAGCAAAAAGATGAATTCAAAAACATAAGCAGTAAGAAGACAGAATGTGTGGTTGTTAGCAAAAAGATGAATTCAAAAACATAAGCAGTAAGAAGACAGAATGTATGGTTGTTAGCAAAAAGATGAATTCAAAAACATAAGCAGTAAGAAGACAGAATATGTGGTTGTTAGCAAAAAGATGAATTCAAAAACATAAGCAGTAAGAAGACAGAATATGTGGTTGTTAGCAAAAAAAGATGAATTCAAAAACATAAGCAGTAAGAAGACAGAATGTGTGGTTGTTAGCAAAAAGATGAACTCAAAAAACATAAGCGGTAAGAAGACAGAATATGTGGTTGTTAGCAAAAAGATGAATTCAAAAACATAAGCAGTAAGAAGACAGAATATGTGGTTGTTAGCAAAAAGATGAATTCAAAAACATAAGCAGTAAGAAGACAGAATATGTGGTTGTTAGCAAAAAGATGAATTCAAAAACATAAGCAGTAAGAAGACAGAATGTGTGGTTGTTAGCAAAAAGATGAATTCAAAAACATAAGCAGTAAGAAGACAGAATGTATGGTTGTTAGCAAAAAGATGAATTCAAAAACATAAGCAGTAAGAAGACAGAATGTGTGGTTGTTAGCAAAAAGATGAACTCAAAAACATAAGCGGTAAGAAGACAGAATATGTGGTTGTTAGCAAAAAGATGAACTCAAAAACATAAGCGGTAAGAAGACAGAATATGTGGTTGTTAGCAAAAAGATGAATTCAAAAACATAAGCAGTAAGAAGACAGAATATGTGGTTGTTAGCAAAAAGATGAATTCAAAAACATAAGCAGTAAGAAGACAGAATGTATGGTTGTTAGCAAAAAGATGAATTCAAAAACATAAGCAGTAAGAAGACAGAATGTGTGGTTGTTAGCAAAAAGATGAACTCAAAAACATAAGCAGTAAGAAGACAGAATATGTGGTTGTTAGCAAAAAGATGAATTCAAAAACATAAGCAGTAAGAAGACAGAATATGTGGTTGTTAGCAAAAAGATGAATTCAAAAACATAAGCAGTAAGAAGACAGAATATGTGGTTGTTAGCAAAAAGATGAACTCAAAAACATAAGCGGTAAGAAGACAGAATGTGTGGTTGTTAGCAAAAAGATGAATTCAAAAACATAAGCAGTAATAAGACAGAATGTGTGGTTGTTAGCAAAAAGATGAATTCAAAAACATAAGCAGTAAGAAGACCGAATGTGTGGTTGTTAGCAAAAAGATGAACTCAAAAACATAAGCGGTAAGAAGACAGAATATGTGGTTGTTAGCAAAAAGATGAATTCAAAAAATAAGCATAAGCAGTAAGAAGACAGAATATGTCGTTGTTAGCAAAAAGATGAATTCAAAAACATAAGCAGTAAGAAGACAGAATGTGTGGTTGTTAGCAAAAAGATGAACTCAAAAACATAAGCGGTAAGAAGACAGAATATATGGTTGTTAGCAAAAAGATGAATTCAAAAACATAAGCAGTAAGAAGACAGAATATGTCGTTGTTAGCAAAAAGATGAATTCAAAAACATAAGCAGTAAGAAGACAGAATGTGGGTTGTTAGCAAAAGATGAACCAAAAAACATAAGGGTAAGAAGACAGAATCAGCAAAAAAGATGAACTCAAAAAAATAAGCAGTAAGAAGACAGAATGTGTGGTTGTTAGCAAAAAGATGAACTCAAAAACATAAGGGGTAAGAAGACAGAATGTGTGGTTGTTAGCAAAAAGATGAACTCAAAAAACATAAGCAGTAAGAAGACAGAATGTGGTTGTTAGCAAAAATGAACTCAAAAACATAAGATGAATTCAAAAAACATAAGCATAAGTAAGAAGACAGAATGTGGTTGTTAGCAAAAAAGATGAACTCTCAAAAAACAAAAAGAAGACATAAGGGGGTAAGAAGACAGAATGTGTGGTTGTTAAAAGCAAAACATAAGGGGTAAGATGAACTCAAAAACATAAGGGGTAAGAAGACAGAATGTGTGGTTGTTAGCAAAAAGATGAACTCAAAAACATAAGGGGTAAGAAGACAGAATGTGTGGTTGTTAGCAAAAGATGAACTCAAAAACATAAAGGGTAAAAGATAAAAAGATGAACTCAAAAACATAAGGGGTAAGAAGACAGAATGTGTGGTTGTTAGCAAAAAAGATGAACTCAAAAAACATAAGGGGTAAGAAGACAGAATGTGTGGTTGTTAGCAAAAAGATGAACTCAAAAACATAAGGTAAGAAGACAGAATGTGTGGTTGTTACAAAAGATGAACTCAAAAACATAAGGGGTAAGAAGACAGAATGTGTGGTTGTTAGCAAAAAATGAAAAACTCAAAACATAAGGGTTGTAAGAAGACAGAATGTGTGGTTGTTAGCAAAAAAGATGAACTCAAAAACATAAGGGGTAAGAAGACAGAATGTGGTTGTTAGCAAAAAGATGAACTCAAAAACAGAAGGGGTAAGAAGACAGAATGTGGTTGTTAGATGAACAAAAAAAGATGAACTCAAAAACATAAGGGGTAAGAAGACAGAATGTGGTTGTTAGCAAAAAGATGAACTCAAAAACATAAGGGGTAAGAAGACAGAATGTGGTTGGTTGAACTAGCAAAAAAGATGAACTCAAAAACATAAGGGGTAAGAAGACAGAATGTGTGGTTGTTAGCAAAAAGATGAACTCAAAAACATAAGGGGTAAGAAGACAGAATGTGTGGTTGTTAGCAAAAAGATGAACTCAAAAACATAAGGGGTAAGAAGACAGAATGTATGGTTGTTAGCAAAAAGATGAACTCAAAAACATAAACGGTAAGAAGACAGAATGTGTGGTTGTGAAAAAAACATGTACAGAATGTGTGGTTGTTAGCAAAGATGAACTCAAAACATAAGGTAAGAAGACAGAATGTGTGGTTGTTAGCAAAAAGATGAACTCAAAAAACATAAACAGTAAGAAGAAGACAGAAAAAGATGAACTCAAAACATAAGGTTGTGTAAGCAAAAAAAACATAAAATTGATGAACAAAAAACATAAAAACGGTAAGAAGACAGAATGTGGGTTGTTAGCAAAAGATGAATTCAAAAACATAAGGGGTAAGAAGACAGAATGTGGTTGTTAGCAAAAAGATGAACTCAAAAAAACATAAGTGTAAAGAAGACAGAATGTGTGGTTGTTAGCAAAAGATGAACTCAAAAACATAAGGGTAAGAAGACAGAATGTGTGGTTGTTAGCAAAAAAAGATGAACTCAAAACATAAGGGGTAAGAAGACAGAATGTGTGGTTGTTAGCAAAAAAGATGAACTCAAAAACAGAAGGGGTAAGAAGACAGAATGTGGTTAGTTGTTAGAAGACAAAAAAGATGAACTCAAAACATAAGTGGTAGAAGACAGAATGTGTAAGAAAAAGACAGAAAAATATGTGGTTGTTAGCAAAAAAGATGAATTCAAAAACATAAGGGGTAAGAAGACAGAATGTGTGGTTGTTAGCAAAAAGATGAACTCAAAAACATAAACGGTAAGAAGACAGAATGTGTGGTTGTTAGCAAAAAGATGAACTCAAAAACATAAGGGGTAAGAAGACAGAATGTGTGGTTGTTAGCAAAAAGATGAACTCAAAAACATAAGGGGTAAGAAGACAGAATGTGTGGTTGTTAGCAAAAAGATGAACTCAAAAACATAAGGGGTAAGAAGACAGAATGTGTGGTTGTTAGCAAAAAGATGAACTCAAAAAACATAAACGGAACTAAAAAACATAAAGCAAGACAGAATGTATGGTTGTTAGCAAAAAGATGTATTCAAAAACATAAAAGAAGACAGAATGTAAGAAGACAGAATGTGTGGTTGTTAGCAAAAGATGAACTCAAAAACATAAACGGTAAGAAGACAGAATGTGTGGTTGTTAGCAAAAAGATGAACTCAAAAAGAAGATAAACGGTAAGAAGACAGACTGTGTGGTTGTTAGCAAAAAGATGAATTCAAAAAACATAAGGGGTAAGAAGACAGAATGTGTGGTTGTTAGCAAAAAAGATGAACTCAAAAACATAAGCGGTAAGAAGACAGAATGTGTGGTTGTTAGCAAAAAGATGAACTCAAAAACATAAGGGGTAAGAAGACAGAATGTGTGGTTGTTAGCAAAAAGATGAACTCAAAAACATAAACGGTAAGAAGACAGAATGTGTGGTTGTTAGCAAAAAGATGAACTCAAAAACATAAGGGGTAAGAAGACAGAATATGTGGTTGTTAGCAAAAAGATGAACTCAAAAACATAAGGGTAAGAAGACAGAATGTGTGGTTGTTAGCAAAAAGATGAACTCAAAAACATAAGGGGTAAGAAGACAGAATGTGGTTGTTAGCAAAAAAGATGAACTCAAAAACATAAGGGGTAAGAAGACAGAATGTGTGGTTGTTAGCAAAAGATGAACTCAAAACAGAAGGGGTAAGAAGACAGAATGTGTGGTTGTTAGCAAAAAGATGAACTCAAAAAACATAAAATTAAGAAGACAGAATGTGTGGTTGTTAGCAAAAAGATGAACTCAAAAACATAAGCGGTAAGAAGACAGAATGTGGTTGTTAGCAAAAAGATGAACTCAAAAACAAAAGGGTAATGTGTGGTTGTTAGCAAAAGATGAACTCAAAAACATAAGGGGTAAGAAGACAGAATGTGGGTTGTTAGCAAAAAGATGAACTCAAAAACATAAGGGGTAAGAAGACAGAATGTGTGGTTGTTAGCAAAAGATGAACTCAAAAACATAAACGGTAAGAAGACAGAATGTGTGGTTGTTAGCAAAAGATGAATTCAAAAACATAAGGGGTAAGAAGACAGAATGTGTGGTTGTTAGCAAAAAAGATGAATTCAAAAACATAAGCAGTAAGAAGACAGAATGTGTGGTTGTTAGCAAAAACATATGAACTCAAAAACATAAGTGGTAAGAAGACAGAATGTGTGGTTGTTAGCAAAAAGATGAACTCAAAAACATAAAAACATAAAAGTAAGAAGACAGAATGTGTGTTGTTAGCAAAAAAACTCATGAACTCAAAAACATAAGGGTAAGAAGACAGAATGTGAATATGTGGTTGTTAGCAAAAAAGATGAACTCAAAAAAGCATAAGGTAAGAAGACAGAATGTGTGGTTGTTAGCAAAAAGATGAACTCAAAAACATAAGGGGTAAGAAGACAGAATGTGGTTGTTAGTTAAAAAGATGAACTCAAAAACATAAGGGTAAGAAGACAGAATGTGTGGTTGTTAGCAAAAGATGAACTCAAAAAACATAAGCAGTAAGAAGACAGAATGTGTGGTTGTTAGCAAAAAGATGAACTCAAAAAACATAAACGTAAGAAGACAGAATGTGTGGTTGTTAGCAAAAGATGAACTCAAAAACATAAGGGTAAGAAGACAGAATGTGTGGTTGTTAGCAAAAGATGAACTCAAAAACATATAAGCGGTAAGAAGACAGAATGTGTGGTTGTTAGCAAAAAGATGAACTCAAAACATAAGCAGTAAGAAGACAGAATGTGTGGTTGTTAGCAAAAAGATGAACTCAAAAACATAAGGGGTAAGAAGACAGAATGTGTGGTTGTTAGCAAAAGATGAACTCAAAAACATAAAGCAAAAGACAGAATGTGTTGGTTGTTAGCAAAAAAAAGATGAACTCAAAAACATAAGGGGTAAGAAGACAGAATGTGTGGTTGTTAGCAAAAAGATGAACTCAAAAAACATAAGGGGTAAGAAGACAGAATGTGTGGTTGTTAGCAAAAAAAAAGATGAACTCAAAAACATAAATGCAAAAGATAAAGAATGTGGTTGTTAGCAAAAGATGAACTCAAAAACATAAGGGGTAAGAAGACAGTGTGGTTGTTAGCAAAAAGATGAACTCAAAAACAGAAGGGGTAAGAAGACAGAATGTGTGGTTGTTAGCAAAAAAGATGAACTCAAAACATAAACGGTAAGAAGACAGAATGTGTGGTTGTTAGCAAAAAGATGAACTCAAAAAAATCAAAAAAATAAAGAAGACAGAATGTGTGGTTGTTAGCAAAAAAGATGAATTCAAAAAAGAATAAAAAAGATGAACGTAAGAAGACAGAATGTGTTTGTTAGCAAAAAAGATGAACTCAAAAACATAAACGGTAAGAAGACAGAATGTGTGGTTGTTAGCAAAAGATGAACTCAAAAACATAAGCAGTAAGAAGACAGAATGTGTGGTTGTTAGCAAAAGATGAACTCAAAAACATAAACAGTAAGAAGACAGAATGTGTGGTTGTTAGCAAAAAGATGAACTCAAAAACATAAACGTAAGAAGACAGAATGTGTGGTTGTTAAAAGCAAAAAGATGAACTCAAAAACATAAACGGTAAGAAGACAGAATGTCAAAAAAACATAAACAGTAAGAAGACAGAATGTGTTGGTTGTTAGCAAAAAGATGAACTCAAAAACATAAAACATAAACGGTAAGAAGACAGAATGTGGGTTGTTAGCAAAAAGATGAACTCAAAAAACATAAACGGTAAGAAGACAGAATGTGTGGTTGTTAGCAAAAAGATGAACTCAAAAACATAAGGGGTAAGAAGACAGAAACAAAAAGATGAACTCAAAAACATAAGGGGTAAGAAGACAGAATGTGTGGTTGTTAGCAAAAAAGATGAACTCAAAAACATAAGCGGTAAGAAGACAGAATGTGTGGTTGTTAGCAAAAGATGAACTCAAAAACATAACTCAAAAAAAATAAGGGGTAAAAAGAAGACAGAATGTGTGTTTGTTAGCAAAAAGATGAACTCAAAAACATAAGGGTAAGAAGACAGAATGTGTGGTTGTTAGCAAAAGATGAACTCAAAAACATAAGGGGTAAGAAGACAGAATGTGTGGTTGTTAGCAAAAAGATGAATTCAAAAACATAAGGGGTAAGAAGACAGAATGTGTGGTTGTTAGCAAAAAGATGAATTCAAAAACATAAGGGGTAAGAAGACAGAATGTGTGGTTGTTAGCAAAAAGATGAACTCAAAAACATAAGCAGTAAGAAGACAGAATGTGTGGTTGTTAGCAAAAAGATGAATTCAAAAACATAAGGGGTAAGAAGACAGAATGTGTGGTTGTTAGCAAAAAGATGAATTCAAAAACATAAGCAGTAAGAAGACAGAATGTGTGGTTGTTAGCAAAAAGATGAATTCAAAAACATAAGCAGTAAGAAGACAGAATATGTGGTTGTTAACAAAAAGATGAACTCAAAAACATAAGCGGTAAGAAGACAGAATGTGTGGTTGTTAGCAAAAAGATGAACTCAAAAACATAAGCGGTAAGAAGACAGAATGTGTGGTTGTTAGCAAAAAGATGAACTCAAAAACATAAGCGGTAAGAAGACAGAATGTGTGGTTGTTAGCAAAAAGATGAACTCAAAAACATAAGGGGTAAGAAGACAGAATGTGTGGTTGTTAGCAAAAAGATGAACTCAAAAACATAAGGGGTAAAAAAAAGACAGAATGTGTGGTTGTTAGCAAAAAGATGAACTCAAAAACATAAGGGGTAAGAAGACAGAATGTGTGGTTGTTAGCAAAAAGATGAATTCAAAAACATAAACGGTAAGAAGACAGAATGTGTGGTTGTTAGCAAAAAGATGAACTCAAAAAACATAAGGGGTAAGAAGACAGAATGTGTGTTTGTTAGCAAAAGATGAACTCAAAAACATAAGGGGTAAGAAGACAGAATATGTGGTTGTTAGCAAAAAGATGAACTCAAAAACATAAGGGGTAAGAAGTCAGAATGTGTGGTTGTTAGCAAAAAGATGAACTCAAAAACATAAGGGGTAAGAAGACAGAATGTGTGGTTGTTAGCAAAAAGATGAACTCAAAAACATAAGCGGTAAGAAGACAGAATGTGTGGTTGTTAGCAAAAAAAGATGAACTCAAAAACATAAGGGGTAAAGACAGAATGTGTGGTTGTTAGCAAAAAAAGATGAACTCAAAAAACATAAACGGTAAGAAGACAGAATGTATGGTTGTTAGCAAAAAGATGAATTCAAAAACATAAACGGTAAGAAGACAGAATGTGTGTTGTTGTTAAAAGATGAACTCAAAAACATAAACGGTAAGAAGACAGAATGTGTGGTTGTTAGCAAAAGATGAATTCAAAAACATAAGGGGTAAGAAGACAGAATGTGGTTGTTAGCAAAAGATGAATTCAAAAACATAAGGGGTAAGAAGACAGAATGTGTGGTTGTTAGCAAAAAGATGAACTCAAAAACATAAGCAGTAAGAAGACAGAATGTGTGGTTGTTAGCAAAAAGATGAATTCAAAAACATAAGGGGTAAGAAGACAGAATGTGTGGTTGTTAGCAAAAAGATGAATTCAAAAACATAAGCAGTAAGAAGACAGAATGTGTGGTTGTTAGCAAAAAGATGAATTCAAAAACATAAGCAGTAAGAAGACAGAATATGTGGTTGTTAACAAAAAGATGAACTCAAAAACATAAGCGGTAAGAAGACAGAATGTGTGGTTGTTAGCAAAAAGATGAACTCAAAAACATAAGGGGTAAGAAGACAGAATGTGTGGTTGTTAGCAAAAAGATGAACTCAAAAACATAAACGGTAAGAAGACAGAATGTATGGTTGTTAGCAAAAAGATGAATTCTAAAACATAAGCAGTAAGAAGACAGAATATGTGGTTGTTAGCAAAAAGATGAACTCAAAAACATAAGCGGTAAGAAGACAGAATGTGTGGTTGTTAGCAAAAAGATGAACTCAAAAACATAAGGGGTAAGAAGACAGAATGTGTGGTTGTTAGCAAAAAGATGAATTCAAAAACATAAACGGTAAGAAGACAGAATGTGTGGTTGTTAGCAAAAAGATGAACTCAAAAAAATAAGGGGTAAGAAGACAGAATATGTGGTTGTTAGCAAAAAGATGAATTCAAAAACATAAGCAGTAAGAAGACAGAATATGTGGTTGTTAGCAAAAAGATGAATTCAAAAACATAAGCAGTAAGAAGACAGAATGTGTGGTTGTTAGCAAAAAGATGGACTCTAAAACATAAGCAGTAAGAAGACAGAATATGTGGTTGTTAGCAAAAAGATGAATTCAAAAACATAAGCAGTAAGAAGACAGAATGTGTGGTTGTTAGCAAAAAGATGGACTCTAAAACATAAGCGGTAAGAAGACAGAATGTATGGTTGTTAGCAAAAAGATGAACTCAAAAACATAAGCAGTAAGAAGACAGAATATGTGGTTGTTAGCAAAAAGATAAATTCAAAAACATAAGCAGTAAGAAGACAGAATGTGTGGTTGTTAGCAAAAAGATGGACTCTAAAACATAAGCGGTAAGAAGACAGAATGTGTGGTTGTTAGCAAAAAGATGGACTCTAAAACATAAGCAGTAAGAAGACAGAATGTATGGTTGTTAGCAAAAAGATGGACTCTAAAACATAAGCGGTAAGAAGACAGAATGTGTGGTTGTTAGCAAAAAGATGGACTCTAAAACATAAGCGGTAAGAAGACAGAATGTGTGGTTGTTAGCAAAAAGATGAACTCAAAAACATAAGCGGTAAAAAGACAGAATGTATGACTCAAAAACATGAGCGGTAAGAAGACAGAATGTATGGTTGTTAGCAAAAAGATGAACTCAAAAACATAAGCGGTAAGAAGACAGAATGTGTGGTTGTTAGCAAAAAGATGAACTCAAAAACATAAGCGGTAAGAAGACAGAATGTGTGGTTGTTAGCAAAAAGATGAACTCAAAAACATAAGCGGTAAAAAGACTGAATGTGTGGTTGTTAGGAAAAAGATGAACTCAAAAATGCAAATTACAAATCGGAAATGCTTAACAGTACAAAAATTTAAATATCTAGGAAATGTTTTAAAAGTGGATGGAAAGTGCGACTCTGAAATCAGAAGATGCATTGGGTTAGCCAAAGATGCCTTCCAAAACCTAAGCAGAGTATTAAGAAACAGAAAAAAAACTTTGTTAGAAACAAAGAAATGAATACTGAAATGTTACATAATATCTGTCATCTTATACAACAATGAATGCTGGACAATCTTCTCAAAGATGAAGAAGAGACTTGAAACAACAGAAATGTGGTTCTACAGGAGGATGTTGAGAATATCATATGCTGAACATGTGAGCAAGGACAAATTTTTAGAGAAAATATCAATAGTTATATCCTATCTTCTTAATTCTTGTTCTTTTATGATTATCTCTCTTTAACAAATGTTTTCTCCTTCACATATTCTCTCCCTTTCAGTAAATCCTTGCGCCATAGCAGCTTTATTGCCTTGATTGGGGTGAAAGGATTCAAAAAATATCTTTTGCAGAAATTTGTTTTTCCAGGGAAAACACAAGGAAATGAATTGATACAATCTTAACCTCTGTGCATACCACACATACAAAGTACACACAGGATACAATCTGTGCATCCCACACGTACAAAGTACACACAGGATACAATCTGTGCATCCCACACGTACAAAGTACACACAGGATACAATCTGTGCATCCCACACGTACAAAGTACACACAGGATACAATCTGTGCATCCCACATGTACAAAGTACACACAGGATACAATCTGTGCATCCCACACATAGAAAATACACACAGGATATGATCTTAACCTCTTCAAGTTAAAATTCAATCTTCATGTGCAGTTGGTGTAATGGATTGTGGTTGTGAGTAACCTTGACAAATGTATAAATCCATCTTCTCCCCCAACTATGAGTTAAACAGTAAAACTTGTAAAACAAAATGCTTGTTATTCTAATAAAAGAATTGTTACTGCTGTATTCACTCACAAAATAGAATTATCCTTACAATCCCAAAAATATATTGTTGCTTTAAATAACATGCAAATGGTTGATAAACCATAAAAAACAAAATCAATCATGAATCTACATCTTCATAATCTTTATTTTTTACCACATCTAAAACATCATTCAATAACCCTCTACCTTGAGTGACTCTTCAGCCTTGTATTGGCTGTGACCAGCAATAAAAATATTTAAACCTGAAGAGAAAATAAGCATGATGATTTTCTAAGCTATATTTTCTTTATAAAATAATTGAAGGTTAGACTGATGAAAAGAGTGACGGTTCATTCAAAAGTGGCCACCACCAACAACAGAAATGAGAGAAAGTGTGAAGAACTGAACTGAATGCCTAGAAGCTGAAATAAGTTTTTGTTGATATTTGATTAAATAAGTTCACTATTTTCTGTTAGCAGAAATCCATGTCTCTCTCTTCATGTAGCGAACAGAAGCAGCATAGAGAATCATTGGTTGGAATATTCAAGTGAAAGTTTTGCTCAAATAAAAATAAATTAGACAGAATAATAGAATCAAATGCCATGAAGAAACAGTGTCATAAAATACAACAGAAAACCAAAGAGAAAATTGAATTAAAACACTGCAAAAAAATTACAATTCCTGCAAACTTATCTGAAGTTGCATAGGGTGGCACTTTGAGACATAAGTTAATTTCATTAACCTAGTGTTTTTTAAATTGGTGTGTCATGACACATTAGTCTAATTAATTAGCCATTCTTTCTTTAATCATTAACTAATTTTTTCATTCAATTATTCTTTTTTATATACTTTTTGAATTGTATATTTGGCTGGCTAACAAGACGTGGGTGTCTTGTGAAATATTTATTTTTGTAAAGTCAGTTGCTAGTTTAAAAACTTTGGAAAGTTTTGAATTAACCTGCTGAATGTATAGAATAGTATTATCAGTAAAATAAACAATTAATCAGTGAAATTGGTAAGAGACTGTAAAAGCCTATAACTCAGTTTTATTCTGTAAAGCCTATAACTCAATTTTATTATGTTGAAACATTCTGTAAAGCCTATAACATTATATTATTCCGTAAAAGCCAATAACTCAATTTTATTCAGTAAAATATGTTGAAACATCTTATTCCATAGGGTACTGCTCTATACATTTAAGAATAGGGTAAATCTATGGACATAGGAATGGGAAAACTGTATTAGCTGCACTGTTTATATATTTCTGTGAATAATACAAAAGTTTTTGTGCTTGTATGACAAAACTTACATTGTCTGCTGTCATTATATATATATATATATATATATATATATATATATATATATATATATAAAGACATGTCTCATTAAATAATTTAGACAGGTTTTGTTTACTTATTCTTAACAGGAACCTCTCATATTTATGGACAGGTTTCTTAGTATCCTTATTAAAAGAAGAAAGAATATAGGTTGAAGATAAAATGTAGATCAGATATGGAGAGGAATCCAACAAGATGATAAAATTAAATGAAGAAACATATTTCAAACTAACTTGTTTCACCTTTATAAAGGGGAAAAGCCTTAATAAAGAGGAAACATGTTAGATTGAAATACATTTCCTATTTGTTCTTCATTTTATTTTATTATATATAATATATAATATAAAAGGCTCAAACACTAATATTCCATTTATTACATTAGAATCGTAATCACAATCCAATTCATCAGACCTACAAATTCCACTATATATTGACCACTAATATTATCTATCTCTCTCTCTCTCTCTCTATATATATATATATATATATATATATATATATTACTAATGTTTACCCAATATAAAACCTAAGAGCCACTGTAGGTAGAGGGTTACTGTGTGGATATATTAGTGTAAGAAAGGACAATCATTAAGTGTACTGACCTGAGGAAGACTTTAGAAGGTACCAGAAACCCAATCTTAAACTGGAAACAAGGGATAAACCTCTACTCCTGTTCAAAAGATGGGGAGAAGTGTGAACCATACGATAGGTGAACCTATATACTATTCACTTTGACTTCTATGCTTGCAAAATATCTCAAAAATTGTGATGTAGCAAAGCTTCAATATACATACACACACACACACATATATATATATATATTTTTTTTTTTCAAGACATCATCAAATATTGTTCGCTTGTATTTGCATTATAAACTCATACTTACTGTTATTGCCAAATCAGGATAGGTATATAGATATATATAGATATATAACTGTGTGTTGGGATAGTTATTTAGCTTAATCTGTCCTGCAGTCAAAAAGAAATGGCTGCACTTATGAGAAATCATCATCACAGCCATTTATTTCCAGTAAATGACAATTCCCCATTTTTTCATATGGATTAGCACATTTAGTCAACAATGCAGTTGAGTCACTGTTAATGAACTGACCTTGCATACAAGATCGTTTCTAGTTTAAAAAGATTGGGTTAAGTAAAATTTTTGTTAAAGGTTATTTGTACTCGATAAACTGAATAACCTTTTAGTACATTTTCAATTTAGTAAAATCAAGAGCAATTAAATAAAGAGATGTGACTAGTTGCATAGGTCAGAAAACGTCAGAATTTTCACACAGATTTTAGTGCAAATAAAATCAGAAGACAAACTTTGCAAGAATAAATCAGATTTTATATATTTATCAACTGAGTGTCTTCAGAAAAATACCAAGAAATCTGGGAATACTACTAAAGAAAACTTATTCCTTCAACATTCTTTGACAAAATCAGATAGGAAGAGAAATGAAGAAAGAAAAGGTAACTTGACCTTGTCATATTGAATGACCTTGGATTAGTTGAGCATTTTCATTTTTTTAATATTTATTTCCCATCTGTTAAAGTATCAAAGATGAAGAGATCTGTCTGTCTTCCCATGTGAACAGTTTTTTTTTTTCTTTCTCAAGTCTCTTTACATTAGCATACATAGAGAATTAATGTTGGAAATTTGCATAGAAAGATCAGATTGGTATCGATTTCTTCAATGTTCAATATTGACATATTCTGTTATCTATAAATAAATATCAGTTGAATAATGACTGTTGCACAATGGTTAGCAACATAGTTGAGCAGACGACTTTCTAAGTTCAATCCTATCAATGGGACTTTGTGCGCAATTAAGCTAAGTAAAATCTTTCATTCCTACTTTGCTATTTGTCCAATCTAGTGCAATCCTTATCTGTTTCTCTCATAATATAGCATTATCAGATGAAGGAGATTTATTTTGATATCGGCAGAGATGAGGAGAAGAATTAACTCAGAATTTAAAGAAAAGGAAAAAGATTTAGTTTGACAACTATTGCTATTGTAAAGCCATTAAAAATTCATAAAAATTAATTTGACGTTAAAATATTCAAATCAAAATAAAATTTATGATTAACCTTCATTATGCTGTATGTGACTTCATTTGCTGTACAAAAAGTTTATCCTGCCACTGAAAGTGACTCTGAATTTGAATTTCATAGTTCTATTGCCATATCCTGCTATGGCAACAGAAAACATCTTTGAGTGAAATTAACAACAAGGATACTGCAATTGAGAAACCTTGAGAAAGAATTCAGTGGAGAGGAATGTTATATTAATAATTCAGAGTGCTAAAGGTTAATCAAATTCAAAGTGGAATTTCAATTTACATTTAATAATTAAAAACATTAATGTAAAGGAAATGAGTTTGGAAACTTTAAAGAATTTTAAGAAAAAAATGAATAATTATAAGATTTAAATAATATTGAATTTAAATATTTTGTTAAATTAAAAAAATTATAAAATTAAAATTATTTAAATGATTTTGTATTAAACTATCTGCAAAATAGTTACAGTCTATAAATGTTTTCTATGTTATCTTAATCTGGCAAAAGATTACAAAGTGCATCAAATGAGGACTGGACTATAACCAACTGGGGTGGCATTTCATCAATTCTTCTATAGCAAAGCATCTCAGTGGTTAGTTACCAATCTTAGTTTATACTAATACAAAACCACTTTGGCAGGTCACCTAGTGAGAACTATACTTGCTACATTAAAGAATTGTTCTGTAAGATAAACTTGAGAACCATTTCTCTTGGCACTGAGAACTCTCTAAAACAATCTTTGTGTTGTTCTACAAACTTTTCTGCTGGCTGTAACAGAACCTAAATTACATGCCCAGAGTCACGTAATGCCAAATTTCTAGCTACAGCCATTTGGGTCATCTCTACTTTCAGATTTTTGACAAGGTTTTTAAAGGGTCAATTCCAACATGTACATGAAGCTGTTGAAGGATAACTACAAAGCCTGAAATGGATGTCATTGTCAATAGGACGTCTTATTATTTACAATCAGACTCTTCTTACATGTAAAAGACGAAAGAAACTGAAGAATAGCTTGAGAAGAATGGGGATGTGCAGGTGGTGTAATGGATAATGGCTTAGAATAAGAAATCAAGTTCAAATTCCAGTCCGGTTCATTATATTTACTTAAACAAAATACCCTAAAAAAGGTATGAACCCATCTCCTTTCCCCAGATATGGGTTAAATAGTAGGAGTCATATCTGGAAAAATCATTGTTATTCTCAGAAACTGTAAATGCAATATTCACTTGCAAAAAGAATTATTTTTACAATCCAAAATGTTTTGGTTTTAAATAACCCATAAAAGGTTGATAAGCTGTAAAAAACAAATTAATGATTCAGTTAATGAAGAGAATTAGACTTGTCGATGGTATCCAGGTGTCTGAAACCTCAGATCTTCTGACATGTTTCCTTTGAAAGGGTGACCAACATATATCCTTGCAGTACCCTTGATTCTGTCATTACAAAAACATAAGGTGAAATCTTCAAGGCAGTTTCAGTTAAGGATCACAGCCATCATGGCCACCAATTAAATGACTCTAAAATCTATTTGTACATCAATTTTTGTAAAACATTTTATTTCAGTAAAATATATACTCATTGTTATACTATTTTATATCATAATTATCATGTAAAAAACCTTTTCTGTTCTTGTCTTTAAGTGCAGAACTAGATTGGCAGTTAGGTCTCATGATTTTGCTGTTGAAATTGCTAAATGTAACCATGAGTTCTATTCTAATAGTTTCTTCTCTTGCATTTCTCATCTCTGGAACTCTTCTAATTTCTTGCTTCTCTGCCATTTACAATCTTCAAAAATTTAAATTCAATATTAAACATCATCTGCTATCTCCTTGGTTCCTGATCTTCTATTGTACTCTCTACTTAATAATGATTTTTACAGATTCTTTCATTCTCAGTAAACCCTTACATCTTAGTGGATTTATTGCCTTGAATGGGATGAAATGATTAAGAAAAAAAAAAAACAACTATTTTCTACATTTATTTATTCATGTTTAACATAGTTGCATTATTTTGAAAATAAAGTTTCTAAATTTATTGTATTTGATGGAACATAAGCCACCACCCCAGTTCCCATTTCAAGAAAGCATTTAATGGTATTGAAATATTTTGTTATAATCAATCAAGAATAAAATCTTGTACAAATGTAGCTGTTGGTATTAAATATTCAGTTTTAAATTTTACTATAATTCATCTCTTAATTGAAGAAATTATAATAATATGCTATTTTTGATGTCATCAGTTCCCAAGTAGGCATTTATGCAGGTGACACTACCATTTACTTCTGACTCAATAGTAAATCTATCCGAATTGATCAAGTTAACCTGTCTGATGCTCTTGAGAAGGACATCCAATCAGTGGTCAATTGGGGCAGGAAATGGCTTATAAATTTGAATGCCTCCAAAAACAAAATTGCTCTCATTTAGCCACCATAGGGAAACTTTCCTGCCCACCATCAACATGGCTGATTCTAGGCTCCTGGAGAGCAACACACCGCACCTTCTTGGCCTCATGTTTTCAACTGACTTGAAGCAGAACAGCTACATTGAATCAATAGCTGCATCTTCTACAAGGAAATTTGTGTCGCTGTGTTGTGCCAGAAGGTTTTCCTCAAAATCTGCTATTCATCCGTGCATTGAATGCTGTTGCCATATATGGTCTAGTGCTTCTGCTATTCATCTCGTGGTTCTTGAAAAAAATCCAAAAAAGGATCTGCAATGTAATTAATCCTAACTTTGCATCTCGCCTTCTGTCACTTTCTCACTAACATGACATGCCTTTTCTTTTTACAAATATTTTCATGCCAACTGCTTTGATGAGCTTTTTTTCCTGGTGCCTCGACTACATGAATGCTACTAGATTGGCATTTAGGTCCCACCCTTTTGCTGTTGAATTAGTTAACTGTAACTGCCACTTCTATTCCAACATTTTCTTTTCTTGCACTTCCTGCCAGTGAAACTCCTTTCCATTTTCTTGCTTTCCTGATAAATACAATCTTCAAAAATTTAAATGCAGTATCAGTTACCATCTTCTATTTTCTTGAATCCTATTCAGCTTTTATCCTTTCCTATATGCAGTCTTTTCTCTCACTTTCACTCTCTGTAATCCCCTGTGTACTAGTGGAATTACTGCCTTGCTTGGGGTAAAATGATTAAAAGAATAATTCAAAGGAAAGTAATAAAATTCTTGTAGCAACAGTCATTGTGACAATGATATGTGAGTAACTAATATGACAGTTGATGTTTTTTGTTTTGTAAATTCCAAGAATTTACAAGTTTTGTGCAAAGGATTGATTTTCAGTATAGAAATAATGCTAAACAGATACTGTAGTCTGATAATTCATATTAAACAGAATCCTTATTTTGCATCTGTAAGAAGAGTTAAATTGAACTTTTATATTTTTGGCCAATTGTATGTAATCAATGAATAGATAAATATTTCCAAGTCTTAAACCAAAAGAAATGAAAAACTTTTAAAAAAAATCATTGTGTTTACATTTGCAGCCACCAGGGGGCAAAACACATTAACTACTCAATGACATTAAGTTATATCCTTACATTTATTGCCTCAACAAAAAGAGGGAAAAGATAAATTTTGGACGATTTATGCAACAAATTTTCTTGGCAAGCAAAATAACATGAAAAAAATTTCATCTATCTAAATATGACATGAAGATTACTGGGTGGAGGAGGTGATTTTAAAAAATATTGTGACATGTACAGGTTTTAAGATTTCCTTTTGTCAAAGGAAAAAAAAAACAGAAAAAATTTAGATCTTTAAAAACAGAATATAGATACTTAAAATCTTTTGTGAAATCCCTCAAGAACAGTTTTTTAAAATCTAGAAAAATAGCAATAGGATTTCTTGTCACCATTAGATTTTAAGTATTATAAATAAAATAAAGAGATGAAGAATTGCAAGAGGAAAGACATAAACATTTAAAGTTAAAAAGACAAGATGATATTTGCAGATTAGTTTGAAAATGAAGATTACAGTTTAACAAGAAAAGGGTGAATCTATACATATTTGTTATTTAAGAGAATGTAACTGGATCTAATTAAGAAATACCCACCTTTCTGACCCCATAACAAAAATTAAGCAAACTCTTTCAAATATAATGAACTAATATTTTCACACAATAATTATCATGAAGCTATATATATATATATATATATATATATAGACACTTATAAAAACAGAGATTTAATTTTTAAAAATGCATAAGTATTTATACCATATACATCAGCATACAAGGCAACGTTTCAACCTTAAAAATTCCCCCCACCCTCAAAAAACAGGGCCCGTCTTATATTCCAGATATAAAATGTGAACCTTAAATCTTTTTGTTTATGGTAAGTTGTTAGCTTATGAGATTTTTGACGCTTTGCTAACCCCTGCCTTGGTAACTATTGATACAAATATTTTCTACTGAAACAACTCAATTCACGTTATTGTTATAAAAGTACTCTTACCTTATATAATGTGCTGTGACTGCACAACAATAAAATGTATATTCATCACACATTCAAAAATAGTGAAACAAGTGGATGATTAGTAGGAAAAGTCATTCAGGCTACCATAATACCCTAGCAAAAACAATGCACCCACTCATGAGTTAGTGTAGATTGTAGTACTTCATTAACAATATCTCCTCACCATTTTTTACTTTAGGATTTGAGTGAAAAGAAAATATATGCTTATTGAATTTATTTCATAAATTAAATACATTTTAAAATACAATTTGGGTCAAAGGTCATCTTGGATGGTGAATATATCTTAGAACTTGCACTTTAACAAGTAAATTTGCTTGTTATTTTTATAAGCTCAGTCATCTCGTATGCCAGCATACTTACTACATTAAAATGGCAAGGGTGGGGGTATATGTTTATAAAATGCTTACCAGAGAGTGGGTTCCATGAAAGAAAAACAAATTTCTTCTAGAGCCTAGCATCTACTATCTCCTCAGGTATCCCCTTCGGCAAATATGAAGTAACATCATAAAGTTCGAGGACTGTAAATGTAAATTCATTGGTACCCCAGCCTACTGAGTCAGTCTTCCAATAGATCTTGTGCTATCTACTCATGCTCAGTTATAATGTAAGGTTTTGGAACATAGTGTTTAGAACAGCTCTGCAGGCTTTACAATGACTGACAAATTTAGGCAATGTGTTGCATTTCATGTTGTTGGCTTCAATTCTTCAAGATCCAACATTACATCATAGACTGCATCAATGACAAACAAAAGATAGAGCAGATGCATGTTGTCACATGACCCTCTTTATTTATATTAAAAGTAATTAAATTAAATCAATCATTTAAGGTAATGATATTAAATATAAATCTCCCCCTTAAAATTTAATGATTTATCTTTCAATCTTTCTTTCTATTGCTTCAAAATTGGATGATATTAAAAACTCACAAACATTAGGTGATCGCAGAATTAAGTCACAACCAAAACTGCCACAACCGCTCTTGAATTGGTTCAATGGTACAATTTAATTTCATACATAGCATTCAACATTAGGTGCATCCTTGCATTAACTTGTCAGAATCATAGCCATTAGACCGGGAAGACATGTAAATGTTTCTTTCTTTCTCAGGGATCATCAGAAACTCAAAAGCCAAGATGGACTGTATTCTCCATGAATGAAAAGCCAAGTGTTTTCAGAACAATAATCAAATAAATGAACTACACTGATCAAACAAAATATTTCCACATATAAAGGGAAACAACTCAAGATTTTTCTACCTTGAACTGTTTATAAAAAGAAATAGAAATGATCAAAAATCATCTATAACATTATTTGACAAATAAGTAAACTATTGAACATTTCTCTTATGACAATTTTTATATTTTCTTTCCTTTTTCCCTATTCTTTGTTTGTTGTTTCCTTCTTCTCCCACTCTATAGCTTTATTATATTAAAATAAGTATAATTTTACAACTCATGTTTGTTTTCTACACATTATCTGTGTTTGTATTGGTCACTGAGTAGAAATTTTTTTTTTTTTAAGCAAACCACGTTTATAGCCATATGTTTGAATTTTGTCAAGAGATAAAATACAAAACCAAGTCAACTGTTTGTGCAAAATCTCATCACCACATACTGGCTTAACACATTATGGAATTTGGGTGCAGCAAGGTATCTTGACTGTTCTAATTCTTGTAAAAATTACTGTCAGAATTTCCCATCCATATCATCATAGTTTTGACCAGTCATTTGCTATTCCAGGCCAGCCTATGCATTCTTTAACAAAATAATCCTGCATCAAATTTTATGTTCAGCTCATAAAATCTACAACCCAAACTTTTCTAATGTTTCATTAGGAATTCTGTTTAATATGGCTTTTAGAGAGACAACTAATCAATACAAAAAAAAAAAATCATTTCACGTCAGGCAAGGCATTAAAGCCACTAAGTCAAATGGTTTACTGAGAGTAAGAGTGAGAACAACAAAAAAACAGGAATTAAGAAGACAAAAGATAACGATTGACATTGCATTTAAATTTTTGAAGATCAAAGTTGACAGGAAAGCAAGAATTCGGAAGAGAGTTCCACAAGCAAGAAATACTCAAACAATTTCCAAAACTCTGCTATAATGAAACATGTCAGATTATCCAAACTACAAAGCACATAAGATAGCATTTCATAAATGAGTATTTTAGAAGAAAATATATTTTTTTAAAAATCATTTTTCAAGGCAATAAAGCCACTAAGATCCTAGGGATTACTGAGTGAAGAAGACATTATTAAGGAGAGAGAACAAAAAAAGAACAAGAAGACAGAAGATAATGATAAATTGACTGGAAAGCAAGAAGCTGGAAGAGAGTTCCACAAGCGAAAACGGCTATAAAAGAAACTGTTAGCATAGAACTTATGGTTACATCTAGCCATTTCAACTGTAAAATGATGAGACCTAGCTGCCAATCTAGTACTGCATTTAAATTCATAAAGTCTAAGTACCAATGAGGAAAGCTCATCATAACAATTAGCATGAAACTATTTATAGAAAAGGCACAGTGAAGCTACGTTACAAGAGAAAAACATATATGGGGTGGTGGTGGGGAACATCTGAGGACTGTCACCAAACAAATCTGTCAGCTCCCTCACATGACTGAAATCATTTATGGAGTCTGCTGGGAGATCATAAGCTAGAAAGCTTCTAATATTACCTTGTATAAAGTAATTATACAAAGAGTCCTAGTAAAAGTCCCTACACTATACAGTTTACACAGACATTGTTCAATTTCCCTCATTCTTGGGATAGACCTTGCGGGTGTGGGTTGTAGTTTTTGAGAGATGGCAATACATATATTGAAAGAGTTGACCTAAATTGAACAGTAGAAATTATATGTTATATTCGTCTTCTTCTTCTATGTGTTGTGCTCCTACATGTCATGGATGGTCATAATTCTCCACATCTTCCTATCCTTTGTAGCTATTTGCAATGTTTGCTTTTTTGCTAGATTTTCTAATCTCTGTTCTGTCAATCATTTAAGCAAGACGTTTTAGGAAGGTTATTTGATGCTTTCCTGTCTCGCTTGCCTTCAATATGACCAGTGAGTATCAAATTCTCCAAATCCACTTTCCTCAGCATGTACCCTAAAAATTTCAACTTTCTCTTTTTGATTTTATGCATAAGTGTCATGTTTCTATTTTTCTTAAAATCTTGTTTTTCAGTCCATGGTATTCTCATCATCCTTCTGTAGAACCACATTTCTGTTGCTTCAGTTCTTATCTTCATTTTTGAGAAGATTGTTCAGCATTCACTGCCATATAGGAGGATAATAATAGTCCAGTACTCATTTCTTTGTTTCTAACAAAATTTTCCTGTTCTTTAATAGTTTGCTTAATTTTTAGAAGGCATATTTCACTATTCCAATGTGCCTTGAAACTATGTGTTCACTACTACTTGATTTGCCATGCGCATAAATGAACCTATTTTTCTTCATGTTTATAATGGGTTCCTAGTTCAAATTTTCCAAATATGTAACCATCTTTTTCCTTCCCTACATTCAGGTTTCCTATGGTGACTATGATTTCTAGTGATTTGCATTGAGACCTGGCATTGTCTAGTGTATGATAAAACATTACAATTTCTTCTTCTGTCAGGCACTTCCCTTGAAACAATATGCAGAAACAAATATATGCACATATAAAATCTCAGGTTCAATTGCCTTTTGTACCTAATTTATTTTCTGTTTCAGAGACAAAAAGTAATTTAGAAAATGATTATCTCAGCAGGAAGCTATATATATATATATATATATATATATATATATATATTATATATATTGATAATATTAGTGGTGTATATATATATATATAATATAAAATTTCCAAGAGGATAGAATCCAGGTAGAGCTCAATGTCCAGGACAGAGAAAGAATATACTATAAAAGACTCAAACTCTAATATTCCATGGTTATTCCATAGCCATTTTGTTTCAACACTTCTGGTGTCTTATCAAGTGATGGTGTTGAAAAGATTCAACACCATCACTTAAGACACCAGAATTGTTGAAACAAAATGGTTATTTTTGCAGTGATTTTATAACATATTTATGTTATAATTTTCAAATAAATTACATTTGCTCTACTCTGTATTGAGCACTCTTTTAAGAATAGTATTTTTTGGTTATTGGAATTTATTCCATATACACCAATCCTATACTTGTGTGTACATATATATATATCTTAACATTATTCAAATCTGATGAGGATTAAAATAAACATTGAAATATTCAGAAAATAAACCATCACTTTCTTACCTACAAAATAAAAAGATGTCAAAGTTCACTTGGGTTCAAATTCTTCTTGCATCACATAATTTTAAATCAAACTCAAATAACAAGTGAATATTTCTTTATGAAATTTTATGTCTTTTTACCTAAAAGTAAAACAGCGCTTTGTGTTTTATGCAATTTTTATTTTTCACCTGACAAGTTTTCTTTGTCCAAACTGAATGCATGTGTCAGAAATAAAAACTACAGATCGGGTCGTCATGCATCTGGATCCGGACATCACGGCAGTTAAGGAAATTCTAGAAATGAGAGGAATAAAAAAAAAAAAAAATAGTTTCTTTTCAGTTTTATTTTTAGTAAAACCTTTCAACACAATAACTAAAAGTCCTCTGGCAGCAAATTGCAATGACTGTTCATTCGCAAATATAATACACTCGTAATCCTGAAGAATAATGCCATCTGGATTTTCAATTTTATAATTCTCCCTGTGCAGAAAATACATTCCAACATCTTTTCAAAACAAAATGCTATTGAATATTTTAAAAAAGACAAAAAATCCTGTAAAGGTCATTCAAGCTCACAATTTAAAAGAAAAATTCAGTTGCAACAATAAAAAGGTGTTTATTTATATTTAGTGACACTAAAAAGGAACATTTTTATATGCAAAAACTCAGTGGCTAAGGTGGTTGTATATTTTACAACAGTAACTAGGACTTGAATATCTCAAATGTGATTGGCCTTTTGTCACCTGGAGGAGACGAGTGAACAGCATTTAAAATCCCTTTGTCTCTTCTTCCTAACTCAATTTTAGCTGCTTATCGACAATACAGGAATTTCAAAATGCATTTGCTCACATGGAGAATTATTGGGACTAGTGGCTTAATCTTTGCTTTTCTATTCAAATATAATCTTTTAAGATCTAAAATATACACATATGGGTGGTTGGAGAACACACAGGTTAAATAAATATAAGTTAACAAAAAAATGAAGGTTAGTCAAAATAATTCATTGAATAATGACAGCTCATAACAACAGAACTTTAGAGTTACTTTTGACAAAATAAAAACTGTTCTGGGTATAACGATAAACTACATTCACATCCTGAGTAAGACAATTACATCCAACAGCAAGGCCTCTGATCAGGAGGCTGTGAGGAGCATAGAACCAGGTCTTAATTGCTGGTGTTCCCAGGTCCACTCTGACCCCTGGGGTGATAGCACCTGTTAGGGTCCTAGCTATGGGAAAATAGTTAACCCCAAACTAGATTCAAAATGAAAGTGTTAAAATAGGTTTTAATAACAGCAATACATTATTAGCAGCAGTACGTTTTTGAAAAAAGTATTAGCAGCAATAAAAAATCTTGTCAGTGTTAAATAACCAATTGAGGTTGATAGGCCGTAAGACAAAATGAAGCAAACAAAATGAAAAAAAGAAAAGCCAGTGAAATACACAATGTGATAAAATGATTTGGATCTAGATTTGTGCTGTTTTGTTGGTTAGCGTTGGTTACAACCCTGTCTTTGTCTATTTGTTACAGGCATTCAACACTTTCCGTTGTTGTCTAGCACTCTTTTTTTTCTTTTCCATTTGTGTTTCCTTTCCCTTCATTTGTCATTTTTATTTTGTTTTTTTTTTTTCTTAGTTTATTTATTTCTTCTGCCATTTCAAGATTTTTCATTTGGCAGGCTTTGTTTTGGGAGTTATATTTGGAAACTTTATCAATAGTTTGTTTTATATATATATATATATATATATATATATATATATATATATATATATATATATAAAAATAGATAATGTATTTCTTATTATGTATTTATTATTACAGAGCAAAAATGAATATACAATAAACTCCAAAAATCACCTTATATATATATATATATATATATATATATATATATGTGTGTGTGTGTGTGTGTGTGTGTGTGTATGTATGTATGTGTGTTTTGAACAATAAAAATATTGAAAAATTAAAAAGTTAAAATTTTCAGACATACTGGGTTGTATATTAATATTATTTTGTTTTATTATTTCAATTAGATTTCTCAACTAGTTTCAAACAGCATGGCTACCATCAGGAGAAAGAAATCTTGTTAGTAGCAGTGAACTACAGGAATGAATGACTTTCTGGAGAAAATGAACTTTATCTGTAGCTATCAATTGTTTTTTATCGTTAATTTTGCTCAGTGCTTGTGCTGGTCAAACAACCTCTTTTAAGTTGTTTTTAAGACAGAGGCTGGATAGATTATGTGACACTGAATTCCCTAGGTAATTTTGACAGTTTTGTTGGTTCCTGGGAAAATGTGTTAAGTGTATGTTATCATTTAGTTCTGGGGGGAGTGTGTATGATGTGTTTAAGTATCTATATTAGTTTAGGTGTGTGTACAAGTGTGAGACGTCAACACCTCTGCATGCATGTCTGTCTTGTGTGGATGAGAAATGCAGGTAGGGCATGATTTATGGGGTTATATATTAATTCTATCTATGTTGTTATATTCGTGATTAAGCCCCTCAAGATGGAGTGTTTTGAGGTGCAAAATCCATTTGTTTTCATGATCTTCTAGAATTTTTCTAATGTTATCTTTTCTGTCTTTTTCTATTTTCTCAATTATAGTGAATTTGGCATGGGTTTTAAAATCATGTCTTTCTAGGTTGAAATGTTGTTCTACAGGTAATAATCTTTCATGGGGAGTTGACTTAATTTGATTACGATAATTATTAATTCTGTAGTGAAAAGGTCATTCAGATTTCCCCACATATTGTTTCTGGCATAGTGTGCATTCTAAGAGGTAAATTATGTTATGACTTCTACTTCTTAGAATCATGGCAGATTTTGAAAGTAGATTTAATGACTCAGCTAGTGAACAAATTGGTGTGTCTTATGTGGTTACAGCATAAGCTTCTTTTGTTGTTACATGGTTGGGAAAATCCTGTCATTTTTATTTTTGGTCTATTACAGATTACCTTATCCTCTGAAATGTGGTTACTACATATAATTTCCTTAAGGTCTACGATATGCTAGAAGGCCGGGTTCTGCAAACAAAATTTTAAGTCTGGTTTGAGATGTAGCATTTCCCAGTGACTTTTGATTATCTTGGATAGTGGAGGCAGAGTGGAGTTGAAAGTGGTTACTAGAGGAATGCATCTGGATTTATTTTTAATCTCTAGGTATGGAAAATGCTTTATTTGTTTGTTCCCTGATTAGGTGTTGTTTATAGCCACATGTGAATTGATGCTTGAGATTTTGAATTTATTTTAGTTCTTCATTGTTAGAATGTATCCTTTTGTGTGCTTGTGAATAGGGAAGGTTTTTCTTGAGTTGTTTAGGATGGGAAAACTTATAATTGTGGGTGTCAGTGATTTCAGTGTGTAGTGTCATTTAGTTTTCTGTTTTTATCTATGTAAATGCAGGTATCTAAAAATGTTACTGATCTTATGGAATTTTCGTAGTCAAACTTAACTGAGTTGTGTACCATGTTTAGGGTCATAAGGATAAACTCACTCAATTCCTTATTGCCCTCTTCTACAAAGAAGATATCATCGATATATCTTGTATAGAATATGCAGTCACTACCAATGAAGGGATTGATATAGGTCTCTTCAAATTTTCTTATGAAGATTGTAGCATATAATGGAGCTGCAATGGTCGCCATGGCACAGTCTCTTACTTGCAGGTAGTATTCGCCTTTGAAGTTGAAAGTATTCAATGTAAGAATATGCTTCATGAGTTTTATGATAACTTCTGGTGGGGGTCTTGTCTTGTTCTTTTAGTAAGTGCTTCCTTAAGGGCATCTAGTCGGTCAATGTGCTTGATGCTTGAATAAAGTGATCTCATGTCCATAGTCACTAGAATAGCATTTTCTGGCACTGTAGGTGATTAATTTTGTTTAGTCAGTCTGTTGTGTCTCTGATGTAAGATTTTACTTCACTAGCTAGGGTCTGTATATAATGGCCTATGTATTTGGAAATTTTGGTCATGTGACAGTTAAATGATGAAATGACTGGCCTTCCTTGGTTGTTGTTGTTTTCGTGTATTTTGAAAAGGAAATAGAAGTCGGCAGGTGTGATGTTTGTGGGTGTAAGTGTTGTGCATGTTTCCTTGTTTATTAGTTTGTTGCAAGACATCATGTTTAGTGAGCTAGTTAATTCTTTTTGGTATTTGGAAAGAGGGGTTGTGAGTAAGCTTTTGCAGGATTTTTGTCGGGTAGCTGATTGTTGGCCTCTTTGATGTATTCTTTGATTCCCCAGATCACTGTGGCATCTCCTTTGTCAGCCTGTGCAATGATTAGGTCATCTCTATGCATCAGCATGCCAAAGCCCACCCATTCCCCTTTAGTAATATTGTTACATGGCAGCTTACGTGCTGTTGTTTTCTTCATGTCATTTGTTACTGCCATTTCAAATGTCTATATAGTGATATCTATATTTTGTGGGGTGAATGTAGAGTCCTTCTCTTTTAATGTATCAAGTATGGAAGGTGTGTAGTTATTGTCCCCATGGTGGGCTTCTAGCCATATTCTTCTCAAGAAAGATTTCAGGTCCTTTGCCAAAGTGTCCTTATCAAACCTTGGAGGACTAGGGGAAAAAGTTTGGTTTTTTATTTAATAATCTGAATATGTCAAGTGAAAATTTACTGTTACTTAGATTTATAACTCATCCATCCGGGTCATATTTGTATTTGCAATCATGGCAAAGTTCTTTCATAAAAGCTTGAAAGCTTGCATCATGTCCACCATTAGGGATGCCATACCCACTTCCAAGTGTCCTGGTTGGGGGCTTATCCTATTCTTTTGAAGGTTGAGTGTGTTTGCTGTTGACTGTCAGGCTAATCTGGGTGATCTGGGATGTCTAGTGGGGTTATGCATTCTGTCTAAGTGTTGCTGTGTTTTGGTTTGTGTATGTTTGTATGGCACTTTAAGGATGTCGACATAAGTTCATGGTTTGTTTTATGTGTGTGTTTGTTTTGAGGTTCTAGCAATTGCTGATGGTGAAGGTGTTGTTATTGTTGGTTGTGATGCTGGTGGTTGTCTGTTTGTGTATTTATTTGGTCTGTTTTGTGTTTGCATTGGTTGTGTGGTGGTCGGTGTGGTTGTGGTGTTTTCTTGTTTTCTTTTGTGGTCATTCACTTTTTATTTTTCTTTTGTGGTCATTCACTTTTTCATTTTTCTTTTGTGGTCATTCACTTTTTCATTTTTCTTTTGTGGTCATTCACTTTTTCATTTTTCTTTTGTGGTCATTCACTTTTTATTTTTCTTTTGTGGTCATTCACTTTTTATTTTTCTTTTGTGGTCATTCACTTTTTTCTGAGTTTGGTTTGATTTCTCTTTTGTTCTTCTGTATGGATGAAATATTTTCTATTTCAATTTTCTTTGTTTTTCAGTTTTTGTTTTTCATAGTTCCCTCACTGTTTGGTCTGTGTGAGCTTTTATAACATTCTTTATGTTAGTATATTCTTCCATGTCTGTTTGTTTCTTTATTTGCTCATCAAGCAAGTTGATTTCTGCTGTTGTTGCCATTATGGTATCCTAGCAGAACTGTATGGTATCCTGCATAAGTTCTCTGGAGAAGTTTTGTATTTGCCGGTACTATGATGCTAGAAATGCATCATTATGGTTACCTATAGTTGGTTCCAAATCAATCCTGAAATTGGTCGGTATTAGTTGATCCCTCAGGCATATCCCTATATATTCCTGGTGTGATTCATACCTGGCTAATTTGTTAGTTCTTCCATTCATATGGATAGCCAATAATTCAATGTTTATTGGTTCTGTTGGTGCTATGTCCTCAGCTTTTGGTTTAGTCCCGTGTCTATTATCCATGATTATGTTTTGAACAATAAAAAATATAAAAAATTAAAATTTTTAGATACACTTGGTAGTATATTAATATTTTTTTGTTTTATTATTTCAATTAGATTTCTCGACCAACATGGACATCATGAGGAGAAAAAAAAAATTCCTGCTTGCTAGTAGCAGTGAACTACAGGAATGAATGACTAGATTGAAGAAAATGAACTTTATCTGTAGTTTTCATTTGTTTTTTACCGTTAATTTTGGTCCGTTCTTGTGTTGGTCACACAGGCTCTTTTGAGTTGTTTTCAAGACAGAGGCTGGATAGATTATGGGACTCTGAATTCCCCAGGTCATTTTGACAGTTTTATTGGTTCCTGGGAAGGGGATGTGTTTGTGTTAAGTGTATGTTATCATTTAGTTCTGCGGGGAGTGTGTATGATGTGTGTAAGTGTCTATATTAGTTTACATGTGTGTATAAGTGTGAGACCTCAACACCTCTACAAGCATGTCTGTCTTGGGTGGGTGAGAAATGTGGGTATATATATATATATATATAAAATACTAAAAATCAAAATAGTAGGCAAGACTAAAGTCAGGCCAATGTTTGGATATTTTTTTTAAGTGTTCACAGTTCAGAAAAATAGAATTTGTAGAGCTAAAAATAAAATATAAAATTAGGAAAAATTCACACACAACACACTACCCAGGTTTTAAACTTATGTTATCGTCAGGACAGTTACTTGTGGATGGTTAATCTGTTTATACTATTCATGCCTGCTTAATTAAATTAACTAAGAGCCACAAATCAGATATATCAGATTGGGAGGGGCAAGGGAAACATTGGAGGAATGGGAAACAAAAAAAAATTTTTTCATCCAGGTTCGTACTGACTCAGAGTATATTTATTGGTATGTCTACAATTTGAAATTACCTCAGACAATTAGGTTGGTTTTGTTTGGGTATGTGTATATATATATATATATATATATATATATATATATATATTTTCTAAGTAAATGTAATCTCCAACTTTGATGCAAAACTGCAGCTCTGATTGTTCACACATCAAGAGCACTTTCCCTTGGTTGAGACAAAGCTGGTGTTATATAGCGCCCTCTCTCAGTTCCCAGACTCATGCTGACTATTGGCTAATACCTGCCCAGTATCATTCATAGGCAAACTTTGTCAGAAAATTCATACTCAATTATTGCTGCCTTTCTACAACTTAAAGTTTCATGTGAATTCCTAGTTTGAGTTTTATATTTTTTTTGGCCCTTCTGCTTACAGAGAGGCTTGGAGGACAAAATATAAATTGACATTAAAACATTGAGAGGTGAAAATAAGAGTGAACCTTCCTCAGTACCAAGAATATGTCTTGGTTTTAGGACTGAGTTGACAGTTATTTAATAAATGTGCAACAGTTGCTGACCCAGATGTATTGACTCATCTATACAAATTCATCCAAATTTCCTTTTGGAATATCAGCTGGCACATGTTGATTCATCTTTGTTTCCAATCTCTGATACATTCAACCAACATAGTGTTACACTGACATTTAAAATGATAAATTATGGTACCTGATATAATTGGTGGGGGGAGTGAATATCCTTACCGATTGATTGCAATACACCAGTTGAAATTTGCCTATTAAACCTGGTGTACAAACATCACCAATTCATGGTAAATACAAATAGACAGGACACTTTTGGAGGTTAAGCATCTTTCACTCTATAAACTGTAAAGTATCTATGAACAAAAACAAAATGTTTTTGTTTCTTTTTTGCTATCCTCTGCTGTCCACAATGATGGAGAAAGCATTACTTTGCACCATCGCCAGAGAGATGCGCTGCAATATCCACTTCGTTTCACAAGCCTTGTCATTTAATCAAGACACTATCCTGCCAACCTTCCGAAGGAATGTCATCAAACGAGGGCCAATAACCCCAGAAGTCTCCACTGCCACAGGAGTAAAAAAACGTTTGTCAGCAAAAGAAAAATATTTAACTATTTTTTTTTCTCTGTATCCCGTGTGACAGACCCTTGCCCAACCGCAGACCTGATCAAATTACCGGCTGAAATATATCAGCACAGGTTGCATCCCAAATCAACAACTACCCTATTTTAAAAGGGAAAATGGTAATCACATCTGGCCACTCTCACTCACCATGTTGGAGGCCTACGGATTCTATAATGTGATCTTTAGACCAAGTGTACTACATTAATGGAAGGGAGGTGTTCAAATTAGGAGATATAGCAATTTTGGGGATGGAGTATAGAAAGTTTATATATATATATATATATATTGATACTGCATTGCAACTGGCAGTTTGAAACTACAGCTTGATATGAATTTGCCAGTCATAATGCATTTCTGGGTAACAACCTTTCTTTTATACATGTTTCATTAAATATGACGGACAAGGAAAACTTTAATTTTTTTATTTAGTTTTTCGAGTGTTCTTACATTTTTCCGTTTGATGGGAATGAGAGAGTACAAAAATTGTCCATTCTCCCAAATGCTTTCAGCCACTTAGCCATTTTCAAGAGGGTTTTGTTTTGATGTTGTTAGTTTCTCTTCAAGAATATATATACACTACAGTTCAAAAGTTTGAGGAAATTCACATAATTTTTTAAATTGGCCCCAAAAGTAGTTATTTTATACTTTGAATAAGAGAAAATTTTTAATCAGAAAATTTATTATGACAAAAAGAAAAAAAAAAAAGCATTTTATTATTAAATTTTGCTCTCAACAAAATATCCTCCTTTAACCTTGATTACTGCAGCACAAATTTTTGACATTCATTGCATAAGTTTCTTAGAGTATTAGTTTGATAATTGAGTCCATTCTTTTTTCAATGATGCTAGAGTTCTTTGTCATTTTTTTCATGTCAACATTCAAGTACATCCCATGCTAATTCTGCTGAACATACTTTATTATGGTAATTTTTGATTTTTCATGATTATATATATATATATATATATATATATATATATATATATATATATATATATATATATATATATATATAGTATACATAATACTTTTTAATTTATTTAAATATGATTTTATATGTGTTTATTGTTATTTTAGTGGTTTGACCTAAGGCAATTTTTTTCCATATAATATTTAAGAAGAAAAATGATGTATCTTCAAAAATGACTTAACTCGAAACGACTTAAGCCAAGGTATCACTGTATATGCATACAATGTGTATGTACATATACATCAACACAATATGTTCAGTTGTAAAATGCAAAAATATATTTTATGTTTTTGTTTGGAAATGTCAATAGAATAAATATTTTAAGCTGACTTTGAAATTACAATCCTGTTGATCCTTAAATGTCTTGTTATATAGAGTATATGTAACTAGGGCATCTTCCAACAATAAGTTACTTCCATGGCATTATTCAACTATTACAGATATATAAAGCTTCATTGGTCCCATGAAGTTTAAATTACTGAAATTAAATACACTACATTTTTTCCTTTTCCTTGTCTGAATTTCAAAGTCTTGCTGCTGAAATCAACAGATTTTTTAAAGGTGAGACGTAACTAGTTTATCAGCCACGTGACTTTCTGACTAAAGCTAGGTTTTAGTATCTCCTCCACTTTGTCCTTTGTGGCTCTAAATAACCAATTGCAGTGAGAGACAGCCAAAAGCCACTTTGCTTTTATAGATAATGTAGACTGTCAAATCATTAAAACCAAACAAAGCAAAAATGGACAAAAAAGGAAAGAACTGAGAGACAAACAAAACAACATGAATTGGGGGGGAAAGGGATCTGTCAAGTTACTTTACAAACCTTTCCTGACCAACATATTTTCTTCAGGCAGACAGACACTTAATCACGTACAGAGCATGATCATGAGCAGTGTATTGTGCACATGAATACACTTCCATATATAACCATATGGATACATATATGTATATGCAGTCATTTATAAGCAGAGATGTCTATTTGGGTAGCAATCGCTCTCAAATATATGTTGTCGATAGGTTTTTTTTTTCTACGTGAACAAGAGATTTGTTTTTGGATTTTTAGGAATTCTAACCATTACTTTTTTTAATCAATTCATCCCAAGAAAGGCAATAATGCCACTAAGACGCAAGGTACTACTGGGAGTAAAAGAGAATGAGAAAGCTTTAGAAGGAACTGGAAATCCAATCCTATGAAGGAAACAAAGGATAAACTTCTACTCCTGTTCAAAAGACTGGAAAGGAGTGTGAACAGACAATAGGATAATTAATTATCCATTTTCAAGGATTTTAATGGTACTTTTGTTAATGATAGCTATATAACTTGCTAAAAGGTAAACATATTTTTATTTCCAAAATATAGCCAGTATGTTCATAGTTGATACTGTTAAGGTCATTTTGCTTGGTTTTTATAACGGCTTCAACTATATTTTAGATGTCATTTGCAGTTAGGTGTATATTACATTTATGTTCTCAGCAAGTATGTTGTATATCAAGGTTTATAAGTATATATATATATATATATATATATATATATATATATATATACATACAGAGTGTAACCCGGATATAAGAGAGTTGTCGGGACCGGAGAAGAAGTCTCTTTATATCCGGTTTGTCTATTTTGTTTAGGTAAGTATAGGAACACTTTGGGACCAGAGAAAATCTCTCTTATATCCGGGTTTCTCTTATATCCGGGTTACACTGTGTGTGTGTGTGTGTGTATATATATATATATATATACATATATATATATGTATAATTATATAATGACAAACACTTAAAAACCATAGGTGATATTTATTTCATTGCAGTCAATAAAGAACGGCTTCAAATCTTCAGACCTGTAAAACAAATAAAAAAATTTGTAAACCAAAAATATTTGTAAACAAATTTTTTTTTTTGTTTACAGATCTGAAGATTTCAACCCTTTTTTTTATCGACCACAATGAAATAAATATTGCCAATTTTTTAAAGAGTTTTTTGTCATTATATAATAATTTTTGTTCTGTCTTTTGACACAGTTCTCAATGGATTTAAATCCTCTTGGAAATTCCATATGGATTACCAAAAATTTTATTATTAATATATATATATATATATATATATATATATATATATATGTGTGTGTGTATTTTCCTCCATTTTTTTTAATAATTTTATATTTTATAATTAATGCAGGATACATTTAAAATTTTTATCTTTTAACGTTATAGTAAATTTAAAAATGAATCAGAATGATTTCTAATTTAGTTCAATATTAACTATAAGGTATTAATGAATTGTAGCCAAGGTCTGTTGTCAAGTTTTTGGAATTCTCATAGACTTGTATTTTGATTAATCATTGTAGCTTACATAATAATGTTTCCCCTATTGAGGGGTGTATGGTTGATTTTGAATATTTTAAAACTCTTTATTCTACAATCAACACCATCACTTGACAAGACACCAGAAGTGTTGAAACAAAATGATATTTTTGTAGTGATGCTATAACATGTTACTATTTTTGAATAAATACTATATATATATATATATATATATTAATATATTTTCTGTTTACACATTATTTTTACAGATACAAATATTTAAACAAATTCTCTGATTACAATAAATGTTATTAACAACATTTACCAGCCTGAATGTATGAGAAATTTCATAGAAAACATGTGTCCTTCAACAGGAATCAAACCTGTATTGTACACAGAATCATCATAGAGCCTAACATGCTATACCATTTAGTTATAGAGGAAGTGTGTGGTCTTGAGAGAAATCATGGGAAATTTGTAGTTTAAAAACAGTAATTTGACTTTGCTAACCAGATGCTTCCTCCATAGCTAACTGGTATAGCACATCAGGCTATATGACATATCAGTGTAGGATACAGGTTCAATTCCTGTTGGAGGGCATATATTTTCTGTGAAATTTCTTGGACAATTCAGGCTGGTAAATGTAGTTAATACTGTTTATAATAAATAGAGCATTTACTTAAATATTTTTATCAATAAAAATAACATATAAACAGAAAATATATTAAAATAATTGTTGAACTTAGTCTATTTCATTATACATACATACATACATACATATATATATATATATATATATATATATATATATATATATATATATATATATATATATTATAAATTAACTGATTTAAAATATGTTTTAAAAAAAATGGAAGCTAAAAAACTTAAATTTAATTATATAATTCATTAGTTCATTAGTTCCGTTTCATCTTAAAGAGAATATTGGAATACCTTATAAGGTATTCCAATATTCACTTGAAGATGAAATGAAATGGAACTAATGCTTTTAATTTAATTATATAATTAAATTTAAAGTTTTTAGCTTCTATTTTTTGAAACATGGTTATTACTGTGTAACAAAAAAACATTTTAAATCAGTTAATTTATAATATTTATGCTCTGTAAATTTACATTCAGCACTGTTTCGTAAAAATAAAAATAAAAAATAACAAGAACACCGGATTATATATCTTACTGTTCTTTCTTTATATTTATATATATATATATATATTGAAGTTTTCGGCTCTTGTTTTGAAACATGAGACTTCTTATGTAGCATTTTGGAATCATATTTTTAAATAAATAATTATATATATATATATATATATATATATATATATATATATATATATATACATACACACACACAAAGAAAGAGGTGCTGAAAAGTAAACAGAAAATCTGACCAAACATCAGAATTTTTTATTTTGGAATCTCTGTCTGGCTGAGAACTTTTCAACACCCTTTTTATGATGACATATATGATGATGGCTTCCTTGTTCTTGAGTACAGTCATCACTTGCAGCATTTCAGAAATGATTTTCTGATGCTGCTGTATGTAGCATATTTTAAGTCATTTTTCTGTACATGGCTTCTTTTGTAACTTTTCAATCCCACTCTGCTGAGGCAGACACACCAACATTCATTGCACATCATTACCCTATGGTCATTCATATTTCCTGACAGTAATTAACTTTTCATTATTTCTTTGAGCCATTTCAAGATTCTCTCAGGCAACAGTATGTCTCATGCTGAAATGCAATCATTAGGCTGTATATAAAATGCAAATTTGTAATATTACAGCCATTTAGACATGAAACAGAATGTCACCTCTGGGTGTTCACTTCAATGTCTACTTTTATATTTATATATGCTCTATCCCTGATATTGAGCACTTTAAAGCCAAATATAGCATTAATATAGCCAAATATTATCATTAATATACACACACACACATATATATATATATATATATATATATATATATATATATATATATATATATATAACTGATCCAGTTTAGCCCTAAAGATCTGTTAGGTGAAACCTTGGTAGGTAGTTCCTGGCTCACTAGGATTTTTTATACTTTGCTCTACTTATTGTATAGAGCACTTTTACATTTTTTTTCTTATTTTACTTGATTGTATTTTGTTTTTTTTTTCTTTTGGCTAGGTGTGACGTGGCTGCCCCAGGTTCCGATCCTATGGTCACGGCACCAGTTGTGACGTCGTCCCCCGGTCGCAGCGCCAACTGTGACGTTCTATCCTGATCTACCACGGCGCCAGTTGTGACGTGGGCGTTCAGGGTCCTATCCCGGTCAATGACACCAGTTTTGACGTCCCTAAACAGCACCAATGGTGACGTCTTGCCCGTGGCGCCAGCTGTTCGCTCCTCGCTGCTCCGTCCGGGTGTCGCTGCTCCAAACGTGACTTCCGCCTATCGCGTCAGTCGCGTTGTCTCGTCCTGTGACGACCAACTGGCTTGGTATCGGTCGCGGCACCCAAATGTGACGTTCTAACCTTTTGGTGATTCGGGTGGGAATCTGGTTGATTTGATATCAGCCTCACCATTCCCAACTCGCTTCAACGCCTCGTTACCAAGGTAACTGCACTGATCTCCAGTCTGCCTACCCACGTTGTGAATTGATCTTAGACAGACGAGATCAAACAGGGTTGGGGCCGTAATGCAAATTGAGTTCAACGGGGTGATAACACACAAATATGCATAAAAGAAAATAAAATGAAAACTCAAAAAGTTCAAAGTATCAAAGAAAAGGTAACAAACTTTATGTCTAGTTGTTCGATACATAGGACTGCATCTATCTCCCGACTCGTTCTGTGGATTGTGGCACGTCGCTTTACGCTAAGGGCAAGTTTTAACGCTTCAAGTTGTCTGCTCTCTAAGAAATTTGTGTTTCGGTGTGTCTTTGGACGAAAGTCGAAAAACTTATTTCTGTGGTCTGGTTCTAAGTCGCTCTTCAAAATAATTGTTCTTGGTTGAAGAGGAGTCCAAAATTTTGTGTGAATCTTGGTCAGCTATCTTGATCTATCATCTCTGCCGCCAGGGCTGAACTGTCTTCTGCCCGCCAGGGCCGAACGAACTGATTTCTGCCTGTTGGGGCCTCGTTTTTATTGATGCCGTCAAAAACCGGGTTGGGTCTGTTAGCGTCAGGGAGTTCCTCGATAATTCTAAATACATATCCGCCTCTTTTATTTCTGGTTAGGGATTTTCCACTCTTTTCCATTTTTGGTAACTTTTTTCTCACTCCCACTTTCTCACCATGCTTCTGAGGGGCGTGGACTGCCCTCCCCACTTCTTCGTAGCGGCTTCTCATACTTATACTCTGGATGGGGGTGTCGACAGTCTTCTTCGTGCGTCACGTGACCACTCTCGGCCAATGAGGTCTTGGTCGGGTATCTTTCCTCCTCCTTCGTGCGTCATGTGATCACCACTTGGCCAATGACGTCTTAGTCGGGTGTGAACAACCCGCGGCTTTGTTTTGGAAAAGAAATATACCTTGCTTAACTAAAAAAAATGAATGATCTATCCTCTTTCTTTTTTTCTTTCTTTCAAATCGCCGTTATCATGAACGGATAATGTGACAACTCTTTGTTCAACATGTGGCGTTTGTCAAGCAGTTTATCAGTAATGCATCAGACAGCTGGATTTTCCGACATGGTCTAAAAAAGGAATTTTCTCCAAGTTCTCAGCCAGTCTGACGTCTCCAAGGCAGCAATAAAAACATTTCATTTTCCTTCGGTTCATGTGTCTGATAACAAAATTTTATTATCGCAGGGCAAAAGTCTGTTCTGTCGAAAAGAGCTTAACTAGTGAGACTAATTGTGTGGGATTTTAATTTTCCATACCCAGCTAAGGCTCCAAGCTACACCTGTGTTTTGTCAATTATCAAAATCTAACATTTTCAAGTGGACTTTCTTTGGTGAACATTTCTTGATAACACAATTCCATTCGCGCGGACAAGTGGGGAAATCGGTCAATGCTTGCTCGCAGGTGGCCTTTTAATTTTGATAGTAAGATGCTTTCTCGTTCTAATAGTTTAGATAACACTTCCCTACCCACTCAATCTCATTGTCATTGTAATGACACTCTTTTCGCCATTTTACACTTATCCAAAATAACCCTTTTCTTTTTTTATTGCCTCTTAAGCCGTGTGTGTGTGTTCACCTATGATCCGTCTCGCATTACTTTTTCCTTTTCCCTTTCTTCTTTCTTTCAAATCGCCTGGATGCATGGTGCCACATAGGTATTGGGTTATATTTTTCAACCAAGATGGATGTTTTTAGTCTATTCTTTTCTTCTGAATTTTTTCCCTGATATCAGTTTGTTTAGATATATTTTTATTAGCAAATTGTGCTTTCCGGGGTTTTTTCACACCAGTCAAATATAGGTATTAAATATATATATATATATATATATATATATATATATATATAATGCAAATTTATATGCGTCCTGAGTAAGACGATAAACTACGTCCAACAGCAAGGCCTCTGTTCAGGAGGTTTTGATGATCGTGGAACCACCTCTTAATTGCTGGTGTTCCCAGGTCCACCCTGACCTAGGGTCATAGCACCTGTTAGGGTCCCATTATGGGCAAATAGTTAAACTGGGGTCAAAACACTATAAGAGTGTAAAAACAGGTTTTAATACCAGAAATACTTTGTAAAAAATATTACCAGCAGTACCTTTAAAAAAAAAAAAAAAAAATTACCAGCTATACATCTTGAAGAAAACATATTACCAGAAATAGATTTTTTAAGGAAAAAAATATTACCAGCAATACATTTTTGAAAAAAAAAATATTACTAGCAATAAAGCAATAAAAATTTTGTTGGCATTAGATAACTCATTGAGGTTGATATGCCGTAAAACAAAACAAATTTGTAAGAAAATATTACAGAAATGGAAAGTTTGTTTGCTGTTTTTATAAATGCAGTTTGGCAAGTATTCTATTATCAAGAAAATGGAAAATACAGAGTAATTAAAATTTTTTTTTTTAAAGAAAGTAAAAAATCTCAACCTCACTGCTGTTGTGATTTAGCTGTAGTTAAAATACTGTCACAATAATGTCTACATTGAGATGTCTAAACGTCACTCATAATGTGGGGTTTTTTTTAACAGAAAACAACAGTAGCATTTTTTTTTTTTACAGTATATATATATATATATATAATTATGAAATGGACAAAGTCCAACAATTATTTTTAAGACATTTTTATGTTTATACATTTTTTTTATAGATACAAATATTTAAGTAAATGCTAAGTTTATAATAAACAGTATTAAACAAAATTTACCGGCCTGAATGTCCAAGAGATTTTTATAGAAAATATTTGTTCTCCGACAGGATTCGAACCTGTATCCTATTGGGAACCGTCATTTAGCCTGACGTGCTCTTAACTGATCGAGCCACAGAGAATCGTTCGATTAGCAAGGTCGAATTTACTGCCTTTAAACTTCAATCTTCCATGATTCTCTCATGTACATTCATATCTGCTCAATGCGTATCTAAATGTAAACAAATGACGTCACACATTATGAAATGGACAAAGTCCGTCAATTATTTTTAAGACATTATTATGTTTATATTTATACATTCTTATATATATAAAAGTGAACATTGAAGTCAACACTCAGAGGTGACAGGCTGTTTCATGCTAGACACAATTGTCAGGCCTGATATATAGTTCTCTCAGTCACTGGTGTGTTTATCTAAAAATAAATTTGCTTAAAATTCATCTTCATCCTTGCTGTTTGCCAACAGCTTAAAAGTAGATTCTCTGACTGCCGCCAATTCAGCCAGGATTCGATCCTAGCTAGAGGCAACTGAACATCTAGTTAAACTGGTGAGCTGCCATGAAGTGAAACAGTCTGTCTGTGGATGACCCTATATATCCCACAGAAAAATTATCTTTCAGTTGATGAAGTGTGACTTTGTAAACAGTGACTATTACTGCTACTAATGCAATACTGTTCCATAAAACAATTCAAGTTCTCTCAGTCACTGGTGTGTTTATCTAAAAATAAATGCGCTTCAAATTTACCTTCATCCCTGCTATGTGCCAATGGCTTAGGGGTAGATTCTCCGACTGACACCAATTCAGACAGACTTCAATCCTAGCTGGAGAACCGAACATCTATCCACACTGATAAGCGGTGATACAATGAAATAGTCTGTGGATGACAATATATATATATATATATATATATATATATATATGTGTGTGTGTGTGTGTGTGTGTGTGTGTGTGTGTGTGTGTACATATGTATTAAAGAGAAAATAGAAGCCATGTTTTTGTTTTTGGTTATAATGTGGATTTATTTTTTATATATTATACTTTATTTTCCATATTTTTTGCTACACATGTTTCAGCTGTTGTGATCCACATATTATTTAAAGGAATTAATTTTTCTTATGTTTTCATATTTTTAACCATTGTCTTTTGTGTGTAGTCGTAACCAAAATTCTTCTTGGTCTGGCAGCAAAATATTCCTTTGCTTAAGAGGTAATAAAACAATTAGGATTAGTCAGAGAAAGGGAGAGGAATGAAGTCTTTGGTCTTTTTATGTTGTCTGTATCTTTTTAAACTTTTCTTCATTTTTGTGTATTGTGTGTGTTTGCTAGTATGTGTGTGTGTATATATATATATATATATATATATATATATATATTTAGTTTTTTTTTGCCACTATGTGTGTATGGTGTGATGTCTATGCGTGTGAAGTTATGATTTGTTTAGTGCTGGTTTAAATTTATCTATGAAGTTTTTTTCCTTGTATTTGATATATTGGCATAATTTTAAATTTACTTTGGTTACATTTGTAGATGTGTTGTGATACAAAGTGTTTTCTGTTGTCTGGTAATTTGATGTTACTTTTGAGAAGGGAAACTCTGTTGTTTAGTGTTTGGCTTATACCAATAGAGGACGTTGCATTTTGTGCACTTGAGTGCATAAATCACATTTTTGGTTTTGCAATTTGTTTTCCTTTATTGTGAGGTTTTCAAAAGTGTAGGAGTTTTCTTCTATAATGATATCACAAACCCTACATCATGTTGCATTTTGTGTATTGTGTGTTGGCTAAATTTGGATGAGGTTAATATGTGTTTTAGGTTTTTTGATTCACGTTTGCTTTTTATCATTTTGGTTGTTTTTAGTATATTTTTTATCTATCATTCTTGTTAAGTAAGTTTAGATTTCTTGTTATTTCTGTAAATAGTTCTGGATTGTTCTTGTTGTATCTTGAGACATTTGCTAGAATTTGGTCGTTATTGCATTCTTTTGGGTTTCATAGTTGGTCTAAAGGTATTTTTTTTTCTAGTTCAAAACCTTTGTTTATTAGTGTTGTGAAGTAGCCTCGTTATTTGAGAGTTTTATGTAGTTCTTCTCGGCGGGTTTTTTGGAAGTGTTTATCAGTCACTATAATACAAATGCTACATGCTAGAGAATAGGGGATGGATTTTAGGCAGCTTTTTGGGTAATGGCTCTTGCAATGAAGATATTGTTGGGTGTCTGTAGGTTTGTGGTAGATATCTGTGATAATGTGGTTGTTTATATATATATATATATATATATATATATATAGAGAGAGAGAGAGAGAGAGAGAGAGAATATATCTAAGAATGGCAGTTCATTAAAATTATGTTCTTGGGTGAATTTGATCTCCGGGTGTAAGTTTTGGAGTAGATTGTGTAATTGGCTAATATCACCCTCATGAGGATTTCTAGAAAATGAAGTAATCATCTAAGTATCGCTTCCAAGATTTAGTGAAGTGGGTTTTTATATTTTCCTCATATCTATCTTTTCATAGAGGTTTTCCTCTAGGTAAGCTAATGTTAGGGTGGTATGTGTTGTTGCTATTTTCGTTCCCATCACAGTACATAGGGTTTGGATATGGTTTCTGTTGTCAAATTCAAAAGTGTTATTGTTCAGGATTGGGTCTATACTATCAATAATGAATTCCTTAGTGAATCAAGGATGTAGTGTTTCTAGATGTTTTTCAATCCAGAATACAATTGCCTGTTTACCTAATTCATGAGGTATGTTACTATATAGGCTACTGATGTCAAACGTTGACATGGCTGTTTCCAGATCTATTTCTTGTGGGATGGAGCTGAGGAAATAGAGATCATCTTTGCAGTAGCTTTTAATCTGTTTAGTAAATGGTTGTGGCATCAGATTTTTGTCTGGATAGAAGCTTTTATTTCACTCAATTTGTCAATTTTCAGTAGTCCATAAAGACAAATATAATCTCTCCCTTATATATATATATATATATATATATATATATATATATATATATATATATTGATTAAGAGTAAATTGCTGATATCCTCTGAGTGAATAGACAGGTCCACCTACAAAACTTTGGATGCTGAAGGGAATATCAATCAGCTAAGTGACAAGCCTTTACTCATATTAATCCTATATATATATATAGGATTAATATACAGATATGTGTTTGTATGTGTGTGTATATATATATGTATATATATATGTGTGTGTATATATATGTGTGTGTATATATATATATATATATATATATATATATATATATATATACACACACACAAACATATCTGTATACTGAGTTATAAATACCACAACTCATTTTTTCCTCACTCTCTCCTTTCTCTACTGAACCTCAAATTTTGAAACTTATCCAAAATTTCTTAGGGAAATCAATAAATATGGGATTTTTCTCCCATCTCTTCCAAATTACTCTCACCTCTCAATTTTCTTTCTTTCCTTTCACTGGATGAGATTTATTCAATAATAAAATCAATTTGATAAATTCTGATCAATATTTATTCATCCTAATGTCCAAATGATTTAAAGGTCAGTACTGCCTTCACAAAGAGTAACCCATCCAATGAATGTTTATGTTTCCATTCTAACAAGAGAGAATGAAAGCCATAATAATAATATTCAGATGCTTTTGCATATTGTTCAGATTGACTGTTAAATCTTAGGGGACAATTATTATAGACCCCATAAGAAGAAATCAAGTAAAGGCTTGATTATTGAGAATAAAGTCTTTAAGCTGGTATTTGTCCTTCTTTCAGTAGCAAATAAAAATCAGGCTATTTAGACTGAAGTAAAATCCATAATGCTCAAATGTTTGGTCACCTAACATAGTAAGGTGGTTAATCAATTTGTCTCCCATTCATTAGTAGGCTTAGGGACACATCATGTTGAAATACCAGTTGCTGTACAATCAAGTTAAGCAGCATCAAGCCTAGACAGTTCCTAGATGGGTGACCGTTTGAGAATACCAGGTGCTGTAAGATTGGATGTGCAGGTGGTATAATGGATAATAGCTTGGAGTTGTTAATCAGAGAGCAGAGTTCTAATTCCAATTGGGTTTGTTATATTCTTTTAGGTGCAAATAATCTTGGGAAAGGTATGAATCTGCTTCTTCTCAGTTAAGCTACAGGTTAATTTGTAAAACTTGTATCGCTAAATCATTATCATCTCCCAAAAAATTTATGTTCGTCTTGTCTGGTTTTTGCATGTCTGCATTTGAGAGTGCTCATCTGACTATTGGCTAATACCTGCCTAGTATCATTCATATGCAAATAGTCAGCACCACCTACTCTAAGTAGAAGGTCTTTTCTCAACAGTCCATTGTGGAAAGGGACACAATTCCAGGAGCTTATAGCACCACATACAACCAACTCAGAGACTTTTATTGAGTGGACCTGATTTTCTGTTACAAAATTATTACAATCTAGAAACGTTTTTTTCTGGCTTTGAATAACCTGTAAATTGTTGATAATCTGTAGAACACGAATCATTCAATGAAAAAACCATTCATTAGTATTGGTGAATTTGATCCTCACTGGGTGCACTTTGCTTGAATCAAGCTTAATACAGAACGACAAAAGAAACTGCTGGTTTTGGTGAATTTTTAAATAGATTTTTTATACTCATATGAGGAAAGCTCAAGAATATTCTGATCAAACCAATGAGAAATACGAAGATGGGTTTTCCTCACCTCAAGAAAATGAAGTCAGCCAAAAATCTGCTGAGATGTAATCAAATAAAGAATTCAAATAATTCAGAGAGTAATAAAAATGCTTCACCTCAGACAAAATATGCAGAAATAAAACGAAAATGAAACCTTTCATATTGAAACAAAATGAGAAAGTTGACTGGAAAGAAAATCCTTTTGTTCTCCATAATTGTGTCTTTAATGCAATTCCAACAGAAATATCTCTCATTTGATTTCAAAAGACAATTTCAAAGTGTAACACAAAGAAAACTGAGACCAAATGTTTGCAAATATCCTTTTTTTGTCACTGATTTTAAATTTTTGCGACACCCATCTCTGAGAATATTTTTGTGACACCCGTCTATGAGAACACATCTGTGGCACCAAAAGGGTAAGGAACTGCAACCATTTTATAGAATAACATTGATTTATTTATCAGATTAAGGGCCTGTCTCAAAATAAAATGACTTTTGTTTTTTTCACAAGAAATACCAAAGGACATATCAAGGTTTTTAGTTGCTTTCCCTCCAGAAACCCTTGTCAAATCTGACCTGGTTATCAATTACTGAATGCCATTTCTAAACATATACTGTCTGTCTTTAATTCTTTAAAAACTAAACTTTGCCAAAAGTGCTATAAAAAATGTGACTGTCATTTGCACTTGTCCAACTGCACATGTGCAATGCATTCCTTCATAATGTTCACATGATTTTTGGCAACACTGAATTCAGGTGAATTTTCTGACCACCTGCCAAATCATTCTCTTTGCAAGTCTAAATGCGACAATGGGTTTCTTCTGCAACATGACATTGGCAAACACCTTCCAATGATGATATGTCTATATACAGACACACCTCTAAAATTCTCAATGGTCAGAAATTGGTGACTGAACTCTCTTCCAATCTGGCACAAACTACCCAATGAACCGGCTGGTTACATTAATTTGCCTTGAAGAACCAAGTTAGTTATTGTAGTGAACTGCCACCGAGGGTAAGGAGTCCCAGAGTTGCATGCATCTTTTGCAACAATAGGATAAAATAACTTTCCTCCAGCATGAACAAAGATTCAAATCTGCCTCGTGTGTAAACTGCCCAAAGAAGAAAGAAAAGGTGACTTTGTGGGTCACATATTTGAAACAGATAATTCCCAGAGTCAGATACCCTCTTGTGAGATTATCTTTGCACATATGTAAATTTGGGCTGTAAATGATGCATAAAAATGGAGAACATGAGGCAACAGGCAAAACAGTTTACTGCTGTGTCAAACAGGCTAAATATGTCATGGACAGTAGAGCATTTGAGAGGAAACTAATTGTGGGAATTGTTTGCAAGGAAAGAAACAAAAAGTTTAAAGCTTTTTTGTTAGGTACATTCCATCACAACCAGTCTGACTTCAAACCTCCAATCTTGTTGAATGAAGATCCACTCAGGGAAGAACCATGCCTCGAAAGATTGTTGGACTTCAACCTCACACCCAGCCTCAGTACGTATGATCCATTGCTAACGATGCAGGTAAAAAGTTTGGCTGCCAGTACTTGATCCATCCTGATATCCTCTACTAGAGATAGATCCATCCTGATATCCTCTACTAGAGATAGATCCATCCTGATATCCTCTACTAGAGATAGATCCATCCTGATATCCTCTACTAGAGATAGATCCATCCTGATATCCTCTACTAGAGATAGATCCATCCTGATATCCTCTACTAGAGATAGATCCATCCTGATATCCTCTACTAGAGATAGATCAGGCCAAAAATGAAGGTACAGTTGTGCAGGAGTTGGCCAGACCCTCACTCTCCAGCCTTGATAGAGTTCAAAAGCATCTTTGAGCCCTTGGGAGTGACAAACTCTTCTTCACACTTCAACCTCTCTCACACAGATGAGATGTGGCAAGCCTCTTACTGCTCTACCGCTACTTCCATGGAAAGTGCTCAAACTATATTCCCTGCTCCCACCAAGTCAAACCTTCACAGCAAGAACACGCCATGCTACTTAGATAGTAGCAAACCCCACCAACATTCTCTCCGTATTCCATCGGTGAGAAGTAAGTTCCACTTGAACAGCTTCTTCCCATGAACTACTGGTCTGTGGAACAGACTCCCAGCATGATGTTTCCCCAAACAATCTTAACCTGTTCAAGGTTAGGGTTAATCGTTATCATCCACTCCTATACACACAAATGGTTTCCAAACATAAATCTCTACCTTGAGTGGCCTCCGGGCTTTGTAAAGGGTGAACATTGCTGTAAAAAAAAAAAGCCCAAACATCCAGAGGCAAAAGAATTTTATGATTAGATGCTTTTTACCAGGGATCAGCAAACTTTTGGAGTAAGAGGGTCAGAAAGCTATGCAGTGTCTTGGAGGGGGGCCAAGACATCAAATTTACTATAATAAATTGTCTCAACCCCTGAACACTACGTCCAGAAGACTGCCTTGGTCTGGAGGTTTACGGAAAAAAAACAATGATGTTAACGTTATATTATTTATACAAGTTTCCTTATTTTATTGCAGGAATAACAGGATAACAACTAACACAGTCAACAAAAAATACAAATTCCTTACCACAAATGAAATACAGTTAAAAATGTCAAATTATTTAATGAGACATTTGTTTCTGCTTATTTCGATAACTTCTCCACATCAGGTGAAATATTTGTCGGCAACAGGAGCAAAATGTTATCCAGGTGGTCATCATCCAACTTTGTTCGAAAAATGATTTTAGTATATTTAATTTTTGAAAAAGTTCTTCACAGGCATATGTACTTCCAAATAATGATACCATTCAATAGGCTTTTATATTTTCTGCTTGGCAAAACATATTTCTTATAGAAGTCAGCAGAGGATTTGCAATTACATTTCGATTTTAGAAATTCGTCGCATTGTAAGTTGATTAACTCCAACTGATATGTTTCTGCCATCTGCTCTACAAATTGATTAAGTAATTTGTGTCCAGGTTTTAAAGTTGGCAGGCCAGACAAAAGTCCTTCATGGGCCAGATGTGGCCTGAAGGCCAGGGCGTTGCTGACCCCTAGTCTTTGCTATGCAGATTTAATCATTACATCCACAAGAGAAATAACTTTCTTTTTTTTCCCCTCCTCTCAACATGAAATCTCAAATATTGTGCTCTTTGAACAACAAAATGCCTAAAAGATTTCACTTCCATTCTATTGTTTTGCCATTTCTACATTTGGAACACATTTACACAGAATATTCTGCAAGAATAACAAAATTATTTATAATTGTCTTGTGAGGCAAATATCCACAGATAAACATTTTTGGTCATGGATTGCTGTCACTTCATTTGAGAAAATTCTGAACTGTAAGATGAATTTTACTTTAAACTGCACCCCCCACACATACACCTATAGATTTTATTCTTTCACCTTTACTTTTCAAAGAAGTGTTTTATTCCCTTGAACCGTGTCACTTTAAACAAGAAATTTAATTCCAGAAAAAATTTTTCATATAAAAAATCTCTTAGCTTCATTACACTGTGCATGTATTATTTTCAAGGCAATAAAGCCACTAGGATGCAAGAGTTTAGGAGAAAATTAAGGAGAGATGACAATAAATGAACAAGAATTAAGAAGACCGAAGATAATGATTGACACAGCATTTAAATTTTTGAAGATCAAAGTTGACTGAGAAACAAGCTGAAAGAGAGTTCTACCAGCAAGAAGTGTGAGAAAAGAAACTGCTAGCGTAGAACTTAGTTATATCTAACCATTTCATCTGTAAAATGATGAGACCTAGCTGCCAATCTAGTATTGCACTTAAATTCATAAATTCTAGGTACCATAGAGGAAAGTTCATCATTGTTACATCAGTGGAAAAGTAACTGAAGCTGAGATGCCAGTTTTGGATCAATAATATTGCAGATTTTTCTTAGGATTTTATCAAGATTCTCTAAACATGTAGCAGGAACACCAAACCAGATGTGGCAGCAATATTCAAAGCAAAGTAGACATATGTAAGATAGGTTTTTTTTTTTTTTGCTAGCATCTATCATGACACAGTGAACCAACTTTCTTAGCTGCAGACTTAGCAATTGATTCAATTTACTATTTCTACTTCATGTCAGCTGAAAACATTAGCCCAAGAAGGCACATTGATTTACTATCCTCAAGGTTAGCATCAGCCATACTGATGGAAGGTAAAAAGTCCTCTCTCAGATGATTAAAAGGGAGCAATTTTGCTTTAGAGGCATTAAAATTAACAAGCTACTCCTTGCCGCATTTAACAACAGACTGTAGGTCATCTTTTAGATCACAAACAAACTGGACCCTATCGAAATGACCAGATTTATTATTAAAACAGGATTAAATAGTTGTGTCATCAGCACAGATACAAAGTTGAGAATTGGGTGACATCATGAATGTAATTTATGAACATTAGAAACAATGTATTGTCAAAGGATATTGAATCCCATTTTCATTACGACTTCTCTGAACACCATAGATTTCAAGGTTTCAGTATATAAAAGGAAAATAAAATCTATTTAATATATTTCAGATGACAATCTTCACTTCTTCATATCTGTATGAAACTAACCCAAGTGTAATCTCTTTCCAACTGACAAAGTCTCTCCATACAAGCAGCGCCATGTTCACAAGCAAACTGTCTATTCTATCTCGCATGGTGTTTTTTATGCCGAGCTGATCTCACAAAAAATTTGCACATGCACCTATCTCCGAGAACATGTCTTTCTTAAATTAAGGTGACAGGGTGGTGATATTTCTTTTTCTTTTCCTTCACTCGTCTTGCACACAAGGCATATATGTGCTCGCTTTGCCACATCAGGTAAGTCATCTTCCCTTTTACAATATCTATCCTACATATCCTCATAATCTGCACGTATTTCCTCCTCTTACATCCATACAAATTAATTCAGTAATACTCTACCTTGAGGAGCTCTTGAGCTTTGAATTATTAGTAAAAAAAACAATGTCACATTCATCTGAGAGTTTGCATGATTTCATAAAAATTTATTTGGTTGATAAATATTATTACACATCTTATAAAAAATGAAATTTTCACATTGCATCATTGTATGACTCTTTTATGATCTATATTGTTTCAAATAAATTTTATCTAAATTTCACCCAAGAGCCAGTCAAGTTAGAGGGTTTCTAAATGAGGTGTTACCCAGAAATCAAAGAAGCAGAATTTCTCCTTGGGTCACAAACATCATACCTAAGCGGGGGCCAAGGAACTTAATTGTAAGGGCTAAAAGGTCCCACTACTTAAATTTCAACATTCAGCAGTTTTTTCTTTGTTAATTTAATTTTCCTGCCTAAGAGCAATTTTGTTTCTTAGAAAATTTATTTGTTAGTAAATACATAAAGAGCTGAAAATAACAAGTCAAACATTTTCATAGCTGTTTAATCCAATTACCTTTACACATTTCATACATAATGAGAAAAGAAAACTTGGAGAAGTTAACACTCAGAGGGCATATTAAAGCAAAGAGAAGCAGAGGAAAACCTTGTTGATGAATGAGTAAGTGGATCGTGCAGAAGAAGTGAGGGTGAAGAAGGAAATAAAAAAGATTTATCTAAAGCAACAAGAGACAGGAAGTTGTAAGAAAGCCATAGCAATTTTCCAAGCATAGCTTAGATGTGGCACAAGGCTGAACGTATGGGCCACTCAGTGAGGATCAAATTCACTACTCAGTCATAATTGTTCTAGCAAGACAAGCTTGATAACCATTACACCGCCTCGAGGTGCCCAGTTGTAAGAAGCTATATATGACCACGTCTTGAAAGAACATGACAGATGAAAAAAGAAGACATAGGAATGCTTTCAAAAATCTTCTATATTTCTCTGTTATGGGTGGTAACTTTAATTTTTTGATATAAAGAAAATAAGAAGTAATTTATTTTATTCAAACTTTCAAGGTTTCATGCAAATTCTTTTGAAATCACAATTTTTGAAAAGGAAAAGAAATATGGAGTTCAGTACGATTTGCTAAAAAATGAGTAAACACCAATGAAAAGATGCCCCAAAATTAATAAAAAAAAAAAAAAGGGAAAGTTTTATCAATCTTTGTGTTAAAAAGAAAAAAAACAAAAGATCTGATGTAAAAATATTTTTTTTAATCTTTTAAAACCTTCAAAATCTTATTCTGGCATAAATTTGAATGATCATAACTTTTTCAAGTCTTGGTTCAACCATTATCTATTCTACATATCATCATAATTTACACTTACTTCTTCCTCCTTCTCTTACATTCATACAACAAAAACTCATTCAGTGACTTTCTACTTTGAGTGGCTCATGGGCCTTGTATTGGATCAAGATTTAGTAAAAAAAAAAAAAAAAAAAAAAAAAAAAAAATGGCAACAGTGCAACTATGAATGACTTTGGATGAATTGCTGTATTAGCGCATTGTCAAGAGGATTCTTCTTATGACAGCAACAAAACTGAATCAACAACATTACAGAGGAGGTCATCAGAAATAAAGAAGAAAGTAAACCTCAATTAAATAAACACCAAATTCACAAGGCATTAAACGTGGTTCAGCTTTGTTTGCACATTCGCAAATTGCTGCCTAACAAGTTTAGTTTACGTCAAGTTCAGTACATAACCTGAGAGGTTGGATAAACAAAAATAGGATCTTTCAAGTGTTGGGGCTAACAACTTAAACAAGAGAAAATAATGCCAGGAGAAGCACGAGTGATTTAACAGCTGGGAAACAAAAACACAAAACCTTCTCTCTTTGATTTGGTGAGGAATGCAAACACATCTGTTAGTATTTTAAGGTAAAGTCTTTGGAAGACAGCTATATATATACACACACACACACACAGGTGCATTGCACACACACACACACACACATATATATATATATATATATATATATATATATATTGGGGAAATTGTACGACAAAGTGTAAAAAATTTACTTGAGACGCATTTCGTCCTTCAGGACTTCATCCGACTAAATTTGTTATGTTAGTATGACTACACATACACACGAACAAAGGATGCTCAGAATTTTAGAATTTTTTTATATCTAGTTGAATTCATAGTCTTTTTCTTTCCATCACTTTTGTTAGTTTTATAATAACCGTTTATCAGAAAAGATTGAAAGTACTTCAGTAAAGAAAAAAAAAAATACAGCTCCTTTCCTTGATGAAGAATGCTTATATATATATATATATTTTTATATATATATATATATATATATATATATGTATGTGTATTTGTTCAAGCATGTTTCATTAAATAATATAGACATATTATGTCTATTTTTACAATAAACCATTCTGGTTCTGTAATTATGTTCTCGATGTTAAATTGAAATTCTTTAAGGAAGGCATCATAGTTCTTGTTAACCCAAGTACTTTTGATCTCTCCAAGATTATCCTCAGAGGTGAATTGCAAAGACAAACTTAATGTAATTGTAATCATAGTGGTGGTGATTTTGGTAAACATGCTCTGCTATAATTATTTTTTTAAATTAAACATTGTGATTGCAATATTTTATAAACAACGGTTCCCAAAAGAAGGAAGATAACCAGAGATAGTAAACTGCAACATGGTGTTAAAATGTTAGTCTATTCAAATGCATTTTAGAACATTGCTACTATACTCGTAATAAATTTTGTTCAGAGTTTATTGCTTTTGATATATATTGAGAATTTGAAGTTTTTGTTTATTATTTTCATGATGTAGTATAATGGTGTTGTCAACAAGGATTTTCTTATTTGGTGAAGGTGGACAGGAATAAAAATTTTGTGCAATAGAATGATATTTGATAAAAAGGTTGCTGCCAATATATATCTTATTTTTAAAAAGAAAACTAATGAACACTAAATTAATTTTTTTTTAAATAAATGCACAAGGTTGGATCTAATAAAAAGGGAGATGAAGACGGCTGTCTATTACACTGAATGTTGTGCGTTTGTTTATTTTTAAAAAAAATAATATAGCATTCATTTAAAAAAAAAAAAAAAAAAAAAAATAAAGCATTAAGAGGTCATTTGATAAAAATCACCTGAGGATACCATAAGGTTGAAACCAAGGTAGCGGATTCAACTGACCTGCTGATTTTTAAAGTTAAAACCTCTACATGTTATTTTTACTTTTATTTTTTCACACACGTATTGAGCACTTAATAATACCACAGTTTCCTGATCTGATTCAACTCTGATCATTAACCTTTTATGTATTTTTTCATATATATATATATATATATATAAATGAAATACCACAGATTGAGTGCTAGTGTTAATAAAATAGTCCTTGATGTATAACAACAGAGCTATAATTTTTTTTTTTTTTAATAGATATGTTTGAATGTTTATTTATCTCCATACATGTATTTATATTTTTCTATGAATACAATAACAAACATGTTATGTAAATTGACATATATATATATATGTGTGTGTGTGTGTGTGTGTGTGTGTACATAGGAGGCTCGGTAGAGTAATGGATAGTGGCTCAGATTGAGAAATCAGAGAGCTGAGTTCAAATTCCAGTCGAATCCATTACATTCATTTACGTGCTAATACCCTTGGGAAAGGTGTGAATCCTCTTCTTCTCCCTCCAGCTATGGGTAAATAGCAGGACAGACTGGGTTCTATAGCCTTGAATGGCAACTGGTCTAGGAGAAGGACAACTGTGAATTCAAACCTGGAGGGGAGCCCCTAAGGCGGATGGACGGCACTTTGTGCTAGCTTCTGGCAACTCTTGCAGCCGCGCTGGTACCAAACTGTATTGGTTTATCCTCTCCTTTGGACTCTGCTAGCAAGGCCGAGAAGGAGAACTAGACGTCTGGGCAGCCCTAGTTCTCCATATATACTGCCCAGGCTCATAGCGCACCGTACTACTCTATCATCTCTCGAGACGGACAGATGTCAACGATGACGATATATATATATAAATTTTGTACAACTTTCTATATCCTTGCAAATGTGGGTGTATATATATTTGTATAAGTAAATATGTTATGATGTGTGTGTAAATTTGTATTATATTTAAAATTACTTATTAGACATATATATATTTGCATTTGAATTATAATTATATTTTTTTTAGTTGGAGGTTATGTCAATATGTCTAGTGTATGTGTGTTTTTATATAAGTTTATATATTTTTTTATATTTATAGAGCTAAAAATGAAGAGAAAATAAAGTGTTGCTGGTATCCCCTGATGAGTGGAAAGGGCGATTGCTGGAGTATCCAATGACGAAACTGTGGAGCTGGGATGCTGAATATAACATCAATCAGCTAAGTAATAATATATGAACCCAATTTTCAAGTCTCATACAAGGATACTTTTCAATTCTTATTGTAGATTAAGGTTCTTATATGAAAAAAACCAATATTTTCATGCCTCAGCAACCCTTAAGCCTCAAGTCTGACACAAAAGGAACACATATAGCATACATAAGTGCTCAATATCAGAGATAGGGTCATATGTAAATATAAAAGTGGACACTGAGGTCAACATTGAGAGATAACAGTCTGTTTCATGATTAAACATGATATTTAGGCTTCAAACATGAAACAGACTGTCGCCTCTGGATGTTGATTTCAATGATTTATATATATAAAATAATAACAACTTGTGACTGGTAGGGATAATTCCAAGGAGGATATTAATCCTAAGAGAGTTCAATTATTATAATAATAAAAGATCAAGAAAAAACCTTAAAGATCCATTTTGATTACAATTTATTTTGTGAATATTGTTTTATTCATTTCTTCAGACTGAAAATTCAATTCTTTATTATATTATTACTTTTATTAAGAATTTTTGATCTAAAGAGATTAATGTAACAATATTCACAAAATAAATTATAACTGAAATGGCACTTTAAGGTTTTTTCCTGATTTATTATATATATATATATATATATATATGAAAATTTCTTGGACATTCAAGCAGGTAAATGTTATTAATACTGTTTATCATAAATAGAGCATTTACTTAAATATTTGTATCTATAAAAAGAATGTATAAATATAAAAATGTCTTAAAATATATGTATACATATATATATATATGTATGTTGCGAAGAGGATGAGACAAAGTGGAAAATTTTGCCAGAGAAGTGTATGCTCTCTTTCACTTCCTCAATTCAAAATGAACGAAAGACAAAACTGTGTGTGGAGAAAATGCCTTGGGATCTCTGAGGATAAGTAGGTTTCATAAATCAGATTAATTACCCTAGCTTATCCCCTGCTAATATCCAGACTTGCAGAGTGTCTGTCTGTCTGTCTGTCTGCATGTTTGTTTGTTTGTTTATCTATATTATAGCCCTTTTTTCGTATTGTAGTTTTATACCAGGGATTTTTTTTTTTTTTATACATCTACAAACACACACACCTATATATATATATACACCTACAGGCAAAATTATAGGGCAGGTGTAGAAAAGTTAGAAATATGACTGAAACTCATATATGTATTAACTGAAAACACTATTCCTAAATTGTTGTTTCCCTGGCATTTATGGTAAGGGAGTTTACCAATAATGATTTTTTCTGTTCATTTTTACTTATTTCACGAAAGTGGCAAAATCAATTTTTGAAATTTAATCTGCAGTGCTAAATCTTTTCTAATTTTTTACAAACAAGTTTATTGTCAATTTATAAGTACTTCTTTGTTGAAAATGTGTCTGAATAAAAACATTCCTGAAACTTGCATTGTTCAGAGAAGGGTTATCCCAAGTCAAAATTGCAAGAAAAGTGAGAAATGCTCATGAAATGGTGTATAGACAATCATTAAAAGATACAAGAAAAAAACAATTCTTTCAAAAATCGTATTGCTCAAGGCTGGAAAAGGTGTACAAACTCAAGGGAAGACAGACTGCTGAAGAGGCTATCTCAAGGTGATAGGGAAAAAATTCTAACGACACTGCTGAATTTCAAGAGGCAACAAAATGGTGATATTGACTTTCTTTTGCAAAAGAGCATGAAAATTCTTCAGGTGATTGGAATTTTTTTACCCAAACCTCTTATTTCATCCACTGGGGTTGATTGTTCTAGTTCCATGTGCCATGCCTCTTCTGGATGTCTCAGTTATTTCCTCCTTACTCAACTCTCCAAGTTTTGGTTCACTACTGCTGTGGCCTAATAATGAACTTAACAACTCTAGTCACTGGATCTAACCAATGCCTTTATCCACTGTGCCATGTGTCCTTGATAGTGGATAAAGATGTTGGTTAGATCCAGTGATGAGACCCAAAGAGTTGTGAGTTTAATATCAGGCTACAGAAGAGGTGTATCAAAAAACCTGGAGAGTTAATAAGAAATAACTGAAATATCCAGAAGAGGTATGGCACATGGAACTAGAACAATCTACCCCAATGGACAAAATAAAGGATTTGGGTCAAAATTCCAATCACCTGAAGAAGGTTGGAGCATACAATGGCCAAAACATTGTGAATATGGCAATGAAGATGAGGATAACAATCCAAATGTGTAACTAATGCAAGTAATCAAAATACCTTATCTCAGAGATACAGAGGCCAAAACGTTGTGAATATGGCAATGAAGATGAGGATAACTGTCCAAATAATGTAAATAATGAAAGTAATCATAATACCTCATCTCAGAGATATAGAAGCCGAAATGTTGTGAAAATAGCAATGATGATGAGGATAACAAACCGAATAATGTAAATAATGCAAGTAAGTTGTAAATTTCTAAACTTTATAGGGATACAAAAGTGAATTTGTTTATGGCTCAAAGTTTTTTTTATTATGTTTTAAAATCCTATTTTATGATTTTTTAGACCTTTTGAATTCAATTTTCCACAGCTTAGATCTTTACAATGAAGACCTGCCTTGCTACATCCACAGGGTTGAATCAACATCATTCTCTTCTTGGTAAGAAGTGGTGTTCCATACTGAAAGCTTCTAACAACCACTGCTTTCTGGAATAGGCTCCACATATTTGCTTCCATGAATACCACAATCTTAACCTGTTTAAATCTAGGGTCAAATGTTATCTATCCACCATATGTTCATAATATTCACTTCCTCCTTTTATGTTTTCCTATCAGACACTTTATTAGGTAAAGTTCTATCTTGAGTAGCCATTGGAACAAATAAATATGCTTTTGAGAAGATGGTTAGAAATGCTGCAAGGAAAATGCTTAGTGCTTTTATGGATTGAATAACAATGTTATTCTGAGAGTCGTATTAGATTGGATGCATGGTGTTCTATATTAACGCCATGATTGGATGGTTAAACTAGTGGGCTTTGTGGGTTGGCTGCTGCCATCAGGCAGTTATGTGGGTGATAATTATGATGATGGTAGCAAAGAAAACAGACATGCATATGAGAGCAAGAAACAGATGCCTCACTGGCAAGAAGAAAAGAAATAAGATTAAGACAACATTTCAAATTAAATTAAACATATTGAAGTAAAATAAAAGTAACTTTAGAAATAGTTTAAGAAGATCAGTCTGTCTTTGGTGGGAGGCAGTCTGAGTGACATTCACGGCTGTGGTTAAGTCATCCAATGTCAATGTGCCCAGTGTAATATTGGGGGAAAGGAGAAAAAAGCCATGGTATGTCAACAACAGCCTCTGTTCTTGAGAATTTAGCTGGCCTTATATCTTGTGTCTGGAAATAAACTGGGTATTCTGTTTTTGCAATGACGGTGATCGGATGATAATTTAAATTGTAAATGTATTTTTTGTTTGTGAATCAGAATTAGTGTGTGTTAAAAACAAATCTTTTATTTGTAATATTGCTGTTGTGGTGTTTGCAGCGGATTGGTAGTGAGATTAAGATCATGCGAATCAGAAGGAGAGATCTGTTGGATTGGCAGTTACAACTCTAATATCATCTCTCAACCAATGAGGCTACCAACTCTTATCGTCATAATCCAGTTGTTGTCATTCTTTTTTCTTTTCTCGCCAAATTGTTAACCTTCTAGTGAGTTAGCATTCAAGTAATCCGAGTTTTAGATGAAGGATTTTCACATCACATCTTCTATATACATAATTTAATTCCTGGAGAATGAGTAGGAAATAAAGAATTGTTATAAAGGCAGCAGAAACAGATACCAAGTCTGGTGCTGAAAGCATTTCTTGAAAAATCTTCAGTTCTCAAATTTGAGTAATGTACAACAATCTTCTCACAAGTAAATTCTGTGTGGTGACAGACACCATAAATGTATTGGTGGCTAATTTGTCACAAGGTCACAAAGGTGAAATATCAAGCAAAGGTTAACCACACAAACAAATGGTCAGTGAGTTGAGGTTGCTAACCATGAACTTTTGACAGGTAATCAATAAAGTATATTTACCATATGGCTATGTATGTGTTTAACCAATATTTTATCCTCTTCCTCCGAGTTGGTATGTGCATATATATATATATATATATATATATATATATAAAAGTCAGATTTAATTATGCAAGTCAATATTTCCACTATAAAGTTGGTTATTAGCTGATAGATGTTGGTCAAATTTCTGGATGTACTGTCATTCTGCAAACGATGTATCATGTGAGTTTCAGTATTTGTTTGGAAGATGTCCAATTTTATTATAAAAAAAAATCAAAGTGCAGCAAATTTTTGTTTTTAAATAAATCCAAAAGATACTGGCCAGAGAAACATTTGATAAATGTCATATTCAATATATAAATAAATTATCACATTATTAATCAGTTTTCATCTACTAATACATTCCTCTTTAAAAAGAAAAAAAAATGTTAACTTTTAGGGCATAGATTGGCTAAGGACATAAAAGCAAGGAATTATTTTAATATTCACTGCTTTCTCAGTTTACATTCACAAAATTAGTTTCCTCAAATCTTTTCTTGTTATACATTATTTACATTATTCAGACTATTGTCCTCATCTTTGTTGCCATATTTACTACAACGTTTCGGCCATTGTACACTCCGGCCTTCTTCATGTGGTTGGAATGTTGAACTGAACCCTTTATTTCACTTACTGGGGTAGACTGTTCTAGTTCTACGAACCATGTCTAATGGATGTCAGTTATCAGTTATCTCCTGTTAATTTCCCTCTGAAAGTTCTCTACTGCCTTAGCAAGGACACATGGCACAGAGGATAAAGGCGTTAGTTAGATCCAGTGACAGGACCCTAAGAGTGTGAGGTCAATACCCAGTTAAGGCAGTGGAGAACTTGGAGAGGGGAATTAACGGGAGATAATTGATTGATAACTGATATGTCATATGGAACTAGAACAGTCGTAGCGAAGAAACCATATTTTAAATCAGTTAATTTATAATATAAGTTTCATTAAAGATGACTGACAATTTACTGCAGTTAAGCTTTTTACTTAATTTTTTTGTATTTATATAAGTATTTTATTTTCTGGACAGAAAGTATATAAAAATTGTCCAAATATTTTGTATTTCTGAGTTCTTTTGGCTATTCTTTTAGCCATTATCAAGCTTCTTTTTTTTTTTTTTAATTGAATCTGTAGATTTATGTATGCATGTATCCAGAGTTGTATGAATGTTTTTTTTGTTATTTTCCAGACACAATCAGCATATTTTGACCCTGTTCATAGTTGATGTCATTGAGTGTTGGCTATTATATTTATATTTTCTATTGTATGTTTTGCAGATGGTGTTTGGTAATACCTTACCAGTTGTCTTTAATGAAACTCACATAAAAGAGGTATTGCTACCAAAATACACAACATTATATATATATATATATATATATATATATATATATATATATATGAAATGGACAAAGTCTGACAATTATTTTAAGACATTTTTGTGTTTATACATTCTTTTTATAAACATAAAAATGTCTTAAAATAATTGTCGAACTTTGTCCATTTCATAATGTGTGACATCATTTGTTTACATTTGGATACCTATTGAGTAGATATGAAGGTACGTGAGAGATCCATGGAAGATTGTAGTTTAAAAACAGTAAAATCGACCTTGCTAACCGAACAATCCTATGTGGCTCAATTGGTAAGAGCACGTCAGGCTATATGTCGGTTCTGTATAGGATACAGGTTCGATTCCTGTCGGAGGACAGATATTTTCTATGAAAATTTATCGGACATTCAGGCCAGTAAATGTTATTAATACTGTTTATTATTAAACAGAGCATTTACTTAAATATTTGTATCTATAAAAAGAATGTATAAACATAAAAATGTTTATATATATATATATATATATATATATATATATTAGTTACCACCACAGACATCTTAAAAAAAAATCAAAAACACATTTTAAATAATTTAAATATTTTCATTTAAGTTAAATTTTGGTTTTATTTGAAAAATAATAGCCTAAAGGTCTTCTTTATTAAAAGAAAAATTAATTTCCATATGTAATTAATGTTTTTAATCATTTATAAAATATCGGCAAAAGTTCACTCATCACTTATAAATTCATCAAACAACTATTATTGATGAAAAAACAACAAATTTAAAAATTCTCTTAAAAATCCAATATTTGTCCAGAAGATATTTTTCAAAGTCAGTCAGTAAACTAAAGGATCAATTAATATTTTGTAAAAGTAATGTTTATGTTTTCCTTAAAACTTAATGAAAATAAGCTTAAGTATCTACAGTAGTCTGTAGGGTCAGAGGTTAAAACAGAAAGTGTATAATTATACCCCTGATTTAAAAAGTACATGAAAAATTACCCATACAATAATTAAGAAATTTGTATTTATATTTAAGAATAAATTATCTTTAACCTTATATAACCAAAATTTTAAGAATAAGTTTTATTTTATACACATTTATTAAACTTAGTAGAATGAAAAATTTTATTTTTTAAATGATACTTTTTGAGTTAAATTCATTTTATTTTTTGATTTCCATACCTGTTTTATGCCATAAAATATATAATATAAATAAGATCAAAAGTCGACTGGAAAACAAAAAGCCGGAAGAGAGTTTCACAAGCAAGAAGTGCAAAAAAACAAAAATTTGAACTTAGGGTTACATCTAGCTGCCATTTCAACTTTAAAATGACTCAGACTTTGCTGCCAATCTAGTACTGCATCTGATAAAGCTTAATACAGTTAAAGAAATCAAATGCTAACAAAACAAATTTTTATATATGAAAAATAAAATAAAATATTCGTTTAAAATGTGTAAAGTGCTTCAACAAGTCACCCTAACAATGTTTCATCTTCAGGTTGGGAAATTTTAGAATTATACAAAATATTCTACATTATGTATGTGTGTGTGTGGGCGGGGAAGCAGTTATAAAGAAATTTATAAGTAATAATGTAAAATAATTAAGTGATGAATATAAAATAATTCAGAATAATACAATAAACTATTGTTTATTGCTCTTTCTCTTGAGAGAAAAACAAAAATTTATATGAACTGAGAAAAAAAATAGATATTTATTATTAATATTTATTGCAAAGTTTGTTTTGCAAAAAATTTCCTCACTACAACAGATAAATTTAAAATCCTAAAATAACTATAACAAAACACGTTCAAAATCACTATCACAGTTACAATAAGTTTGTCTTTGTAATTTACCCCTGAAGATGATCTTAGAAAACAGTCGAAAGCACTTGGGTTAAGAAAAAAAAAAAACTATGGCGTCTTCCTTGATGAATTTCATCTTAACATCAAGAAGCTGATTAGAGAACTGGAAAGAATCAGTACAAAAATAAGTCAACACAATATGTCTATATTATTCAATGAAACATGCTTGAATGAAGATATGTTGCCTATATATATATATATATATAAGTGGACATTCAAGTCAACACCAAGTGGTTTATATAAATATGCTTATATGCTTTTATAAAACAGACTGTCACCTCTGGGTGTTGATTTCAATGTCCACTTTTATATTTACATATGCTTTATCCACTTTAAGCCACAAATATAGCAGACCTTAAAACTATATTTTATCATACATACAGGGTGTGATGAATAAATTGTTATCTAAATGACACAAAAATGAAAATAACACTCACATCTCATTTTAACAGATATATTTACCAAAACTACACAATTACATATTTTTAATTTTGCACATGCACTTTGTCTTTGATTTTGTCAGCTGCACAGTACATTAGGGTCAGCTGGGGACTGTCTGTGAGAAAAAGAGCACCATGATGCAATTCATTCTGTCAGAAATTTGGAAACGACATGCTGTACTACTTGGCGTTTGCACCAGAAACTCCAATATGAACATTTCAGATGGTTTGTATCTCAGTCTGAGAACAGTGCAGAGGATTTGGAAAGAGTTGGATGAATCTAATGGTGATTACGAATTTTGGTTTTTGTTTTGTTTTACGGCATATTAACCTCAATGGGCCATTTAATGCTGACAACTTTTATTTTTCCTGGTAATATTTTTGTTTTGTCAAAAACCTATTTCTGTTAATATTTTTTTTCAAAAAACAATTTGCTGGTAATATTTTTTTTCTTCAAAAATTTATTTCTGGTAATAATTTTTTACAAAGTATTTCTGGTATTAAAACCTATTTTGACACTTTTATAATGCTTTTTACCTCAGTTTCGGGGCTAACTATTTGCCCATAGCTGGGATCCTAACAGGTGCTACCACCCTGGGTCAGGGTGGACCTGCTAATACCAGCAATTAAGAGGTGGTTCCACACTCCACAAGGCCACCTGATCAGAGGCCTTGCTGTTGAATGTAGTTTATCGTCTTGACATGGATATGGTTTATCGTCATACCCAGGGCAGGATTACGAAGGTGTTTGAAGTAATAACTAGAGATGGTGACATTATGCCTCCATTCATCTTCCCACAGGGCCTCAGAATCAACACTGATGCCTACATCAAGCACCTTGAAGTCAAGAGGGTGGCTGCTGGAAGACACTAATCTGGCAACAGTACTCTGCACCATGCCACATAAGCAGGAGAATCCAATCATTGTTGTCCGACAATTTCTGTGACCACATCACCCCTTACATCTGGCCATCTAACTCCCCAGACTGCAACTTACTTGATTTTTATGTGTGGAGTGCAGTTGAGCGAAAGACCAACAAAACTCCTTGTAACACTAAAGATGAACTGAAGGCAAGGATTATGACAGCATAACATTCACCAACTTAAACAAGGAAACCGCCCAGATGAGTTGTAGATTCTGAAGTTGTCTGGAGGCCATGGTTAAAGCCAATGGCAATTTTATTGAATAAATTTACTCTTTATTATTTCAAGATATTCTTGTGTAATTTTGGTAAATATATCTTAAAATGCGATGTCAGTGTTATTTTTTATTTCTTTGCATAATTTAGACGACAATTTATCCATCGCACACTCTGTGTGTGTGTGTGTGTGTGTGTGTGTGTGTGTGTGTGTGTGTGTGTGTGTGTGTGTGAGAGAGAGAGAGAGAGAGAGAACATAGATGCCCATATATAAGATGTTCTCCAGAAAGCCAGGAGATCTGAACAGATTAACTCATTTGTCCATTATCCATATCTCACCAGACATTTTACACATTTCTTGGAATCATACCACCAGGAAAATTTCTGTTTTTGAGAAACCATTCCATACTTTCAGGTCACTAAACTTTTGGTGCCACCTTGTATGTGCATATGTATGCATTTACACACGTACACAACATCTCATTAGTAACATGAATCTAAAAAGTACATCTACTTCTGCAAATATGTACTTGCATATTTTCAAATGCAGTTCACATATGCAACAAAGAAAAGCAAGTTAAAATATGGATCATTTTTATCAGACCAGCATTGATTGAAAATCTGTTCATCAATTGATAATAAATTCAGTTTTGTCTAATGCAGACGCTTGTCTGCATTTCTCTTAGTTGCAGGCTCCAAACACTCGTTATCTTCTCCAAATACCTGGAAATATAGAAATGATTAATTTGTTATTAATTAATAAACAAATTTAAGGGAAAACATTTCTCCACACTATCCAACTTCCTGTTTCTTGAGACAACAGAAAAATATGGCTTTTGAATAGTGCACCAGCTATTTGACTACAAACTGGAGGATGAGCTACTTATATACACATTTGTACTCATAAAATCTACCACAACCAATATTTTTCTTCAGAAAGCTACAAATATTTCAAAAGAAAATGTCCAAAATATTTTGATAAGTTACCAAATTCTAAAGGTCATTTACATACTAGCATAAAATGATAAAATGAAAATGACAAGATTATTTACATCTGTGTTTGTGCACAGCAGATACTACACCTTGATCTCTGGCCTTTAGGCTGGGATCAGCCTGAGGGCAAACAAACTACATTTTACCTCATAATTGTGTTTCTATCTTCAAATAAATAAATGAAGGATGCTTGGTCCCAGAAATTTCAGCTCTGTGGCAGCCACGTCCTCACTGCACCAAAGCAGAGAGAGTTAGTGGAATATCAATGCCAGCAGAATGATGGTTGGGATGACAGGGCAATGTTTGACCTTAACCCATGTGCACATGCGTGGTCTCCCCATTTTAAACCAGACTTGTGGCATATCCTGCCACCATAGGTGGTGAGGAGTAAATAACAAGTCTAGCCATATTTATTACATTTCGGCTGTTGTACGCTCCAAACTTCTTCAGGTGATTGGAATGTCAAACTGAACCCTTTATTTCACTCACTGGGGTAAACTGTTCCTCAAGGACACATGGCACAGTGGATAAAGGCATTAGATCCCATGACAGGACCCAAAGAGTGTGAGTTCAATACCTGGTTAAGGCAGTGGAGAACTTTCAGAGGGAAAATTAACAGGAGATAACTGATAACTGACATTCATTAAAACATGTGACATGGAACTAGAACAGTCTACCCCAGTGAGCGAAATAAAGGGTTAAGTTCAACATTCCAACCACCTGAAAAAGGCTGGAGCATACAACAGCTGAAACATTGTAATAAATATGGCGACAAAGATGAGGACAATAGTCTGAATAATGTAAATAATGTGCATAATACCTCATCTCAGAAATATAGACAGATACTGAACAGATACTGAACAAATCTAGCATCTGCTTTTCATCTCTTTGCCTTGTCTCTGTGTTTAGACACTTCATGAAAAAAGCTTTGGGGGATTTTTAGCCCTGGGGATTCCAAACCTGTAGCAGTAGCTCCCCTTATTGTACTAAAGAAGGAGAATAGGTGGATATGACCGACAGCATAACAGTGTGGACTGGGCAATTTTGTCCTTAGCCTGTATGTATGCAAAAATGGAAGGAGTGATAACTCCACATTAAAATAACCTTGTACCACAGCCCACTACCATGAGGCGGGTACTAGATCAGAGTGTAGTATCTGTTCTCTTTTCCTTTTCAAGTTATGAGGAAGGGAAGACTAGTTTTGGGGATCTGTGCAGCAGCAACATGTCCCATCCTATCAATGTAGGAAGATGAGTAAATACCAGCCCTGAGGGGTAGTATCTCTTCTCCCCGTCTCTGCGGTGTTTCCATAGTCTTATAATGAGGAATGTAAAAAGTGGGAAGGGTTGGTGAGTATTGATCTTGGCATGACAGAGATTGTTGTAACTGGACAATTATATCCTCAACTTATATGTACGTGCATGGGCACCTGATGTAAACCTGACCCTGCGTCATGTCATACTTCAGTTGATAGTGGGCTGAAATAAATAAAGAATCAGTGTTGTAGATGTACACTGCATGGAAAGTGTTATATTATATATATATATATATATATATATATATATATATATGTATACACAATAAATATAGTTGCACATTTATCTAAATTTGCATTCACAGCATTAAAAGTGTCTTTTAGTTCACTAAGAGGTGACAGAAAACTACAAGAAATTACAATTATTATAGAAAACCTGGACAATCTCCTCACAGATGAAGAAGACATTGGAAGCAACAGAACTCTGGCTCTACAGAAGGATGCTGAGAATATCATACACTGAACTTGTGAGCAATGACAAAGTTTTACCAAAAATAGAAACAAAAAGGGCACTTAACATTAGAAAGATTTGAAATGTTTTAGGCACATGAGGAGGAAAGAGGGCTTGGAAAATTTGCTACTCACAGGACAGATTGAAGACAAGACGGACAGAGGAAAACAGATCATAACCTTATTTAGCCCATTTATATTTGGATTATGTTATAGTGGAACACACCTATTCTATAGTTAATAGACTCTCCCACCTATAATAAGTAAGAGTAGTAGCAGTTGCTGGGGGCTCAGTGAGTTGGTCTGAGTTCAGTCTGAAGTCAGTCGACCAGCTGACCAGTTGATCTCCCTGCCTTTGGGCAGGGAGGATCCTGAACGAGGCTACACCAAAGGGCGGATTCTCTTTCGGAGAGGTAAACCGACCCTGAACCTGTTTATACGGGTTCAATGGGCATATTTTTGGCCGAGCCCATGGGCTCAGAGATCCCACGTTAAACCGGCCTTGTGCCACATGATGCCCTCGTGGAGGGGTGGCTAAATATCCTCAGTGAGTTGGTCAGTCAGTTGATGTCGGACGACCGTTAGTCGGATATTAAAGTATTAGCCACCACAACTAGATTGCTGTGTCATCAACTATTATATCAAGTTCCTAACGTTTTGTACATCGAACCTATTTTAGGACCGACTTAGTGAAATACAAGCCTCCACTGTGAAACTACTCTACAACACTTGGTGACAACGATTCGAACTCATACGGAGGAAGAAAAAAATTCATTCACCATATACAACAATTGGCGATGAACATATTTGGATTCATATGGAGGAAGAAAAATTTTCATTCACCATACGACACTCGACTACGAGGATTCGAAATTCATACGGTGGAAGAGAAAAAAAAAAAATTTCACCTGCCATAACGAATTTGGCCACGAGTATTCAAACTCATAGGGAGGAAAAAAAAAAAAAATTCGCTCGCCACATTATTTGGTGACGAAATTCGTACTCATACGGAGGAAAAAGAAAGAAAAAAACTTGCTCGTCACAATTTTCGGCGACATCTCGGATTCACATTTAAAAAAAAAAACTTGGCAAAGTTTTTCGCAAGACGTCAACTTAGTTACGAAAAAATCTGTTGTATTCTCAACTGAGAAAAGAATTTTTTTTTTCTCGATAAGACAGTTTGCTCAAATAGGTCACGAATTGCAAATTTGTTTGGACCCCCCTCTACAATATTTAAGCATTGTGTAAACTTTTTGCGAAGATGGAGGAATGCAAAAATATATTCCAGAAATTTTTTAAGTTCCAGACGGAACAACAGATGACAATATTAGAGCAACAGAAAACATTCCAGATGCAACTACAGGAGGAAACTTTTAATAGACAGAGGCAGTTTCAACGAGAAATGAAACAGATGCATAGAAAGTTTCAAAACAAAATTCTGGAAATAACTGAGAAGAGAAAAGAGAAAATCTACAAAATGATTCTTTCCCAGAGAATACAATATGGAATTCAAGTGAAATATTCATGTACAGTCCAGATGAAGAGATAACTTTTGAAGAGTATTATAAAAAATATACGGACATGGATAATGAGGACTGTCATTCGTGGTCTGAAGGAAAGAACATGAGACTTCTTTTAAGCAAGCTAGGGACTGCTGAGCATAACAAATTGGTGAACTACATTTTACCGAAAAAAACTAGTGAGTTGACATTTACCAAGGCGGTAAATATATTAAGTGAATTATTTAGTAAAAAGACATCTTTGTTTCACAAGAGGTGGAAATGTTTGAATCTGATGAAAGATGACAAACAAAACTATATAATGTACGCAGCCAATGTGAATAAGCATTGTGAAGAATTCAAGCTAGCAGAGTTAAGCGCTGACAACTTTAAGTGCTTAGTGTTTGTTCAAGGGTTGGTATTGGAAAGAGATGCAGAGTTGAGAAAATTAGTGCTGACAAAATTGGAAAACCAACCAAGGATTACGATACAGAGTTTGGCAGAAGACTGCACAAGATATGTTAGTGTAAAGAAAGATTAAAAAAAAGATAGAACAGTCTGGCATTTCGTATGTAAGGAAAATACGCTACAAAAAAGAAAGTCAGTCTACCAAAAAGAATTCTAAAATTGTGGATTATCAAACAAAAAGTGAAATACCAGAGAAAAATAAACAAAAACTCCTGAAGCCATGTTTTGCTTGCAGTGAACTTCACTGGTACAGATATTGCAATTTTAGAAATAAAAAATGTTTCAACTGTAAAAGAGTAGGTCATAAAAGCTCGCACTGCAGGTCAAAAAATAAAGACAATAAAATAAGAAAATTAAAGTCCGACGAGGTGAACGATGGAATAACCAGAAAATTTGTTACCGTCGAAATAAGTAATAAAAAAATAAAAATGCAACTCGACACTGTTTCCGACCTATCTATCATAAATTTGCATACGTGGAAGAAGTTGGGGAAACCAACTTTAATGAAAACAAATAAAATCACGAGGTCAGTGACGGGAGAAAAAATACAATTTATTGGAGAATTTGTTACAAAAGTCACGTTAAATAAAAAAACGCGAAAAGCTAAACTATTTGTCATAGAAAATTCCATGAACTTACTTGGTATGGATTGGATAACAGAATTCCAATTATGGGATCTACAGATAAATTCTTTCTGTTACAAGGTAATTTTTTTAAACTGCAAAGCCCAAAAATTAGTAAAGAAACTTAAGGGAACTTTTCCTACTGTTTTTCTCCAGGTTTGGGAACGTGTACCAAAATGGAGGCAAAATTCCAGCTGAAAGAAAATGCTCAGGCAGTTTTCAAAAAGAAAAGGAATGTGCTGTTTGCTTCAATTGAACAGATAGATAAAGAATTGGACAGATTAGAGAAAACCGGTGTATTTAAAAAAGTTGAATGGGTAACACCGACGATATACGTGAAAAAAAAGCTCCAGAAAGTAAAGATGAAGCCGACACCGAGAAAAACTGGGGAGTGAGTTACCCGCAGCCAAGGACATGCAGTATTATTAAATGATTTAAGTCAACTGAAGTCACCACAGAAAACGTTAAGAAGCACAAGATCAACAAAAGGGAAGCTAGAGGCTGAACAAATAGAACCACAAGAAGAACCTACAGAAACTGTGACTCCATCCTTAAGAAGCTCAAAGCAGAAAGTTGTTTCTGGTAACACTATGGAGGTATATAAAAAAAAAAATAGAAAAGCGGATTGGCTATATGATGTACTTGGTGAAAGGCGAAAAAATCACGTGCAGTAACCAGATCAGGACAATTTGCTGTAGCCAATTTGGAGCCTTAAACCTAAGCTACCTGTTGATTAGTGCTACTATTACCTGTTATGTTTTGACTGCTGCTGCTGAAGACTTGCTGTCATTTGTTTCACTTTCTTCATTAGCTGCTCCCGTATTGTATTTATTTCTATGCTAGGCCTACTAAGGGGGTCCTCATAGCATATGTACATTGATTCTTTCAAAGTCTTCAGTCTTCTTCCTTGTCCAGTATTTTCACTTCATTCTGCAGGATCTGATGGCTACCCCTTTCCCTCTATACATAACCTATTTAATGAACTTATTTAAATGGATGGCAGAACAGGGTTTAGGAGAGACAGTGAAAAAACAAAATTTACTAAGAACTACAAAGGACAGGAAATTGTGGAGAGCCATGATCGCCAACATTCTGAAGGGACACAGCACATAGAAGAAGAGACAAGAGAGAATCAAATAAAATAATCACAAACCATAGCTCTTATCTAGTCTATGGATTTTCTTTTTTCACCCGAAAGGAGATGATGGGGCATCAATGTGCTATTCTCCTACATCTGTTGTGGTTCTACATCAGATCCTGGATCTCCATCAATGGTTTCTTGGTGCACTCATCATGTAATGTTTCTTGATTTTTAACCTGGTGGAGCCCATCCCTCTCCAGGTTAGACTACAGTCAATGCCTCAGTCACAAACATGTAGTCGTTGTTGATCATCTGAGAAATCCTTCTGCCCTGGCCGGTGACCTGTGTTGAGGAGGTCCTTGGCACAGTGGTGCCATGTTAACATTACCTTCTCATATGAGTTTAGCACACCAGCTGAAACACTTTACTGGGGCATGGCAACTTAGAGCCATCGCATGAGAGATTTAGGAGATGGTTGAGGGCCAGTGATGCCCATCCACCCTAAAGTGCAGCATGCTAGACAATAAAGGTACTGCCTCTATCCAGAGCTTCCTGTGCCCACAATCTATAGTTTATAGTGGGTTATCAGTTATAGTGAAGTGTATGAGTGTGGAAACAGGTTAGTTTGATTTGGCCTTGTTAGTTAGATAGCCCACCATAAGAGGTGTATAAAACAAGAAAATCAAATTGTAAAGTGAACAACAAATTTATATACATATATATCAATTAAGGACTTTACAAATAAAATTAATGTATTTTAGTTGATACAAGGTCGTCAAAATGTTCATAGTAGTCCTTGCAAGAATGAGTATATGTACGTAGGTAGGAACGTATGTGTGGATGTATGTATGTATGAGTGTTATCGAAGGGTAGGAATGTCTTTGAAGTAAGCGCTCAGTCTTAAAATGTTCCTTTAGATTATCAAGTATAAAAGAGGCGAGGGAGAAGAGTAGAGATAATATTAACGCTTAAATGACGTTGTCAAGGGACGTATCTCGCGTCTCCTCCACTTTGGTGACAAGCGAACTTGCCGAGTCTTTTATTTTGTTTTGGGGCTTGAAAAAAGTCATTTGAAATTTACTCCCGGATATGATTCAGGCCTTTTCATTGGACGATGAACACATTTTTTCGTCGGCTCATGAAAAAGGTCCGTGAAAAGAATTTGTTTCTGAGAACTGAAGATTATTTGAATTTTGTTTTTAATATTTCCTAGTTTTCTATTGGCCGAAAAACATTTCGCATCAAGGTGTGAAATTTTATGAGTTTTGTTTTGGATTCACTTTTGCATGTGTGTTAAGCAAAGTTTGTAAATTCGAGTCTTTTTTAATTTCTAACAAAATCAACGAGTCAGTGCTTAGCATTTGAATTTTATACCTAGATCTTGTTTTGTTCACTACAAGTTATCAGGAGGCAAAAGATTTATATATGATAGAAGGTTGATAATCTTAACATGAATTTGCCATCTGCAAAAGCAAACAATGATTCTGATATAATTTCTCATATTGTGATATCACATGACAAACTATAAGTGTGACCTTTATACTCAACATAAATCATGGCTTGTTATGTCATTGAATAAAAAAAGCCCATTTGGAATATGAATGCCATCAAGTCTGAGATTAAAAAAATAAAAAAATAAAAAACAATGTCTTAATTTAAAAAGCAATCAGTCAGTAAACTGAATCACATTAAACAACAATGACAATGAATTGGAATGTGAAATTATTCTTTGCCAACTATCATCAAATATAAGCTTACAAAGGCAAAAGTATCATGTTTGCACATCCAATAAAAAGCTCTCTCGTTTACTTATCTGCTTTCAAAATAATAGATTTAAGTTTCTTATTCTGATAAAACCTGAACAATTATTTTTTGAAATATAGGAAAATTCTTGTGGTCATTATTAAAGAATTACTTAATTTCTAAGTCACAAAATAAGGAAATAGAGTTTGAAGAATTTAACACTAACAGGGTATATTGAAGGCAAAAGGAGCAAAGGAAGAGACCCCTAATGAGTATTAGAATAGCAGATCAACTAGAAAGGATGGTAAGAGGCCAAATGTTGCTGAGTTCTATAAAGAACAGGAAGTTATGTAGAGCCAGGATCATCTATATGCTGAAACACATAAAAGACGATTCTTATATTCATAATATGAGCCCAAGAATTCATGAATCATAATGTCATAACATTATGGTTCATGCATTCACGGGCTTTCTTCACAAATTCTTAAATTTCTTTTTATCTAAAAGTGATATTTAAACTAGTATCCTCTTTTTTTTTTTTTAGCCAATGCATCCTCAAGTCTTTCTCATATTGTCTCAAGTTCTGAGATGAGGCTTATTATTCAATGAGTTATTCAGACGAGAATCCTCATCTTTGTTGTTTTTATCATTATATTCTGATTAATGTGTTTGTTGGCATTTGCCAGAAGCAAAGAGGAAAAGAGTCTGAATGGATGGATCCTAAGAAAAACAATATCTGAGCAAATCCAATATAGAATTCCAAGATATCAATACTCAGTGATACAAAAATCAATCATTTGCAGACAGTGTAAATCTATATAAAATCTCTGGCACTCAAATGAAAAAGAAGAATAGGTTCATTCCTTCCTGTATGAAGTTTCCACTTGAGGAAGAACAAAATGTCATTAACTCTGTAATGGAAATATGAATTATGATAATTCATTTCTGATGCAAGAAATGTAAAGAATTTATTGGTGACAATTCTACTCCTGACTCTTTCAGACAATATTTTTCTTCAGAAGTAATCATAATAATGAAAATTAAAAAAGGAATTCACATTGAAGCTACTTGCAAATGATTACCCTGGGCAATGACAAATCACCTTGTTAATAAAAAAAAAGGTTCAGCTACATTGTGATGTTCATTCTGAGATGGTGCCAATTTATGGATGGTACATCTACTGCTTGACTTATTTTATTAACATCTAAGTTGAAATGTCCAAACAACCAGTCAGATGTATTTGTTTCAAATTCTGATTGAGTATTATTGAATTTCCTTAGCATGTACCATAGCTTTCTACTTTGCTTCTTATAAATAGATTGGATTATACAGTCATAGAGTGATGCTAACAGAAAAGACATTGAATTAAGAAGAAGAAAGATATATTTATATTCATCTGATAGACTCAAGAGATGCAGGCGGCTTAATGGAATAAAGAATGGTTTTGGCAAACAGAGTTCTAATTCTGGCTTGGACAGTTTGTGTTCACTTCATGCTTCTGTCCTCCTGAAAGGCATGAATTTAATTTCTCCAATAGCTAAGGATAAATAGTAGGCAATTGAAGCCTTTTGCTTCTGTCAGGCTGTCCATTTTGCTCATCAACGCTACCAATCATATATATATATATATATATATATATATATATATATATATATTCCAAGAGGATAGAATTCAGCTAGAACTCAATGTCCAGGACAGAGCAATTTGTAGGTCTGAGGAATTTGATTGTGATTACGATTCCAATGTAATAAATTATAACCATGGAATATTAGTGTTTGAATCTTTTATATTATATATATATATATATATATATATATATATATATATGTATGTATGTATGTGTGTGTATATGCGTATATATATATATGTATATCGTTGTATATTTAGGCAGCAATCCTTCCTTTATGCATGTTTCATTAAAAACGACAGACAAGGTATTACGGTTAAGCTTTTTATTTAATTTTTCTTGTGTTCGAACAAGAGCTTTCTTTTCTGGACAAAGGGTGTGTAAGAACTGTCCAAATGTTTTATATTTCTGAGCACTCCATTAGAAACATACTAGTAGAAAACACAAACATTAAGTGCATCCACCTGCAAAAAAAGACTAAAAATAATGGAAGCTTTAATAATAAAAAAGAAAAAGCCAACTCTAAATAATATTAACTACGAACAAAGCCACAATGTGCTAACCGTATTTGGAAATTAAAAACATCCCTACTACACACTAAGACATACGCAGAATGCACACACTCAATTAAGCTGAAAAATCGAATAATGCCTGATAATGGCTGAAGGTATAGCCGAAAGCGCTCAGAAATATAAAACATTTGGACAGTTCTTACACACCCTTTGTCCAGAAAAGAAAGCTCTTGTTAGAACACATGAAAAATTAAAGGAAAAGCTTGTGTCATTTTTAATGAAACACACAAACACACACACACATATATATATATCAATATATATATCAATATCCTGCAGTTTATATATATATATATATATATATATATATCTTACTTATTATAAAACGCAGGTTGTGTGTGTGTGTGTCTGTAACGTTTATATATTGGATCGGATTTCCTACATTTTTCAACCGATTTCAACAAAACTTCACAGGACTACATAAAATTACCTTGTGGTGGTTCTAACAGCACCAAAAATGGGAAAAATATAATTGTTTTTGCACAAAATCAATTTGAAAACATGATTAAGAGACATTGTGAAAATGGAAGGGGGACAACTCACATCGGGTTGTTTGTGCGTGTGTGGGTTCCTTTAAATATGGGAGCAGATTTCCTATATTTTTCAGCCGATAAAACAAAACTTTTTTTTTTTTGGCAGGTAGTGTTTCTTATTCTCTTGCACACTTTCTTTATTTTTAACATTCAGAATGCTTTAAAAATTCCATTTACAAGACAATTATTTATAATAAAATTCTATTCAATCAGTAGACTCATAACGATTGAAAACAATGTTTTTGTTTGCGTTTGGGTCTGACCAATTCGTAAAAAATAAAAAAAAATAAAAAAACTAATTAAGACATGCGTGTCCGTCAACCTTAAACAATAATCTAACAATCTCTACTGATTGTACGAATACAAACATCGGAATAAATTCTTTATCTTTAGGGAAAGATAATGAAATCTAAACATACACAAGTCCTAACTAAAAATAATAACCGGAACAAGAAACTATTTTAAATACACATGGTGTCCAATTTTTTTTACTGTATTCAATAAGTAAAAATCATAAAATTGTAAAAGATTATTATATATTACAGAGAAGGCTACTAAATGAATAAGATTTGTTAGATCATAATTAATAAACCCAAATAAAGTTAATATTTTTTTGTATTAGAAACAACGAGTGAAAAATATATTCAAATCAGAATTCTAATTATGAATCACCACAAGCAAAATATGCAATTTTTTTTTACTGTATTCAATAAGTAAAATCATAAATTGTAAAACTAAAAAAGATTACAGAAAGGCTACCTACATTTTCAACCGATTTCAACAAAACTTTTTTTTTGGCATGTAGTGTTTCTTATTGTCTTGCACACTTTTTCTTTATTTTTACATTCAGAATGCTTTAAAAATTCCATTTACAAGACAATTGTTTATAATAAAATTCTATTCAATTGGCAGACTCATAACGATTGAAAACAATGTTTTTTGTTTGAGTTTGGGTATGACCAATTCGTAAAAAAAAAAAAAAAAAAAAAAAACTAATTAAGACATGCGTGTCCATCAACCTTAAACAATAATCTTTGTCAATTTTATTTTTCAGTCTTTATGATGGTGGATACTTGATCTATCTCTTACTGTTATATCCCCGGGCAACGCCGGGCTCTACTGCTAGTATATATATATATCTTGTCACAAGATCATAGACCATCACATAAGGAGAAGATAATAACTATATAAAATCATTATCCTTCCATCAATAAATACACACCAGACACACATTTCCATAGCAGCAACATTCATAAATCCCAAACTTAAATGTAAGATCCAGATACCAGAGAACAATGAAAGCCAAGTCTTTCACTCCAACACACCAAATATCTTCAGATATACTCAAAAGTAATCTAATAACAATATCTATAATAGAATTAAACCAACACACACCCACAAACTCATAATTTTTCTCCATAAATGTTATACAATAATAATAACCATGATCGTCGTTGTCGTCATCATCCGTCTGTCTCAAGAGACGATGGAGTAGCACGATGCGCTACAAGCCTAGGTGGTATATATGGAGAACTAGGGCTGCCCAGACGTCTACTTCCCCCTTTCAGCCTTGCTAGCAGATTCCAAAGGAGAAGATAAACCAATACAGTTTGGTACCAGTGAGGCTGCAGAAGTTGCCGGAAGGTAGCACAAAATGCTGTTCATCAACATTAGGGGCTCCACTCCAGGTTTGAATTCAGAGTTTTCCTTCTCCTAGATCAGTTGCCACCCAAAGCTATAGAACCCAGTCTGTCCTGCTATTTAACCATAGTTGGAGGGAGAAGAAGAGGATTCACACTTTTCCCAAGGGTATTAGCACATACGTGAATGTAATGGATTCGACTGGAATTTGAACTCGGCTCTCCATTTCCTCAATCCAAGCCACTATCCATTACTCCACCTTTCCTCCTCAATAACTATGATAATAATAGAATGAAGCCAAAACATACACACGCATATACACCTCCAAATAAACACAATTTTTTTCCTCAAATATAGACTAGACCCTGACATTAATAACATTATCTAAGTAACAGTCAACACATTTATTGATGCCACCAAACTCTCCTGCAAGACCAAGAAGAAATTTCATACACACACAATTACACTGTAGTGAAAGAGATAATCAGCTACCTCAAAAAAGAGTTTGCGTTTTGTGTACAATCTGCCAAAGAAAAATTACCAAAAAGTAGTTAGCAAAAATCTATTTAAGGACCAGAATCTATGCTAATGTTCTTCCCTCCTCTGATTGGCGTGACCAATCAGAAACATCTCTCGGTGAACAAAAGCTGTTGTTTTTTGCTTATGTGGGCGATTTGGTTTTTCTGAGCTTAGTGGACAAACACGAGTTTTTGCTGGCGAGAAGTGAAGGTTGGATGTGTGACCCCCATTTTGTCATTTCTACGTTGCCTGTTATGGTGGACTACAATTTGAACTGTGATTTGGCTACAAGTGTTGCGGTCAAGAAACAGAAGAAATCTATTGCAGACGCTTGTTGCTACTATAAGTTGACAGTTTTTTTTTCTTTTTTCTTTTCTTCGCAACTTCCTATTTTCCTCCTACTACCGACTCCAGGAATTAAACATATGGACACTACCAGGCAGAAAATACCAATGGATATACATACACTCATGCCATAAGATGTAAACACACAAGATCTACCTGACCAAGAAAAACAAGCAACACAGGTAACAGAACACTCTCTTTCACAAATTCATTCCAAAAAATTCTGTATACACACACACACTTTATTTTAGGATATTACATCAAAAACATGTCAAAAATGCTACACAACTGCAGTTGTTTTTCTATTTGTATCAACTTCAGATTTAAAAGCAAAATACAGCCTCTTTTTACAAAAAAGAAAAGAAAAAGAAGAGTGGGGGATGGTTATAAGGTTTGTGGGCTTTACATCTACCAATCGAAAATGACCTATGTTAAATTTAAACTAAGAGAAGAAGCAAAAATTAAGAAACTACTTTTCATAAATGGGTCATAACCCACAGATTTGAAATCAATGACAGCAACAGATGCCAAACAAGAGCAGATGCAAATGGATACATATTGTACACTAGACAATGTCATGTCCTAAAAAAATAAATTAAGTGGTAATCTAACAAAATGCTAGACAAGATACATGCCCTACATAAAAAAAAAACACCCTTTCTATATTTGATAAATAAATAGCCTCTTTATGAAACCAGTCAATAAATTAAATGTATATAACTTGGTAAATTAATATGCAACTGTTGACTAAAGATTCTTTATATAAGGTATTAATAACAATAACCAATGAATGCAAAATGTCAAAATACCAGCCAAATACTAATACATCCGTACAAGATGTTACTAACACTACCAGGAGATTAATACAAATTTATATTAAATCTAAATTAATTTTACTGACAGAAAGATAAGCCATAGGTATTGAAGTTTGGAAGACGATAATAAAACTCCTAGGATGAAATGGAAAATTTTTAAAATGGCAAGGACATGTAGATCCCTACATGAACCCTGTTTTCTGTGTTTACATGAAAAATTGCAAATTATCAGGTTCTTTGATAGGAATGTTTTATTATTAGACCAAAAATCCTTAAGTTTACGAATTTTCTAATGGTGTTCTTTGTCTATGATCTCAACCTGATGCCACAGAGGGCAGTGATCTCCCTTCTCTCTCCATATGTGGTCGGCTACACCTGATTTTTCCACTTCCCCTTGTATTACAGCTTTCTGATGTTCTTGAAGCCTTACCTTAAGGGGGCAGCTTGTCTCCCCTTTATATTTCTTTCCACAGCTGCATGGGATAGCGTACACACAGTCTTTAGTCTTGTTCTCCTCTAAGGGGTGGGGTTACTCAAGAGAGATATCTGCGAAGTGTCATCCAGCTTTAGAAGGTTGTCCTGATGTTATATGGACCGCAGATCCTTTGTATTTTCTCTGATAACCCCTTCGCATAAGGCAGGCAGACTGTTTTTTGAGTGTTCTTGTCCTCCTCTTGTACCTGCCTATCACAGATTTTTTTGGCTGTTGCCATGTACCCAGGGTAGCTGTTATGTTGTAGGGTACTACTTATACTGACCAATTCTTTATTTAATATATCTGGGTCACCACTTATGACTTTTGCTTGGTGTTGTAAGCAGTGGGCAATCCCTTTCTTTATGCTGTAGAGGGAGTTGAAATTGAGGTACTGTCCGGTGAATATTGGTTTGCAGTATACGGATGTCTTGAACTCATGCTCTGTTTGAGATATTAGAAAATCCAGGAATTGGAGTGTGTTGTTACTCTTTTTCTCTATCGTGAACTGTATCAAAGTTCTTATTGAATTCACATGGTGCAGTAGAACCTGAACATCTTCCTGGTGTGGCCAGATTATGAAGGTGTCATCTACATACCTTAACCATAGAGTTGGCTTTAGAGATATAGATTCTAATGCCATTTTATCAAAGTATTTCATGTATATATTCACCATTGCTGGTGATAATGGCGAGACCATTGCTAAGCCTTCATCCTGTCGATATATGTGTGATCCCATTCTGAATATGAAGGGGAGACAGGCCAACCCCTTAAGGTAAGGATTCAACAAAAATCAGGCATGGCTGACCACATATGGAGAGAAAAGAGATCACTCCCCTCTGTGGGAAAGGTTGAGATCATAGACAAAGAACATCATTGGAAAATTCGTAAACTTAAGGAATCAGCACATATGCTAGGCCACAAAAATCTTCTGAGCCTACCAAGCATAGAAATGAATACAATATGGGAACCAGTAATAAGGAGTGCCAGAGAAAAAGTGATAATAACAAAAAAATTGCTATATGAGCTCTGGTAAACACATGCAATGATAACAGCAAAAATGGTTGCTGAAGATAATACTCAGAAATTCATACACAGATGCCTTTTATTCAATATGCAAAGACACATGGCACAGTGGATAAAGGCGTTGGTTAGATCCAGTGACAGGACCCAAAGAGTGTGAGTTCAATACCTGGTTAAGGCAGTGGAGAACTTGGAGAGGGGAATTAACAGGAGATAACTGACATCCGTTAAACATGGCACGTGGAACTAGAACAGTCTACCAGCGAGCGAAATAAAGGGTTCAGTTCAACATTCCAACCACCTGAAGAAGGCCGAAACGTTGTAAAAAATATGGCGAAAAAGATGAGGACAATAGTCCGAATAATGTAAATAGTGTACATAATACCTCATCACAGAAATATAGACAAATACTATATTTGTTCTCAAATATTTCCTTATATGTACATCAGTTTATGCCAACATGATACATGCTAACAATGAAAAACCTTGCCATGAAATAATACTTAACAGTCTAGTTTTTTAAATTAAAATGCTGAAATGACTTCATTTCTCATTGGATGTCTTGTTTTTATATAGGTTATAGTTAATAGTTAGCTTGCCATAGATTGATGGCTAACAAACAAGCCTTGTTGCTCATTATTGCTACAGTAAGTTTGATTTTCATTGGATGCCCCCCCCCACTGTTCCAGACTTAATAAATATTAAGCTGCATAGAGCTATTGTTAATAAGCTAATCTCTCATATCAAAACTAATTATCTCCTCACCAGGTGCCCCACATGTGTTCTTGTGTATAGTCAACATATAAATGAACATCCTTGAAAATGAACTTGCATCATGTGTGCCGTTTTCCAAAGAATATACGACAACAAGAAATGTTTACCTGAATAAACATGTTGGCATGTCCAAAAGAAAAATAACGTGCATGACCTGCATAAACTCTTGTGAATCTCGAAGGACATGTAAATTCTGAACAAGATTCATATTGCACTATGCAAATTAGGTTCTATAAAATGGGTAATGATTGCAGTTGGGAGTTTTGCCTATGAGTTGTTAAGTTGCATGGAGGACAAATTCTTAAGACATGCAACAGCTAGCTTGAATTTTATCCCCACCTCAGTCTCTGCTACATTGTGCTAAAAGTAAGTTTAATAAAATATCTATACAAGACAACTTAGAAACTTTCAAGACATTGAAAAAAAAAAAAATGAAATATTCAAAAGTGAACAAGTCAAAGAATGATTCCGTCATCTCAGGGTAGTAACATTCTTTCAAAAGCTTCTCCAAACTTCAAGTCATAAATTAACAAGCCAAATCTTTCACCCCACTCCACCCTTCTAAGCTTTTCTGATGAAGCAATCTCAGAGGACCATATCCAATCGACAAAGTGAGTCGAGTCCAGAATGAAATGAAACTGATCACGTAACATCGTACATCTCAGGCACTCTTCTTTTGATTTAATTCTGTCGACAAACAAAGTACGAGGAAAGAAAGATGAAAAGTATAAAAATACTTTCTTCTCAAATAGATTTTAAGTTTATTGAAACAAACTTAATGCAATATCTGCTTCAGAGCTAATAATACTCTTGCTATTAATCTTTTCTTCTGGCAGTCATGGGGTTGCTACTAATCCTTGGTGATGAGGATTTCATCCTGTATTTGTTTTTTAATATAATAATAATATAAGAGTTGGTTGCTTGTTTTTGAATATGCCTGTCTGCTGGCCATCCCTGTTGCAGATGCCTGCTCAGGCATAATTGCACTTGTTCAACCCCCACAAAGCCTACTCGTGGTTTATACTGCAGCTACATTAAGTAGACCTTAGTTACAGTTTCTGGAGAGAGTGCATCATCTGGTGTGATCAGCACTTTGAACAATGCCAACATCAGCCATGATGACTTGTGATTTTGCTCTAGCATGACCATTACAGAATAGATTCCAACTCCCCAAAATCATTTTACTTATATTTTTTAATATATTTATTAAGTAGCTAGCATACCAGTTCACCATATCAAAAATATATTTCCTCAATATGAAAATCAAAAAGAAAGAAAATCTACTTCCAATTTATTTAAAGGCAGCTTGGTGGCTGAAATAGTAGCATATTTGGTTTGGTTTATTTTATGGCATATCAACACTTCAATGGGTTATTTAATGCTGACAAAAATTTTTATTGCTGGTAATATGTTTTTCTTCAAAAATCTATTTCTGTGAATATTTTTCCTTGAAGAAATCTATAGCTGGTCATATTTTTTTCAAAGAATGTATAGCTGTTTGTATTACTGGTATTTTTTTTAAAGTATTGCTGATAATAATTTTTCCTTCCAAAATTATTGCTGGTAATAATTTTTTTTATTATTATTATTACAAAGTATTTCTGGTATTAAAACCTATTTTTACACAAGTTTGGGTATTAACTATTTACCCATAGCTGGGACCCTAACAGGTGCTACCACCCCAGGTCAGGGTGGACCTGGAAACACCAGCAATTAAGAGGTGGTTCCATGCTACTCAAAACCTCCTGATCAGAGGCCTTGCTGTCAGAAAATAGTTTATCATCTTACCAAGACGCGGATGTAGTTTATTGTTAGTAGTATATTTGCTTTACTAGCACAAGTGATTGATATTCAATAAACATGCTGGTTTATTGAGTTAGCCAGATCAAAAAATGTTCAGTCTTTTTGGTTTCAATCATGTGGGAACGATAATAAAACATTTTCCTCTCCCCAATTTATCTGCAGAAGCATGTTGGGATTTCTTCCTAGCCAATGAGATAGTCCTGGTCTGTCTTGCCTTGAAGTCAGAACATTCATCCGAAAGTCTTCTTGTGTGTCAACACCAATTCTTAGTCTGTGAAATTTTTACCATATTACTGTTGCTTTACCTTATTCCTGTTAATTTGCCTTGAATATATTGTTTTATTTTTTTTTTGGCCCTGTTCTTTTCTTATTCTTCTTGTTTATTGAAAACCTTGTCAATTCTGTCTATATCTCTGAGATGACGTATTATGATTACTTACATTATTTACATTATTCGGACTATTATCCTCATCTTCATTGCTATATTCACAACATTTCAGCTGTTGTACACTCCGGCCTTCTTCAAGTGATTGAAATCTCAAACTGAACCCTTCATTTCATCCACTGGGGTAGATTGTTCTAGCTCCACATGCTATGCCTCTTCCAGATGTCTCAGTTATTTCTTTAACTCTCCATTTTGGTTCATCACTGCTCTCGCCTGGTATTAAACTCACACATGGTCCAGTGAATAAAGGTGTTGGTTAGGTCCAGTGACTAGACCCAAAGAGTTATGAGTTCAATGCCAGGCTACAGCAGCGGTGAACCAAAACTTTGAGAGCTGAGTTAAAGGGAAATAACTGAGACATCCGGAAGAGGCATGTGGAACTAGAACAATCTACCCTGGGGGACAAAATAAAGTCTTCAGTTCAAAATTTCAATCACCTGAAGAAGGCTGAAGCATACAATGGCCGAAACACTTGTAAATTCCATTAGTTGGGCAACTTCTAAGAGTTAAGAAAAAAAGCCATAAATCAAAATAAACATTGTAAAATAACAAGTTTAGCCTCAATATTCCTGTCTAAATAGTGTTCCCTCTTCTTTGTCCTGTCAGTTTTTATTTAGTCTCCTACTGATTAGTCTTACTTTAAACCCATAATGAAAAGACCGACTCCAGCATTATATTTCTATGCAACACATTACAAGATAAGCAAATTATCTCTCCTACGAAGTGGTCTTGTACCAGACTGAATGTGTAGAGTTTACTTTTATACCTTCCAACCTATCACAAAATTTACTTTATATATTTACACATATAGCAAACAAGAACTTCAATTTCTAAATATAAATCTTGCATTTTTATGGATATTTGCAATAGAGCCAGAGGTCAGTGTTCAAACCCAAGTAAAGCCAGCATTTGAAATGCTAATTTTCAAGTCAAGCAGACACACCTTTCTTACTTCAAATCAACCACAACAGAAATTGCCCTTGTGCCATCCTAAGGCAAGTATCAATTAGATTCTAAATAATATATATTTGTAATATGACACCAGGTAAAAACAGCAAGATAAGTATATAAAATAATAATAAAAACAGATTCTAAGACAGGATGTGGGAAAGGGAAAAAAATTTTTTCAATGATAAACTATTGTATCTCCAGCTGCCATCTCAATCCAGTCTTTTGGCAGAATCCAAAAATTCTTCAGGTCATGAACTTTCAGAAAGAATGAAGAATCAAACCAAATGCAAAATCTAAGAGAATCTGTTTGATGGAAGCAGAAATGCAGAACTAAAGAATTTAACCATTTTATGCACTACCACCTCCCCATCCACATCCCCACACTGTTTTTCTTGTTTCTTCTGACTCATTCATCGTTACCTTCACCATAAAACTAATTCTGGTTTTCCTTTTTCATGCTCAGTCACAGTGTCAAGGTCAGTCTCTTACTCAATGTCACCTTATCCCCACACCAAGCACCGATATTGACCAGCACTGCATAATAAGAGCAAAAACTAGCAGGGAAGATGATAACATTCAAAGCAAAGTTTGGAACTTAAAATAAAAATAAAAAATTTTGTCAGTTTTTTTCTGTATATTTCTTTTTTTGTTTGTTTTTATAGCAAGAAAAGTGTTTTGGAATTGCCTTCAAGCATACCACAATTCTGTAATTTTCCAAAGAACTTTCCATTTCCAGTGCTGATGTCAAATATCAGATATAACATTTCTTGGGGCAGCAGAAATTACATGAAACCTGATCGACAATGCTCCAGAGATAAGCAGATTCTTCTGTTTCACTTATCAGAGAAACTTCAACAACAGAATAAAATGCATCTTCAACTCAGAAAAATATTGATTCTCTTATAAGAGATCTAAGAAAGAAAAGCTTAGGATGGACCCCATAAAAAATATTTACTTCTTTGGCCATTACAATAAATTTTGATATTTTCTGTTTGGATTTCTCAAATAAGAAATTATCATTATTAAATTGTATAATAAAAGTTGAATTTCTCAAATGAGAAATGTTGTCATTGTATAATAAAAGTCAACAAAGTCCAAATCTCCATGTAAATACAAACAGCCTCTTTGTAAAAATCTGCTTTTGTAGTAAAATTCAGTTGCTTTTATTGCAATTTGGTAGACCCTTAACAGATATTCAATTTGTGAAGCATAGAAATGAATTAACATATTTTTCTATGCAATTAGCAAAAGCTAATTTACATGATCATGATGACCTCATTCAATGGTGAGGCATTTTTCATTTTTTTTTCTCTTTTTTCATTTTCACCTTTGTGGGTATGTCACCATTTTTTTTCTGTACATATATACTAATTTATTTAAACTGTTGTCTTCATATTTCTTGCTAAGTACAACAGCTGAAATACTGCAATGATAACAAACAGGAAGAAGACTTTTTAGATGTGTTATATTCTGTGCTAATAGGATTCTATACTTGACAAACACAGTGGATAAAGTAAGTAAAGGTTTATTGTAAAAAACCATTACAATAAGAATAAAAGGTCATCACAAGTCAATCCAGTAGTGAGTGCTACTATTGGAAGGTCGGTAGTTCTCATATAAGTCTGAGTCGTACTCAACAGATCCCAGCTAGACTCTGTAGTCTATTGACTTACTGCTCCTTATAAGTAGTTACTACCTATAGTGTAGTCAGTCATGAAGGTGACAGTTTATTTGCAAACAATTCGCTAACTTAAATGTTTTCTCCATTAATGTTCATCATTTAGTAGCACAAGAATAGGCTATTGTATATGTAACCCTTTATTGTTAATACATTGTTATTTGTTTGTACACTTATATATTGGTCCTTGCTGCTTTGTTACATTTTTTTATGTGGACTCGTACTCTGAGTCTGCCATGTTCGTTGTGGACATTTCAGAAGACACACGTTTATCTCTCAACGTGTACACCGGCCCACAACATGCTATAGGAAATCAAAGACAAAATTCCAGGCTCAAACATATTTCATACTTTAATGGCTAGGGATAATGCTTTAAGCATTTAGGCTACTAAAACTGTCATATGGCCAAGCTTTCATTGTTAGTATTTCTGCAAGAATTTTTTTTTTAAACTCGAATCCATATATCATAGTATCAGACATGCTTATTCAAGATTGAAAAATAACATGATTTATGTATATTCCTGTGCGATTTGGGAAAGAGTCATATACATCTGAATGCCATCTTTGTGTAGAGTGAGTCGCCATGGTCAAATGCAAAATAAGTAACAGAATTGTCCAACAAACAGATATGGCAATAAGCAATAATAAGAAAAGAACAAGGCAAAAAATTATATAAATCAAGCAAACAATATATGTAAGGCAAATTAATGGTAATAAGGCAAAGCAATAAGTTCACAAACTATGAACTGGCACTGACACACAAAAGCAAATTCAGACAACTGAACGTAGCATTCTGATTTCAAGGCAAGACAGACTGGTACAGAGTCAAATGAAACAGAGAACCGGCCTATTTTATTGGCTAGGAAAAAATCCCTTCTGTCTATAAAATGGGGAGAAGCAAATATTTTGTTGTCATTTCCCAGTAGATTGGAATCAACACTTTGTGCGATTGCTTTTGTTAACGCCATATTTTAGCAAAACCATTCTTCATTCCTCAAAGGAAACGTCTTTCCCGTGGAAAACCAAAATCACCTGGATATTTATGTGCACCAGACACTGTGGCAAGAAACTAACCCAGTGGGTATGTTTACGAACAATTCTCATCAACATTCTTGAGAAAAGAGGTTTTCTTTCCAGTTTACACCTGCTAAAGAATTGTTCAGCCAAAGATTGCTTAGCAACAGCAAATAAACAAGCCACCAAAACAATTCATTTTTCAATGCAAAAAAACAGATTTTTTAAATAAAACAAGTCCTTTTTTGACATAGAATTTATCAATAAATGTTACCGATATTTTTTATTACACTATTTACATTATTTGGACTATTGTCCTCATCTTTATCGCCATATTTATTACAACGTTTCGGCCATTGTACGCTCCGGCCTTCTTCAGGTGGTTGGAAAGTCGAACTGAACCCTTTATTTCGCTCGCTGGGATAGATTGTTCTAGTTGCACGTGCCATGTTTAATATATATCAGTTATCTCCTGTTCAAGTTTAGAGTCAGCAGTTAATTCTCCTCTCCAAGTTCTCCACTGCCTTAAACAGGTATTGAACCCACACTCTTTGGGTCCTGTCACTGGATCTAACTAAAGCCTTTATCCACTGTGCCATGTGTCCCCAGTGAGTGGAATAAAGGGTTCAGTTCAACATTCCAACCACCTGAAGAAGGTCGGAGTGTACAATGGCCGAAATGTTGTATTAAATATGGCAACAAAGATGAGGACAATAGTCTGAATAATGTAAATAGTGTAACTAATACCTCATCTCAGAAATATAGACAGATGTTTTTTTATTAATTTTATAATAATGTTATTCTTTTAAAAACCCACTTTATTTTGATAACATTTTAAATATGAATATTCTTTTGGTCGATAATTATGGTTGGCTATGTTTTAAAAGATTTTGATTTTAATCCATTAACCATGGCACAACTGAGCCATAAAACTTGAAAGACAGAAATTCCTGTTATCTGCAATTAATGGCTTAAGGGAAGAACAACATTAAAATAGACAGTCATTATTTTGAAAATATCGAAAAAAGATATATTTATTTATTTATATTTTACTAAAATCTGCTTTTTGAGTGTGGTGGATGCAAAATTTATATCCAAAATATTCTTTTCTTAGTGGTGGGAAAAAACTATGTTCATGAAAATTTCTGTAGCAAAAAAGAGAAAATCACCTGTTTCAAAAAAGAGTTTGTGTTTTGTGCATAGTCTGCCAAGGAGTATAAAAAAAATAGTTAGCAAAAAAAGTGCTACTTTAAGTATCAGAGAAACTATGCTAATGTTCTTTCCTCCTTGAATGGTGTGGCTAATCAGAAAAATTGTTCAGTGAATAAAGGCCATTGTTTATTGCTTACAAGGCAGAAGAGTTTTTTTCAGCTTGGTGATCAAAAAGTGCATTTCTGATATATAAAAAGGGAAGGTGCGATTTCTGATCACGTTTTGTCACTACTACTTTTGCCTGCTGGATTGTTACGTCAGATTTCCAATTGAGATTTTTGTCACGGATGACAGAGACAGAAGAAACCGATTGCAGACATTAATTGCTACAAGTTTAAAGTTTTTTTTTACTACAGTAATAAAGAGATTAATCATGACCAAAGATTTTTGGTAAAATTATTTCAAGTGAACCCTTCAAATAAGCAATTGTTAAGCAAGGATTTGGTCATATGTTCTTGCTTTGATAGGAATATCAAACTTACTGTCCATTTGTTTAAATTGTTTTAAATCCCTTGAACAAATCATGGGAAAGGCATGAGTATACCACATCCTCAATCATCAATAAAAAGATCAACTCGGCAAAGAGGGTGATTTATTCAGACATCGTAAAAAAACTCAGGAAGACCAACTCTAACGTAAAAAAAAAGTCTCAGGCTGGTAACTCTGTAAAAAAAAAAAAAAGCAAATTATTAAACTCTAACAGCACCTCAATATTCCAATTATTCACAATATTGTCACATACATTGGTTTTTTTCTGCCAATGTCTGTTGATTCTATTACTGCTTCTGTCACAGACATTGGCTTATTCTGTTTATTGTCTTTGTATTTTTGTGGATTCTTTTAGTGTCAGTTTGTGTATAACAACACCCTGACACTCTCTGCCATGTGATACTATTTCCCACAATGCTCGTGACAAAAAGTATATAGTAACAGCTAAAATCCTACTCTTTTCTCTGCATTTTGTTTTTTTTTTATCATTTCACCTCAAGTTGGGCTATAAAGCCACTAAGAGGCAAGGAGTTACTGAAATGAAAAATAACTGAGAAAATGTTACTGAGAAGAAGGGACAATAAAGGAGACAGAAGATGACAATTGACATTGCATTTCAATTTTTTAAGAAAAAATATGTGAGAAAAGAAACTATTAAAATTCAACTTAGAGTCATCTAGCAATTTCAATAGTAAAATGATGAGACCTAGCTTGCCACTCTAGTACTGCACTTAAATTCATAAAGTTAAAGTACATCAGGACAATTGCAATGAAAATATTTATAGAAAAGGCACAGGGAAGCCATATTACTTTCACAGTAACAAAAATGACTGATTCCTGCTACCTGTTCTTAAGAAGTTATTTTAAAAATAAAATGAGGAAAAACTATAGAACTAATTTGGATCACAGGGGTAAACATTGACCTCATAAATCATTATAAAATTCAAATAGTAAAAAAAATTAAAACATTCTTGCTCTAAACAAATTCAAGTAATAAATAAACCAATTTCAATATTGATTGAAAAACTAATATTATCGAGTCTCAGGTGAGTTTTTTTTTTTTTAATCAAGTCTCACTGAATGCAATTTTTCAGAAAAAGTGATCATTGCAATTAGTAAGCATGACAATCATCATGACTTTCGGAAGGAATTTCTATTAAGAATTTTTCTTACTTTTTTTCCAAAAAACTCATCAATGTATGATTTCTATAAATTTGTGTCATTTAAAATTAATATTTGGAACTACTTAAATTGAATGGTCCCAAAAAAAACAAAAAAAAATAGTACAGGAAAGAATTTTCTTTTAACAATTTTTACAGATTATTTTCATTAGGAAATTCTTCTACCCTCACTCAACATTTGACAGAATACAATAATAGTCATGTTTTATCATTTTTTACAGTGAAGCCCTGTTCATAATATAAAACAATATTAATGTTCATAATATAAAACAATATTGATGTTCATAATATAAACACATTGTTAAATTGATTACTGACTTCTTACAGATTTATCTGTTCATTGTTTTAAATTGAAAATGCAAACCTTAAAACTATGCTTATGTCATTGATAAGTCTGTTCTATTATGCTGAAAATACTAAACCGGTAGTAAAAAAAAAGTAAACAAAACATTTATTTAATGTTAAGACTCTAAACACTTTTCCTACAAATTTGGAAATATGCTCTCATCCATAACAAAGTTACATTACTACAATAAATAAATAAAAAAAAAGGATAAAAAATAAAAAGTTATCAGCAAATGTTGTTAAAATGTTTGAATGATAAATGATAGAGAAAGAAATCGATGATACTGAACCAATAGTCAGAGATAAACAAAACAAACATTACACCTCAAAATGCTAAAATTTTCAAAATGACATACTCTTTCATACAAAGAAATGTTATACTTAAATAGATAGAGTAGGTGGGGTTATTTTGCCAATTTATAGGTAATTTAATAAATATAATGAATTAAATTCTTATATGATAATTCTTAGTGATAATAGACACTCTTAATAAAGTAAACTTGTTAAAAACTTATTTTAAATTATAAAACAATCAATGCATACCTCAATTTATATTAGCTTCCTTGAAGATACAAAGAGTAAATGAAAACAAAACTAAAAGCCACTGGACTTGAGCCTAAATCATTTGAAACACATGCACAAGATTGTACCAACTGTTCCATCGACATCAGAACCAAAAACATCAAAGCCACCAGAAGAGAAAAGGAAGATGTCAAACGACAAGAGAGAAAGGCTCGACAAAATCAATCTCATCCTCTACCAACAATAGAATGCAGTCAATGTCATTGGCTCTTCCATGCAAGAATTGGTCTATTTAGTCATCAATGCCATCATCATAAAGGAAGCAATCAGAAAAGAAGAAATTAAATTTTTGGATACAAGATAATGTTGATGATTATGTTGGGGAAAAAGATATCATTAGATGTACATGGTTATCAATGACATTATTAGTTTCAAGTATAATATTTGCCAATAAGGACAAAGTACCGATAACTCTAAAATGATAAAACATCAATATTTTTTATTCTGACAAATGTCTTGGAGAAAGAAATGTTGAATGAAACCTATTCTACAAAAAATTACCCCTAATTTTCCTTGTTTTTTTTAAGTGCCTTTAACTGAACTAAACTGGTCAACCGTATATTGAATTCTGCCTTTTCTTTTGCTTGTTTGTCTTCATTAAAGCACAAATCAGATAAGCATTTATTTTCTAAAACAATAATAAAGTTGTTGTGGTAAACCCCTCCTACAGTAGAATGAACTCTTCCTCCTCCTCCTCTCATAAATACAAACTGCGAGAGTTGGAAGTGAAGGGGAGTAATAGACGCAGTGCTAATCTACTTATTACTAACACTATTGTTTTGTATATATCTTCAATACACTTTTTCAACCAACCTTCATCTTCCGTGTCTTTCTTTCTGGCCCCTAAACAGGCCACAACAAAAGTTCAATACCAAAATAGAATACCAAGAAATGGAAAATATCAAGGACTCTCGTAATTTATACAAAGTCCACTAAGTTAATAAGAGTAAATTACAAGAAAAAAACAGATATGCATTAAAAATGAAAATAGGTCTATATGTTTAATTTAAGAAAAAAAATACAGCCACATTCCAACCTCTCAATGCTCGGACGACCTGCATCTCCTCGTTCCACCAACTCTGACCTTCACGGCTAGGACCTGACATGCCACACACATAGTCACAAACCACCCACATTCCTTCCATATTCAATCGGCAAGAAGTAAATTCCACTCAAACAGCTTCTTTCGGTGAACCACTGGCTATAGAACAGACTACCAAGAAGATGTTTCCTCGATTATTACAATCTTTTACCTGTTTAAGTTTAGAGTCAGCAGTTAATTCCCCTCTCCAAGTTCTCCACTGCCTTAACCAGGTATTGAACTCATACTCTTTGGGTCCTGTCACTGGATCTAACTAAAGCCTTTATCCACTGTGCCATGTGTCCCCAGTGAGTGAAATAAAGAATTCAGTTCAACATTCCAACCACCTGAAGAAGGTCAGAGCGTACAACGGCCAGAACGTTGTAATATGGCAACAAAGATGAGGACAATAGTCCGAATAATGTAAATAGTGTACATAATACCTCATCTGAAGGGCCGAAACATTGTAATAAATATGGCAACAAAGATAAGGACAATAGTCCAAATAATGTAAATAGTGTACATGATACCTCATCTCAGAAATATAGACAAAGGTAAACATAGTGAATAATCAAATTCTCAGGATGTTTCCTGAAACCCATGCAGTGATCACCTGTGACTATTGTGGATTTTATAAGGATAACAAGATAACAGTTCTAGGAAATAATCTACTTTTCTCAAGTTAGAAATCAATAATTTTCTTTTCCAGCAAAGATGGTGGGATTCCCTGTTGCCAAGAATTGGAAAAGAGAATCAAACTGTTTTTAACAAAAGATTTGCAGCTTTGAAAACTCAGCCAATGATTTGCCTGTTGAGACCCACTGAATAGCCAGATTTATTCCCCATCACTTCATTCATCCAGATATCTACTCAGCCTAAGTTTGGCATATAAATAAATGGGGGAGGTGCAGCTTCAAAAAAAAAAAAAGAAAAAAAAGAGAGTTGCACAAATCTTCTTAGCGGAGAGAGCCTGCTTGCTATGAAAATCAGCATACAAAATCCTATTAACTGGACAAGAACGCTAAACAGTCAAAGTAAGTGGGTCTCAGAATAGTTGGCATCAACTGGTTTTATTTTCCCCCTTTTCTTCTTTATTCCAAAATATTGTTTTAGAATCTTATTCTGTGTTCAAGTCTTCATGACATTGTCACCTTGCTTGGGGTGAAATGATTAAAAAAAATAACAAGTCATCCTTAATTTAAATATCCTTCTATATTTCTGAGATGACGTATTGTAACTATTTACACTATTTAGATCATTCATACTGTTGTCCTCATCTTCATTGTCATATTCATGAAGTTTCGGCCATTGTATGACCTGGCCTTCTTCAGGATCTGTCTATATTTATGAAATGATGTATTGTAACTATTTACACTATTTATATTGTTTGAACTGTTTTCCTCACCTTCATTTTTCATTTTTACAACATTTCAACCATTGTATGCTCCAGCCTTCTTCAGGTGATATACATTGGAATTCCAAACCAAACCCTTTATTTCATCAACTGAGGAAGATCGTTCGAGTTCCATGTGCCATGCCTTTTCTGGATATCTCAATTTCAGTTATTTCCTTTTAGTATCTCATCTCTGCTGTGGCCAGGTATTGAACTCAGAACTCTTTGTCACTGGATTACTTCATCCAACGCTTTTATCCACATGTCCTTGTGGATAACTGAAACATGGCACATGGAACCAGAACAATACCCCCATCCCCTCCCCCGAGGATGAAATACAGGGTATAGTTCAAAATTCCAACATATATCACCTGAAGATGGCCGAAGTGTACAACGACTGAAATGCTGTGAATATGACAATAAAGATACGGACAGTAGTCCGAACAATCTAAATAATTTAAATATTAATTTACATTTTTTTTATTTAATAATTTAATCACAAAAATCTGATTTTTTCTTGACAAAATCTGTTTTTTCTCTAAGATTTTTGGATTATTTCCATCTTTTAGTTTCTTTCTTGGTTAACATAAAGGTGGCTAAGTTCCTGTTCGAAAAAGAAACAAATGTTACACTGCTGTGTTTCCACTAAACAGCCACAAAACTTGTCAACTGATCAAACTGATTTTCCCTTCAGACAAAACAGAAATTTCTGACTCAATAAAACAACAGACATTATTTAATTTCCCAAAGAGACAAACACTTGAAGTACAAAAGAAATTTAGTCATTCCAAAAGTATCTGTCACCATTAACAAAAATAAAATATAAGATATGAAGACTACAAAAATAATTGTATTTTATTTTTCAGCTTCAGTCAAATATTAAAAATTCTTTATTGTATCTTCCAAATGTTTAAATTAGGCTAAAAATAAACTTACAATTTCCTTAAAAAATTCAGGGCTAAATTATTTTTTATTCAAAAATTTTAATTATTTTGTGTAATTGATAGTCACACCTGGCACAGGTGAAGTTCTGTAGATCCTTTTGTCTGTGCGGATCACCTTTTATTAAAGTTTTTGACCATGCATGAAAATTAGCAATAGTTTTAATAGCACTAAAATCATGCATGCTCTTTATCTAAATTGCAAATGGCAGCTCCAACTGGGCAGGTGAAACATCATGATTTCTTAGCTACAGGTAAGTTGGAATACCTTGGTCCTATTTCAACATATTTTCATTTATTGTATTTTCTAGAATTTAATTATCAGAATGTTAGTATATTTTATATATATATATATATATATATATATTAATTAAAGATTATGAAATACTTAAATAATTTTTATTTCATAAGAGCTCTAAATAAAAAAAAAATAAAAATAAAAATAAAATAAAAAAAATGCTTTTTTAGAGCTCTCATGAAATAAAATTATTACCTATTTGATTTTAAGTGTTTGATATTCTTTTAATTAATAATAATTTTCCTCGGTCTTTTGACATAGAGCTCTTGCTAATTCTATATCCTCCTGGAAATTCCATATGGATTACCATATTGTATCATTACTATATATATATATATATATATATATATATATATAAAAATTTGATATTCAAATGATGATAAATCTATAGATATTCTTGTTTATTCCATTTTTCTTTTATTATTACATCATTATTTTATCGCTGAATGTCTAATCTATGAAATGATTCACAGTATAAAATAATATATCTTATATTTAAATAATAATAACACACTGATTTCAAGTTAATTTCAGAAAATTAACTTTTTAAAATAATGAATTAAACATGATTGTCTTCTGTCTTCTCTAATTAATCAAATAAAAAATTTTGTCAAGAGTAATTTAAATTTATTGTTTAATGGAGGTGAAACAATTTCTACCTTGTACAATGTTTTTCTTCAAGTTAACAGGAAATAGAATCATATTTGAATTTAACGGTTTTATAATTATATTGGTAAATGTCTAATATTAAAATCTGTTGTTGGGTAAAACTGGGTTTAATTATCTTAAGCATATGAATGCATTAGATATTCTACAGAAAATGAATTGAATTTTCCATTCATATTCAAGAGAGATTAGTGTTATTTTAATTCATTTTTTATTAGAATATACTTTTCATCATGATTTGATAGTTGCTTCTTTTGAAACTTTACTCAGGCCATTCATTCTACAGCAGAGAGAAGAGAGCACAAATGAAAAATAAGGGATAGCAAGGCTAAATTAACGATAATGGTTGACAATGCTCTCTAATGTGCCTAATTACATTGCTTAAAATTTGATATATTTATGCAACAAAAGTGTTTAAGGCTCAGGATAGAGTGTAGATATAAATAAAGTGAACACTAAAATCAAAACTGCATAACAAGTGTCAGTTTCATACATTAAGTAATCCCTGGTCTGAAAATTGCTGGAAGCACAAAAACGGCCAGTCACCATGCAGTGTTGATTTATATGTTCTGGTAGTTTATAAAATGATATTACATCTTGGCAGAAGAAACTTAAATTTTGGATTGAGCGACTGTGAGCTCAAAACTCAAACAGCCCACCACTTCTGTAGACAAATACTTGTGTATGATCTTAGAGCTTATCTAGCTCTTATGCACTTTCATGACTCTTCAGACCTGCTACTGGCCCACATGCTTTGTCACAAAAGTGACATAAATTTCCTACAGGTTGTGGTCTGATGTGATTGCTTACCAACATGAAAGCTTAGAAAAGTATCAGGTCCTTCATAATTACCACAGATGTTACATGTATGCTTAGACAAAAGATAATTTGGGATTGTGGTCACGTCCCACTTTCTAAGATCACATTTCATGATTGACCCTCTCTGCCTCAAATGCCTAACAACCATCATTAACTATTTCCTTCAGCACAGATTGATTTTCTATCAATGTTTCCCAGGCCTCAGCATCAATACCAAGAGTTTTAAGATTCTCTTTTACAACATTCTTGATATGTGTGTGGGTGTATTTTTTTTAATCACCCCAAGCAAAGCAATAAAGCCACTAAGACACCAAGGATTACTAAGTGGGAAAGAATCTGAGAAAAGGAAAAACATTATTAAGGAGAGAGAACAATAAAAGAACACGAATTAAGAAGACAGAAGATAATGATTGACATTGCTTTTAAATTTTTGACGATCAGTCTGTTTCCTGCTAAATGCAATCATCAGTCACCTCTGGGTGTTGACTTCAATGTCCACTTTTATATTTACATACACTATCTCTGATAATGAACACTTTAATCCATGAGTATAGTATACTGTAAAATTATATATATATATGCACATGAAACCTCCTACAGAAGCTAGCAAAAGAGAGTGTAAAAAGAATAAGCATAAACTACAAGCAGACAGAATGCATGGTCATCAGTAAAAGGATGAGACCAAAATGCAATTTGTAGGTCGAGGAGACTAAAATCAAGCAGGTGCATAAGTTTAAATATCTGGACGGTAAATGCGACACTGAGATCCAGAGATGTATTGGGATGGACAAGGATACATTCCAAAAGCTGGGTAGAGTATTGCAAGACAGGAGGGTTTCTTTGGTAATAAAAAAAGAGTACTGAGCTGTTATGTGACATCTGTCCTCCTTTATGGCAGCGAATATTGGATGGTCTCCTCAAAGATGAAGAAGAGACTCTAGGCAACGGAGATGTGGTTCTACAGAAGGATGCTGAGAATATCGAGCATGTGAGCAACAATGAGGTCTTAGAGAGGATGCAAACAGGGAAGAGACTTATACTTAACATCAGGAAGAGGCAAATGAAATTTCTGGGACACATAATGAGAAGGAGGGCCTGGGGAATCTGATACTCACAAGTCAAATAGAGGGAAAGAGAGAACAATGCATGATATACCTAGCAGGCTTAAGCAAGTGGCAGAGGGACAGAACTTGTTGAGAGTTGCAAAGAAAAAAGGAAAAGTGCAGAGCCATGATCAAATGTACGTCCTGAAAGGACATGGCACATAAAAAAAAAAAGTGTGTATATATATATATATATATATATATATATATATATATATATATATAATGTAACCAGATAGTGAGATAGACAGTGATGACATAGAATCAAAACTGTACTGCATGGTGACTGCTATATATAATATCAAAGGTTTTTTAATATATATATATATATATATATATATATATATATATATATATATATATATATATATATATATATATGGATGTACAAGTAATTTAGTGGTTAGCAACCCTATAAAGAGAAATCAATCACCTGTGTTTGAATTGTGTCTGCATTTATTATATTCTTTTTCTTTTCTCACCCTCCAGTTATGGGTTAAATAGTTGAGCAGACTGAGCTCATTGGTCATGGCTAGCAACCAGTCTAGGTGTAGAAAACGCTGAATTCAAAACCAGTAGAAGACTTTTTGGGACCTCATAGCATACTATTTCTACCAGTTCTCTGTATATATTGCTTCCAAAAAGTATTGAATTTTCTGCAGAAACATTCATCATTATAATTAAATCAAATGCGTGAGTAATCTGGCTGTTCAGTTCTAAAAACTGAATTTTTAGATCCCCCCATACATCAAGATCAATTGAAGAATCCATATATATGATATCGATAATTATTACCAATCGATTTCCAAAGAACTATTTTTCAATTTTGGACTTACGCCACCACTTTATTGATATTACAGAAGAAGAAAGGAACATTATTCTGTTAGCAAAAAAATCAGTACTTATACATAAAGGTGAGAATGGGTTAAGAATTCTTCATTTACAAATTTGACATCACAATGGGATCACTAGACTCAGCTGAGTCTTCTGATCTCATTGGCCTCTTTATATTATACAATCTTACAGCACACTATGAAATTAATACAGATGATATTGGTTTTGTACAGGGACGATGGGCTAATGGTCATTAGAAACTCAACGAACTTCAAAATAGAATAGAATTAGAAAGTTATTATATAAAAAATTTAAAAGCATGGGCTTAAAAATTACAGTTAGTACTAAATTAAAAAAAAAGTAGACTTCCTAGATATAACTTTAGATCTAAATAAAATACATACACACCTTAAAAAACCCAACACCAATCCTTTATATATACATCCTAAATCAAATCACCCCCCATCTATAATTAAACATATACCGTTATCTATAAGTAAACGAATTAGTACAAATTCAGCTAATAACAAGATTTTTGATGAGCATATCAATGGCTATAATAAGGCTCTAAAAGATAGTGGCTAAAAAACCCCAAAACTAGCGTATATAAAAAAAATGAAAATGGAAAACATAGAAAAAACAGATGTAGAAAAATTATTTGGTATACTCCCCCATATAACCAAATGGTAAAGAACAGATTAGGACATAAATTCCTCACATTAATAGTCAAGCATTTCCCTTGTGAAAATAAACTAAGTACTATTTTCAATAAAACACACTAAAATTAAGTTATAGCTGTACAAAGAACTTAGAAAAAATCATTAAGAACCATAATGCTAATATCTTAAATAAACACTTATACCAAAACCAAAAAAATTTAGACAATAGAAAATTAAGATAAAAACTGATGTAAATAAACAAAACTATGTAATTGTTCGAAACCCTCAAAATTGCCCACTACAAAATAAATGTTGCACTGAATCATTAGTATACCAATGCAATATCTCTTCGATTGAAAATCCTGATAACATAAAAATATATATAGGTTTACTAGCCATGAATTCAAAAAAGATTCAACCAACATCAAACTTCATTTAGAATAAATAAATATAAAATCAAACATCTCTCTCAAAATATTTCTGGCATCTAAAAGAATCAAATAAAACACCTACAGTAAAATGGAAGTTAATAAGAAGAGCTAGAATTTGTAGATCATTAAACGACCCGTGTCCTCTATGTATACAAGAGAAACTATATATTACTAAGTTTATAAAAAATAAAAATTTACTGAATCAGAGAAATGAAATAGCTATTATATGCCGTCATTGTCAAAAATTTTCCTTAAATAATATATAAAAAAAAAAAAAAAAAAAGTCTATTGGAATGGCAGGAAAAATGTTTTAAACTGTTATTTAAAATTGTGGTTAAAACGTATTAAAACATAAACACCGTTTAAAAAATTGTAGTTAAATAAAATGTATCCTAACCGAAACACCTCTATAATAAATGTACTACAAACACTTGAATGAATCCGATAAAACACCTCCTGAAAAATGAAATTATAACTAAAGCTAGATGATGTAAGGTAATGTATGACCCATTGTTCTTTGTACATACATATGAAACTTTATTACTCAGGTTACATATATTTAAAATAAATAATTTAATTAATTAATACATAAAGTTTACTAAATCTGAGAAATGACTTAGATAGTTTTGTAGTCTGTGCCATTTATATTACTTAAATATTTAAATATAATAGTTTAAAAATTGTAATTTACATATACTTTGTTATGGAAAATAATTATACTTACTATGAGTAATTATCCTTCTGTTATAAAGTAATATAGTCAATTAAAACTAACCATGAAAAATATTTTAAAATTTTAATGTGGTAATTTTAAAATTGTAATTAAAATTGTAGTTAAATAAAATGAATTCTAACCTGTTCTTGGTACATACATATGAAACTTTACTACTTAGGTTACATATATTTAAAATAAATAAATAAATTAAGTAATAAATAAAGTTTACTAAATCCAGAAATGACTTGGCTAATTTTGTAGTAAGTTCCATTAATATTACTAAAATAATATTTTAAAATATAAAGGTTTAAAAATTGTAATTTACATATACTTGGATATTGAAAATAATTTTACTTACTATGAGTAATATTCCTTCTGTTATAAAGTAATATAGTCTAATATAACTAACAATGAAAATATTTCAAAAGTTTAAAGTTTGTAATTTTAAAATTGAAACTAAAATTAAAGTTAAATTGAATGAATTCTAACCTAAGTTTCTTTTAAATAATACTACACGCACTAAAAAGAATCCCAAAAAGCAAATATAGTAAAATAAAATTAATATGAAATGCCATAAGATGTAAGCTTTTGAATGACCCATGTCCTTTGTACTTACACATGAGAAACATTATATCACTAGGTTTATATATATATATCAAAAAAAAAAAAAAAAAAAAAAAAAAATGTAACCTCATATACATACTTAAACTTGAATTAATACATAAAGTTTACTAATTCTGAAATGACTTAGATAGTTTTGTAGTCTGGGCCATTAATATTACTTAAATAATATCTAAATTAAAAAGTTTAAAATTGTAATTTACATATACTTTGATAGGAAAAAATTTTTTTTACTATGAGTAATTATCCTTCTGTTATAAAGTAATATAGTCTAAATTAAAACTAACAATGAAAATATTTTAAAATTTTAAAGTTATAATTTTAAAATTTTAAAATTGAAATTAAAATTGTAGTAAAATAAAATGAATTCTAACATGTTATTTATACATACATATGAAACTTTATTAATTAGGTTACATATATTTGAAATAAATAAATTAATTAATTAATAAATAAATAAAAGTTTACTAAATCTGAGAAATGACTTAGCTAGTTTTGTAGTAAGTGCCATTAATATTACTTAAATAATATTTAAATTTAAAGAGAAGAAAAAAAAAAAAAAAAAAAAAAAATTTACATATATACTTTGATATGGAAAAATAATCTTACTTAATATGAGTAATTTTCCTTCTGTTATAAAGTAATATAGTCTATTAAAACTAAACAATGAAAAATATTTTAAAATTTTAAAGTTGTAATTTTGAATTTGTAATTAAAATTGTAGTTAAATTGAATGAATTCTAACCTAAATTTCTTTTAAATAATACTACACGCATTAAAAAGAATCCAAAAATAACACCTATAGTAAAAATAAAATTAATATGAAATACCATAACATGTAAGCTTTTGAATGACCCATGTCCTCAGTACTTATATGTGAAATATTATAATAATAGGTTTATATATAAAAAAAAGTTTACTGAATCAGTGAAATTAAGTAACCATTTCTGCTGTCATAGTCATATACAAAAAAAAAAAAAAAAAAAAAAAACCTCATATACATACTTAAACTTAATGTTAAAATAATCCTACATAATATAATGGATTCTAATACATTTAACTGTTCTTAAAAAGAATATAGTAAAATAAAAATTAAAAGGAAAAATATTTCAAATCGTAGTTAAATAAAAAAATTGTAAAAAAATCTTTTAATTTTAAAAGATGACGTTGAAAATTTTTTACCGTTAACAATTTTTTTTTTTTTTTTTTTAAATTCAGACGACATCCATTCAACTGACGTCAGGTTTCAGTGTAAAATACATCCTCACCCCTTACCAAAATGTAAGCATAACTGATACAATGATACTGTCATAAGGAAAATCTAGACACCCCGTGTTCAATTTGAGTAGAATATTCTGTAACCATGGAAACGTGATTTTAGCTGTGTATTTAAAACCCGGTAAATTTAAAAGTTACTCCAAAATTCGCTTGAAGATGAAATAGAACTAATGCTTTTAATTTATTTGCAAAAAATAAAATTAGGGTTTTAGCTTCTATTTTGAAACATGGTTGGAACTGTGTGTAGCGAAAATAACCATATTTTAAATCAATTAATTTATAATATATATATATATATATATATATATACACACTTTATTTTAGGATATTACATCAAAAAACATGTAAAAATTACACTACACAAATGCAATCATGTTTCGATATATACTAACACTTTTCATCAGGCATTCCTGAGGAGTATGCATCGAAACAGGATTGCATTCATGTAGTAATTGTTTTACCTGTTTTTGATGTTATATCTTAAAATAAAGAATATTGCTTTACTTTTGTATTGAGTCTTAGATTGAATGTTATGAACATCAGAATTGGATTCTTTTTGTATTCATTTCACATAGATTATATATATATATATATATATATATATATATATAGAGAAGAGAGAGAGAGAGAGAGAGAGAGAGAGTCAAAAGAGTGAGAGGAACTGCTTGATATAGATGTGCACACTTCTTACCTTAAGGGATTTCTTATCATTGGCCCTCCACATTCCCAAAAGGTCCTTATCTTTCTCAATGGTTCATGTGTTAGAAACAATTCAAAGAAAACGTTATTTTTTCATCACATTGAAACGTTTTCTTATCTATTTAGGTTTTAAAATGCAAGTTCAATTCTCTTTACACAAAAAATCAAACATTTTCTGTAAAACCACAAGGATTCTAGAACCAAGTTGACATTTTTGTGTTTTAGTTTTTATTTCTTAACACATCGCAACCTAAAATCCAAGAGGAAAAGCTGCAGTTTAGAAAATTAACTTAAGGACCAAATGATCACTTGAATAAAAAAAAGTCAGAATTTGAATTTCTTTGAATTAAGAAATTGAATTTTTTCTGATAATTTTAATTGGACAGAATGAAGCATGGTGTGAGGAGAGGAGGAGAAGACGATGGGGCTTAATTCAGCCTTTTTTACCTCAGCAATCCTAATTTCAAGAGGAATATTTGAGTGTTCAACAATATGAAATTACTTCAACCACAAGGAAAGACCAATATTTATTCAGTCTGACATAAGGACACCATTGTTGAGCAACTGTGAGCATTAAATTTCAATTCATCACTGAATGGTCTGTGAGATCAGCTCATTCATTACTGTTCATTGGAAAAAGAAAAACTGAAATCCTCTTTGATACATCTGACACAAGGCCACAAGAAATGAGCACAAAAATAAGGCATAAAGAAATTCTACTAGCTGTCTGCTATATTATCTCTCCAATGTTTACAATTATTATTGTTTAGGGATTCGGCAGATATAAAATGCTGATTTCCTTGACAGGTAAGCCCTCCCCATTTGTAAAATCTTACTAATTCACCTTCCAAACTCAGCTGCATAATTTCTCCAGAATTCAGAATCAATTATACAAAAAGATTCTTAGATAGGAACAAAAATTCAATATGAACCCTGGTCTCCCTTGTAAATGTTTTTTTGTTTCACACTAATGTTCAATGTTACTTCCCTTATAGATAAAATAATTATTTCTCCCTCACCAAAGTTCAATGTTGCCTCCTTTATAGATAAAATAATTATTTCTCCCTCACCAATGTTCAATGTTGCCTCCTTTATAGATAAAATAATTATTTCTCCCTCACCAATGTTCAATGTTGCCTCCTTTATAGATAAAATAATTATTTCTCCCACACCAATGTTCAGTGTTTCTTCCCTTATAGATAAAATAATTATTTCACCTCTATATTTTGTATGTTGCTTCCTTTGTAGAAGAAAGACTTGTTTCTTCTCCACATATTTGGTCTGATGATCCCTTAAGGTGTGAAACTACCAGTCATCTTACATTTTTTTCTCTTTTATATCTAATCTGTTCTATCCTGAATTTAATCTATATTATTTTTCAAAGTGTTTCTAATATTAATCCAATATTTGGATAGTTTTTCTAAATTGCAATTTTTATAATGTAAATGCCTTAGATTTTACAAGTGTTAGCCAATTATCAATGATGTAAAAGTGTAAGTTAATCTGTTGGAATCCATCTACCCAGACTTTTGTTTTTATCTTTGTGTCGGGATTCTAAACATTCAACAACAACAGCCACATCTTTTAAATGAAACCTATAAAAGATTATTTTCTGAAGGAAAAGTAGAAGCAGAACATCATTTGAAATAACATTTATAGATTCTTTTCAGAAATATACAATCACAAAATGTTCAATTTTCCTTGCAGTGAAGTTTGTTTTATCAAGTAATTAAGTGTTCTTAGGGTGGTGTGAAATATGTGGACAGTCTGATGTGTGTAAGTTTGTAGACAAAGGTTTAGTCAGCAGCTGTCATCTCAATGTGTGCATGTGTATGAGTACACACATGTTGATCAAACTGTTCTCTGAAATTGTTTTGAACCCTGAGAAGCAGTAGGATTCTATTTTTATATCCATAAAGGAGATACAAAATTTGCTTTCATTTAGATGTGTGAACTTTTTGAATACAAAGTTTTCATTAATTAGAAAAGAATTTAAAGTATGAAGAATTGAAGGTATTTTGGCAGTATTTTTCCTTGTAATGATTGTTTATCCAACAAACATTTTGATGTGATTTGATTGGATGAAAAATATATGTAGAATTTAATTCTTATAAATCATTTGCAAGTAATGCAATTTCAAGAAAAAAGTTATATGAAAATGATTTTGTTCTACAGTCTTTTGAAATAAGGCAACATTAGAGATTGGCACATCAAAAATAGAAAATATGCTGAACCTAGAAGACAAAAGATTTCGAAGACAATTAACAAAACATAATACCAAGTCAGACAAAAAAAGACTCAGAACTATTCTTGTTCTACCCCAAGTCATCCTTGAGAAAAGCCTTATTATGTTCTTTTGACTAATGGAAGCAAAGAGGTAAGGAAAAAAAAAAAACTTGATAATAAATCAATTCTCTGAGTAAATATTAATGTCCAAGGAAAGTTAAGGTTGGGCTTGGAAAAAAGTCAAACATTCACACCAATCATTTTATGGCTCTGTTATTCTTCAAGCAGAATCAGAGAAATGACATCTTTGGATTTTTGATGTTAGAAAAAATATCAGGAAAAAATAGAAAATGGTTAAATCAGTAAATGAAATCATGTGAGAAAAATATAAGGAATTGTTGAGATTTGTTGTTTTGGTGTGACGCCAAATTCCACACAAAAAAATCTTTCTTTTGAAGGCAAAACATTTTTTGGCAATTGGCCATATAAATGTTTTTCTGATTTTTAAAGACAATTCCCATTATTCCCAGAAAGAAAGACCATGTCTATTCAAATTTAATGTCCACTCATAAAAGAATTGCCAAAATACCACTCAGAACAGATAAATGGAAGGCAGTTTATTTAAGAGTGAAGGAAGAGATCCAGAAGAGTAAGGATTAAGAAGGAGCAGAAGAAGGTTTAGTTATCTGTCACAAAAGAAAACATGAAAGAAAATTTGTCAATGGCATACCAACTGCTATAAAAGGGTCACAAATTATCAAAGAAGTTTTTTTCTCTTATTTTATCTTATTTTCTATACATCAGATAAATTCAGTATCTTATTTTGGCCGTTGTATGCTCTGGCCTTCTTCAGGTGGTTGGTATGTTAAACCGAAACTTTTATTTTGCTCACTGGGGTAGACTGTTCTAGTTCCACATGCCTCAAGGACACATGGCACAGTGGATAAAGGCGTTAGTTAGATCCAGTGACAGGACCCAAAGACTTTAAGTTCAATACCCAGTTAAGGCAGTGGAGAACTTGGAAATGGGGAATTAACAGGAGATAACTGATAACTGACATCCACTAAACATGACATGTGGAACTAGAATAGTCTACCCAAGTGAGCGAAATAAAGGGTTCAGTTCGACATTCCAACCACCTGGTGAAGGCTGAAGCATACAATGGCCAAAACGTTGTAATAAATATGGCGACAAAGATGAGGACAATAGTTCAAATAATGTAAATAGTGTATCAGATAAATTATATTTCTTAAAACATGTTCTGAAAATCTTCAATTCTAACCTCATTCTGATATAAAAGAGCATCAAAGACACACTTCCTGGCAATTTTTTTTATATAAATCCTACTATATGCCAAAGAATGCTAGACAATTTTCTCAAAAATAAAGAAG